>CM071799.1:7526405-7966633 GCA_036559045.1 Platycarya longipes | reverse complement strand
CTGTTCTCGCTGATTCGAGAAATCAACCAACTGATATCGTACCCCATAGGGGGGAAATATGTCCTCATTGTGCAGTGTTATCTTAATTTTGCTTTGGTTTTCATTGGTGGTTAAAGTGGCCCCCTGACAAGGCATTATTTTTTTGAACAGGCCATACATGTGAGGAATTCCCTCGTGGACACACAAGGAAACCTAGGCTTGCCACATCTAGGACGTGGATGTGGGCCAATCAATGTTAAACTAAATTTTGAAAAACCTGTGTAAGCATGGAAGAATATTCAATTGAAGATAAATCTTGGGGAAAACCGCTCCATGCTTGTGAGTATGCATCCATATTTACAACATGGATAACATGGATAGTTAAACAACACTGTAACATGAGTTATACAAGATGGAGTGATGTTCCCTAAGAACATAAGGATCAGTTAATTGCAATGATTCGGGTAAGACCGTTTGCATGCTTACTATCTTATTGTTGTGGCGAATGTGGGTTGGTTTAACATATTATTATAAATGCAGGACGATTTTGAATTAGATTGGGTACTTGGAGAAACTAATTGGTTGTGACCAAACATCTTCGCAAGCTTTTCAATGCTTTCCACCATGAATTACACAAGATCATTTGCAACAGACAACGATGCATTGGCGATCGGGTGTAGTTTAGTGTCCCCCATAATTTGGGTTAAGCTCAGTATGAGATGGGGTCGTGATCACTTCAAGATATGTATTGTTGGATATTCATGTTGTATTTAAGCAATAACTAATATAGATCATAAACATAATTTATAATTAGTGGGTAGTTATTACTTAAGCATGTTTTTCTATGGCAAAAAATATCAACTTAAAATCGGGAGAAATAGAAAGAAGCAAAAAGCTAATCACATCAGCGGTCGTAGATCTTTCGTAAGGGTAGTAGAAGATAAGGTATTAGGTTATTATACTACATTCTTCCCTAGCTAAGCTCGTTTATCATTGGATATTTCATACCCTATTTCCTCATCGACCCGATCTGTGCTTCAAGGATCGTATGAACTAGTTATACTGGAGTATCATATATTTTTATAACACAAATAAAAATGTTTTGTAGTTTTTGCTTGCCTTTTCTACATTTCTCGTGTATCTTTAGTTGGTATGTGTTCCATACCAACTAACCTACATCTTACATAGTATTAACATGAAAATAATTCTTTGATTTTTGCCCACATGTAGCGTTCTGAAGGAGGTACAATGATGGACTTCTACAAGCGAACCACTAGTCCAAGAAGAAAGACAAATTTGTGATAGAAGCAACCGAGGAAGCTTATGTGAGTTGATAGCTTCCATATAAGTAGTATTATTTATAACCATCCATAGTTGGTTCTATGTATTCACTAGACTACCATAACCTATTAATCATGCCATATTGCAGAACAATATGGTTGGAAGCCTTGATGTTCTAGAAGTGGAGCAGTGAACTAATGAGGCAGCCACAAGTGTCTTTAGAGTGGTGCTTAGTCATAGACCAGGTTATGCAAGATGACTGGGAGAGATGGTGATTCCAAAATCCTACAAGACAACGCCACTACACATGCGAGAAAGAGTTGTTGGCTACGATAGAAAAGCACAAGAATGCGGCCGAGGCCTTTAATCGTGTGATGGAGGCAATCAAGACAGAGGTAGATGCACTTGAGGAGAGACAAGCAGCTACAAACCGCATGCTATGGGAGTTATTAGTAGCTTGACCGCCTGTCCCTAGGTTTCATCAAGAGACTCAATGAGCTAGAAGAAGCATGTGGATAGATTTTGGAAGGTTTTTTGAGAATGAGCATGGGTTGCCATATTTTGTGTAGAGTCTTAGATTGATTAACAATATATATCACTACAAGAAAAAAGTGTTTTTTGCGGCATGTTTTCTATTGCCGCAATAAAAACTGCCGGGGATATATAGGTTGTAGTGGCACTTTTAGTGACGCCGCGCACTAATGGACGATGTGTTGTGTTACGACTTTATTGCGGCGTTATTTGGATTTATTACGGCAACCTATGCACCGTTAAAACGAAATGGTATTTTAACAAATTAAAAACACTCGTTTACCCCCCTTGGCCCGATAGCTCTCAGCCTCCCAACTTCTAAATCTCTAGGGCTGCAAACGATCCGATCAAAGACGAATTCGAGTCGAGTCGAGTCGAGCTGGACTCAAATAACTCGAGTTCGAGTTCGAGTCGAGCTGAGAGTTTGCCGAGTCAAGTCGAATTCGAGCCGATCAAAGACGAGCTCAAATCGAATCAAGTTATTTATCGATCTTTGTTTTTACTCTCTAACGAACGAGCCAAACTTAGTCGAGTAATTACTCGAGTTTCTTATTCTTTATAAATATTTGACTCAATAATTTTTTTTGTGAACTTAATACATTATTATTGTAAAGAAATAAAATGCTACTTTTACATAAAGTAACAAAATATATTACTTATACAAAATATCAAAAATAATATATATAACACAACAAATATATATAATAAAAGAATATATGTAAGAATATATGCAAGATTATATATATGTATATAGAAATATTACGAGTATTGTTATGAGCTCAAAACGAGTCGAATCGAATTTATACGAATCTTGTTCACAAACAAAAACCGAGTTTATACGAATCGAGTAGAGATTATACGAGTTTAGCTCGTTTAATATTCGAACCAATATTAATGCTCACGAACAACTCATTTATTAAACGAATCGAATTCGAATCGAGTTTATACGAGTCGAGCTCAAATTGTTCACGAGCAGCTCTGTTTGTTTGCAGCCCTATAAATCTCTAATATCTCTCTCTCTCTCTCTCATGGATTGCTGCCCTTCCCACGTCATCCTGCTACAGCGCCGTCGCTGCCTTTCCTAGCAAGTGAGTGTGTTTGTCTCTCTCTCCATTTGTCGCTGGTTCCCTCTCTCTATTCATCTCTCTCTCTCTAGTTTTGATCTTCTGTTTCAATATAGGGTTCGTTTGTTCTCTCGCAATCCGTAGTCTATTTGTTCATCTGTTCTCCATTCATCGCTTTTTCCCTCTATCCGTTCCTCTCACTCTCTCCTTTACTTATCCTTTTATGTTTGTTTTCAGAAATTTGTGTGTTTATTGGTACGTTTTAGCATGATTGAGTATTTTTTTCTGTTAGGTTTTCATGAAAATAGAGGATTAGGGTTTGTTCTGTGTAGGAATTGACTGGCATTGGCACACTTATCATTTTATTTTATTTTTTATTCTTGTTTTTATTTCTGAGGGATTTTTAGTTTTTATTGTTTTTGGAGTTCTTAGAATGCCTCTTGATTCATTTTGTGCATGCAAATGTTTATATTTTAGGGGTTTCGATTATGTGGTTTATTTTTGGTTCTAGATTTTTGTTAATGATGGTGATGATGATTTTAATGACAATGGTTGATTATTGTAATGATTTGAGAGTTTTCTTTTACTATATTTCTCTCAGTTTTGTTACTAACAGATTGTTATTTTTTAAATCGTGTACATTTATTGTTATATTTGTGCATTTGTGGGTATAATGATTTATTATTGTTTATGATTTAAGGTCATAGAATCATTAGTTGCTTTGAAAGCATTTGCCCCTGTTTTCAATGCATGGTGTAATGTATCTCTAGATGTATTTGAAGCAAAGAGAGTTTGGAGAGCAATGTCTAAATGCTGTATTACACCATATGCAACTTCATAGACCCTCATGATTTCCTGTTTCTCAAAGGTTGGGAATCATTTTATTGTTAGGTTCCCTATTTAAATTATCAATCAAAAAAGGTTGCGTATTTAAATCTGAAAATTTGCTTGTTTTGTTTCTCATGTATTTTTTTTTCTATTTCTTGGTCTAATATCGCATGGACGTTGATGTATTTGATTGAAATGAATGAGAAGTTATGTTTTGGTTTCATTGCAGCTGAGTCAAAAAGTGTTGTAGCTTATATAGCAGCATTTTTCTTTAGTATCAAAGATCATGAGTGTTGTCCTATTGAGTTTTATATGAATAAGATTTTAATTTATTATTGGTGAAATTTTCTTCAAAATGCATGGCTTTAGAAGCTCTGAGCCTTTTCTTTTTCATTTAACTATTCTTAAAGTCTCTCCTTCTTTACTTTCTTTATTGTTCTTTTTTTCTTATTGAGTTTTTTCATGTATGCGGTTTAATTGCCATTTATTGGATGAACTGATTTGATTGGGCTGACTTAGTTATTGTACAATACATGATGAACATGCAGCAGGATTTTCCTTCGTTCTGTTGATCTTTTGGACAGATCTGGGAAGTATTTATTTGTTGATGCACTGACTTTGTTATTGTACACATATTTTTTTTAAGTTTGTTGATGCATTTTGGGGTAGTTGATATGAATGTGATATTTCACATTTGGCTTTATGTTGCTTTCATGTGAGCAATGATGTTTGCTTATTTGGTTGTCAGGGATCCTCTGTGCAGTTTTGACATTTGGGCTTGCACGTGTTGCTATATCAGAATTTGAGTTAATGGCAAAACAACTTTCATGTTGTTTCTAACTTAATATATCCGTTTCCTGTTTCTAATTGCACATATAATTCATTTCTTGAAAGTGGCTTTCATGCTGACAAAATGATTGATTATCTGATGTTAATCAAAGGTTATTTGAGATTAATATCTGTTTATCTATAAAAGGTTTATAGATAAACGGTTTATCTATAAAAGGTTTATCTAAAGATTAATCTTTTAATATATCTGTTTATCTATGTTCAGGTTTATTCTGCTGTTCTGTAGCATTCATGAGTATCTGATGTTAATGTTGTTCATATGAACAATGCAGAAAGCATTGCTTAGTGCCGTAAGTTCTACTTTTCGTGAATGTGTGTGCATGAGGGTTAAATGTACATGTTCAAAGACTTATGTGTTTTGGATGTGCATCTGTTTTGGTTGTGTCATAAGCCAACCAAAAAAATCTGAATTGTGTACATGGCCATCTGTTTAGTACAGGCCTAACCTAATATTAACAGAACCAAAATGAAAACATAAACAAACACTTTAGATCTTGGCATTAGGATGTCTGAAATTCTCCTTCAAATGGCTAGAAAATAGTAATTATCGATTATGAGACAATTAGTTATAACAGAAACTAAATCCCACAATAGTCCCTCTCCTTGATACTTTTTTCAGGCTTACATTCTCTTTCGAGGCTTGTATTAATTTTAACTATTCCTATTTACATTTTTCAGATGACTTGCTTGGTGGGGTTGGATTTTGATATATTGGTTTGCAAGTTTTAGCCATACAACATGTGAGTAATTGTAGTTTTACTGCTTCCTGTATAATTTTAGTGGAAATTCTATATCTATGACTATAATATGTGTGACACCCCAACTCCCACATACACGAAAATGGAAATCAAGGTGTTGGGATGATGACAATATGTGTGTCTCATTGATTGTATTGAGCTGTCCTCAAAACTGATGAGGACTAGGCTTTTAGTTTCCGATTAGTACTTTAGTTTTTGTTCTTTTTTTCTCATATACTTTGAGTTATAACTCTTCAATACTTTTAAGAGAAGTGAGATGCTAACATTTGTAAATTTTGTATTTTATGTTGATGTGAAAATTTATGTAATAGAATTTTGTGATCCTATTTAATTGCATTTTTTTTTTGTATGGGGTTATTTTCGACTTTTTATTAGCCGATTATATTTTTTTTTAAATTTTGACACTATTTACAGCGAACTCAACTCACGGTAAAAAGCCTTTGATTTTGATTTTTAATGGGAAACGTCCAAATCATGGCAAACGGTATCTACATTTGCAGAGGAACCGTTGCAGCGAGAATCTGGGTTTATGTCACGCTCAAATATCCGCATTTTACATAGATAACTAGTTCAAAACGCGGCAATTGAGTTTTTGCCACGATTTTGAGGCTTTTAGCGACGAATTTCAGTCGCCGCAAAAAAAATTCTCTGTTTGAATTAGTTCTATATGTATAACTGTTGGGAAACGACCGATGAAACAAACAGCAAATACGGAGCCGCGCAGCGGATTCAACCAAGAGAAATAAAACCGAAGACGGAGAACAGAAATGGACACCAGATATGAAGTGGTTCAGCTCAAACTGAGCCTACATCCACTGTTGGGTCGGTCTAAATCACTATAATAAACAAAGATGGAGTACACTTCTTGGAGGTTACAAAGCTCTCTCTCTCACAAGGCTCTCAAACCCTTTACAAGTAGGCTCTCTCTGATCTACAAAATCAAACAAGGAGAAAATGGGAGACGGACGCCTGTGTTCGTAATCTCGCTCGAGCGAGCCCTTCTCGCTCGAGCGAAATCGCCTTCACTCCACAGCTCTCTGCTTCCGCTCTCTTTGTACACAAATGCCCTCGATCCTTATATAGGCTGTATCTCGCTCGAGCGAGACATTCTCGCTCGAGCGGAACACTATTCCAAACGGCGCTAACCCTAGTTCCTGGAAGCGATGCCACCCTAGGATTGATTCTCGCTCGAGCGAGAGGTCGAGCGAGAGTCGAGCGAAGTCTCTGCCTGGATCCAAAACTCTCCGTTTGATGTCTCGCTCGAGCGACTGTCGAGCGAGGGTCGAGCGAACTTACGGGTTGAAAAACTCCAAGTGCAATCTGATGCGCTTCATTCAAGCCACATCTCAACAAATCTCCACCTTGGCTTGAATAAGCCCCACAAAGTGATTCTGAACAAAAGACCCACAAATCCTTCAACCACGGAAGGAATACCCAACACGAAGTACGAAGTCTATCTTTGAAGAACTCACTTTCCACACAAAAGCCTTCAACAACATAGACAACATCTGAAGATTCACATCTTCACCCAAACGGCAATGCACCACAATACAGACTGCTTACTTGAACAAACGGCTTCTGAATACAAATGAAGACAACCAAATATTCTTCAGCCAAAGTAAGAATCAACAAAAGCCTGCATGAGCATACACAAAAGGTGACCAACTGCCCCCTTTATCTACCAGCTGTAGACCTGCTCTCTCTGTGCACCAATGCCAATAAACAATGAAGCTCTCTGCAACTCCACCTTCTTGCTATAACTCTCTCTCCTTTCTGTGGAAACAAAAGAAAAGAAAATTCACCAAATAGCAAGATGCGTTGTCCGCTTCAATGACGATCTGTAGACAAGCCTGGCAAACCAAAAGCAAACTGTAGACTCTGTCACTCAAAGCCCACCTCATTCCATTCAGTTACTCCGTGGAGTGAAACAAAACTGTATGGTCTGAGTAACGCTCTACCTTCTTGTCTGTAGATCATTGTCTTCTCAAAAGTGTTTGAACACCAAACACTTCACAAAGAAACAGATAGACAAAACCAAACTTCCAATGATCATAAAACAAATATGAGTTTAATACAAAACAAGACTTTATACAAGATGTATCCTGATCAGAAATACTGCAAGAACCCTGATTCTACACTGCTTCCTAAGAATACAATGCAAACAAGAAATCAAGATTACTGTCCTCTGATCACACCAAGCAAAAGCTGCTGACTCATAAATGACCATCCTGTCTGGCTTATCCACACGAGACACATGCGAATGAATATCTGAATCTGGAGCATGTCAGGACACTCCACCTGTCACCACACTGCTCTCAAGGAAGTAGAGACTAACTGTCATCTTCTTCACTGTCATCACTACTAGAGGAACTTTCCTCTTCCTCGACATTTTTCAATTGAGGACACTCACTTCTGTAATGACCCAACTTATGGCAGTGGTAACACTTCAGTTTTCTCTTGTTAGATCTGGAGCTACTGGAACTGGAACTACCTCTATTCTTCCCTGAACATCCTTCCCCGGATCTATCACCAGAGGAACATTTCACAAACAAACCCTCGGCTTGATTGTTCATGCCTAAACCCCCAAATTTTGTTCTCAATTCCTTAGAATCCAAAGCAGACTTGACATCTACTAAGGAGATTGTATCTCTACCATACAACATTGAGTTTACAAAATTATCAAACGAAATAGGCAATGAACACAAAACAATTAAGGCTTGATCTTCTTCATCAATCTTAATGTCTATGTTCCTCAGATCCATAATAATCTTATTGAATTCATCTAGATGTGCAGAAATAGAAGTACCTTCCTCCATTTTGAGAGTGTATAACCGTTGTTTCAAAAACAACCGGTTAGTGACAGATTTCTTCAAGTACAAGCTCTCTAGCTTGTTCCACAGACCAACCGCGGTCTCCTCCTCTGCAACTTCCCTCAAAACTTCATCTGATAGTGATAGTAGAATAGTACTGTGAGCCAATTCTTCCTCATTCCTTGACGATGCAGGAGACTCACCAGTCACTCCTTCTACAACCTTGAACAGACCCTGCTGACGCAACAAAGCTTTCATCCTCAAGCGCCATAAACTAAAACTATTCTGACCGTCAAATTTCTCTACTCCAAAATTTACTGAGGCCATCCCTTAACGCTCTGATACCAGTTTGCTGGGAAACGACCGATGAAACAAACAGCAAATACGGAGCCGCGCAGCGGATTCAACCAAGAGAAATAAAACCGAAGACGGAGAACAGAAATGGACACCAGATATGAAGTGGTTCAGCTCAAACTGAGCCTACATCCACTGTTGGGTCGGTCTAAATCACTATAATAAACAAAGATGGAGTACACTTCTTGGAGGTTACAAAGCTCTCTCTCTCACAAGGCTCTCAAACCCTTTACAAGTAGGCTCTCTCTGATCTACAAAATCAAACAAGGAGAAAATGGGAGACGGACGCCTGTGTTCGTAATCTCGCTCGAGCGAGCCCTTCTCGCTCGAGCGAAATCGCCTTCACTCCACAGCTCTCTGCTTCCGCTCTCTTTGTGCACAAATGCCCTCGATCCTTATATAGGCTGTATCTCGCTCGAGCGAGACATTCTCGCTCGAGCGGAACACTATTCCAAACGGCGCTAACCCTAGTTCCTGGAAGCGATGCCACCCTAGGATTGATTCTCGCTCGAGCGAGAGGTCGAGCGAGAGTCGAGCGAAGTCTCTGCCTGGATCCAAAACTCTCCGTTTGATGTCTCGCTCGAGCGACTGTCGAGCGAGGGTCGAGCGAACTTACGGGTTGAAAAACTCCAAGTGCAATCTGATGCGCTTCATTCAAGCCACATCTCAACAATAACCAATGGAAGGCTATATGTAGCTGGTTTGTGGGAGCAACAAGACTCGCATTTAACATCATTTTGGCCCTTGCAACCTCAAACATGTGGAAGGTATGAGAAGAATATATACGCCTCCGAAGGATGAAGTGCAGATAGTCCACGCAAACATTGTTTACAAATATGGTGTTGCCAAGGTATCATCTAAATCTTTTTATATCAATAGGTAATAATAAGCACTTTATTGTAGTTGGTTTTGTAGAATAACAAGCACTTTATAGTAGCTAATAATGTTGCATAAGTACTGTGTATGAAAGCAGGATGTTAGGGTGGCTTTCTCAAGCTGAAGGGGTGAGTTCAGATGATGCCAGGGTGGCTTTCATTTTGGGTAAGACTATGTTTTGAGTGCCCCGTTTGTACCTTGATATTCATCCCCTATGTTGCTTTAATTCACCCAGCTGGTGTACTACAATTTCTTGTTTGTATATGCAATTTTTCCAGGCTTAATATGTTCTAGGGCCTTTTTCTTCCTCGAGTATTGGTTCCAACCCAGCTTCGCAAGTTTGCTTCTAATGCGCAGTCGTTGACTGAATTCTCATCATGGTAAGATGCCAGAGGTGGAGTTAGGCGGATCTCCATCTAAAGTAAGATCCCTAAGGCTCTGGTTAATATTTAGATTAGGAGAACTCAGCCTAAGGCATGAAAGCAGATCCCTTTTCCATAAAATCTATGCATGTATATCAAAATTTTTTGCTGTGTTTATATATATGCATTATTAATTTAGAGTATTAATTTCAACGTATTTGCTGGGAAAAAAGTTCCATTAAAATGGTATGCAGTCAACTATGCTGAGAATGAATTTCCCTATTTTGGTTTGGATTGCAAGCAGTCAATTAAGTTGGTTATCTCAGTTTGATCAGTAGCAATTATATTTATGTGGTGCAGCTTTATGAGTAGTAAAAAGCAGAAACTGTACGTGTATGTGAGGGATGGTTTAGTGGTTCCAGGGCCTTTTGTCCATATTGGACTCTTATATAGTTTTTATTTATAAATGTAGAATTGATACTGACGTTAAATTAGGAAAGTGGGTAGCTATTTTCGGACAACTAGTGCCAATAAAAGAAAAAAAAAAAAAAACTTTTTCTATTGGTTGTTTCTCGTAGTACTGGATTCTCTCTCGTAGTACTGGATTCTCTATCCTCTCATGCACCTCTCCTCATTGTAGAAAGGAGTGCTAGTAAGTACCAAATTCGAGATGAGATTTGCTCTTGATGGGACAAGCATACAATATTGTGTTCTTGTCCCTCATATTTGTCTCCAAAAGTCTCCTCTAATAATGATAAGCTCTCCTGTTTTATTGGACATAAATATATGGAATAACTTCCTATTCTTGCCCCCCTGCTTAAGCTGACTTACCTTCATATTTGTCTCCAAAAGTCTCCTCTATGAAAGATAAGCTCTGGAATTTAGATTTGAGGTTGTGAAGGTTCACCTTGAGATGTATGGTGAGCTCCCTCCTTCACAATCAAAATTTTCAATCTGATACATTAGGCTTTAACATCAATACAGCTCCTTTGAGGAAGAGTCTATCTACTCAAAGTCATTTGTTTTGATGTACAATATATATCATTTCTTTGTGCACTGAATACACACCAAGGCTTATCAAGAATCACGAGGGGATTAAGGTATTATTTGCTTGAAGTTTTGGTTCACGATTAATCTTTTGTATCTAAATCAATGTCACTTTTTCACTAATAATTGTGGTTTTTAGCAATAATTTTTTATGGATGTAGGTTAAAAATGTAGCTGCTGGGTTGCTGCATTCGGCGTGTATTGATGGTATTTTGTTATGACTCAATGGTTTTCTGTTGTAAAGCTTTGACCTCATTTAAATTGTCTTGTTAATCATCTGCTTTTGTGCCCCCCCAACCCCCCCTTTTTTCTCAAAGTTTGCAGAGAATGGCTGTGTTTTTATATTTGGTGAAAAAGTGGCATATAAGTGGTTAGTCCCAGATTTTGTATTCATATTGATCTTTATATATATATATATACATAGTCTCTTTTAACTCTTTGGTCAATTCTCAATCATATCTTTACTATTTCTCACGGAAATTAATTCAGGGCGTTGGGGATGGAGACAATGCAACAACACCTTTCAAGATAAGCAAACTGCCATATTCATAAGAAGTTTCATGTGTGAGTTATCACACGTGTTTGACAAGTAAATTATCGAGTTCTCATTTCTTTTTATAGTTTTAATTTTTTTTTTCTTCTAAATCCTAAGTTTATATTAGTAACAAAAGTTATGAAGAAAAGGTAGTTAAAACTACATGGACTGGTTTACCTTTCTTGTCATCCTGACCACATACAATTTATTCCCAATAAACTGTTGGGAATTTAGACCTCTCAAATTCTTCCTACAAGAATCTATTTTTGATAGAATACCAAAAAAAAAATAGAGAAATAATAACACCACAAGAATTTACGTAGAAAACTTCTAAATCAGGAGAAAAACCACCAGACCTAGATAAAAAAATTTACTATGTGAAAAATTGTTACAATTACACAATTTTTCTTTTCACCCCAACAACACCCACAAAGTTTTTCACACTAGTAAAACTTTAATTTTTACCTCTCTTCCTTTTACAAAAAGACAACAGAGGAATTTTTAAACATTTGACATGTGTAATTAAACTAAGGAGGGTAAGCCTCCTTAAATAGGCCCATTGGCCTTACCCCTCTCTCACTCTTTTCCCATGTGGGATTCAAGGAGCAAAAAATTAACAATCTTCACCTTGTGACTTTGACTGATCCCACAGCCACGCTCTACCGCAATGAAGATCTTCATAGCTTTCGCTATCATGCTCCACCATAAAAGCATACTCACTCAGAATAAACCAATTCTAAGCATTTCATGTTGGCCCATGTCGAAAATAACATTGCTGAAAAATTATGGTGCAACTTTTATGTTTGGCTTTCTTGGAAGTTCATCAGCTATCAACATGAATTTTCACCACACACCTTACATCAATGCCAAACCAATGCCCGTGTGCAAACTTGTGGAATAGCTAACATTAACACATCTTCTATCATGACAACTTTGAGATTCACGGCATGCAATGAAGATGTAGATGTCCATTTTCAAAGGACATCATCTTCCATAGAGACACAATGTTAGCTTCATCGTCAGTATCTCTATTTACTGACTTGGAGCCTCTTGTCAAACTTGCTCCAGCTCTTTTACAATTTTTTCTGATGTGTCCAGATTGTTCACACCTCCAGCAAATTGCTGACTTTATTGGTTGGACAACGCCTTGTGTAATCCTGATGGAATCAAAATATCCCTTACTTACACTTGCCACAAGTTATAATTGATTCTGCCATCAAATTTCTCTACCTCTATTCTTGACATTGCCTCGATAAATTTTATCGTAGAAATGAATAGTACCCACTAAGTAAGTTCTCAGGAAAGACTGATATTTTCTAGACAGAACTTCAAGATTCCCAAGAAAGATTGGAGGGTCACAACGGATACACTTAAATTTTCAATCTCTTAGATATAACCTCCTTAGATTGTACGTATCCACACTACCACACCAAAACTCCACTCCTCCAAAAGAACCTAGTGGCCTTGATACCACTTGTTGGAAGTCTAGACCTCCCAAATTCTCCTTACCAGGATCTACTATTAACAGAATACCAAGAAAAATAGAGAAATAATAACATTACAAGAATTTACGTAGAAAACTCTCAAATCAGGAGAAAAACCACCATATTCAGAGAAGAAAATTCACTATGTGAAAAATTGTTACAATCACACAATTTTTCTCTTTACTCCAATGACACCTACAAAACTTTTCACACTAGTAAAACTCTAAGTTTCACCTCTTCTTTTTACAAAAAGACAACAAAGGATTTTTACTTAAAGTCAAAAGTTACTAGCTAAACATTTGACATTTGTAATTAAACTAAGGAGGGTAAGCCTCCTTAAATAGGCCCATTGGCCTTGTCCCTCTTCCACTCTTTTCTCATGTGGGATTCAAGGAGCAAAAAACCAACATAAACAATGTTTTATCTAGTCACTATTCTTAACCAGAGTTGCTTATGTCCTGGTGGGGGATTGCCCTCTCAAACACCTATGAGAAATTTCTTCTATATAATGTTCTTCAGGAAACGTATTGGCCCAAAAGACATGGGGCTAGACTGAGAGTTAAAGTAAATCTGACCTTGGAGATGACAATGACACTACAGCTGC
Organism: Platycarya longipes; assembly: GCA_036559045.1. Lineage (NCBI taxonomy): Eukaryota > Viridiplantae > Streptophyta > Magnoliopsida > Fagales > Juglandaceae > Platycarya > Platycarya longipes. The sequence goes on along the minus strand of CM071799.1, from coordinate 7,953,271 downwards.
CCTTGCCTTAGCACCCTATATAAAGTTCTAACCTCATATCGTTCTTTGATGATGGGCTTGATATCCTTACCTCATTGGACCACAAATATTGGCAGCATGCATCAAATCAAGAAACTAAGGGCTACAAATCTAAGCTTGACCTGCCCTACAAGATATTGGAATGCAGTAGAAATACCTACCAGTTTCCTCATATATTCAACCATTGCTTCCCTATCTTCTTTCTCCTAAGAATCTAGAAAAGATGCATTCTACCAAAACCTCCCCCACACAATACATCGTGAAAAATCTCACTCGAGTCCTGTGGCTTCTTTCCGATCTCCATATGTGCCTACAAGTTAAGTAGAGCACCATGGTCCCATCCCCACACCATACTTTAGTCCCCCGCCTGCCAACTAGGATAATATTGTTCCTTCTTACACTACCAAACCAGTTACCCAATAAAGCTTGCTTGGAAGAATGAAGCCTTCTAATACTCAAACCTCATTTTTGTAAAGGGAAAGTAATATAATCTTGCAAACAAAATAAAATCTCTTAGTAATTTCTTAAGTCAATTTTTGGCATAGTGACATGCAAAGAAAAGATGGGAAGTGATGGCAAGCTTGACAAAGTGTTGTTGGCACTACCACTTTTCAACAGAGTCTTTTTCAATCCATCAACTCTTGTTACATCTTCACAATCACCCTGTCACACACTATTACCTGGTGGTAGTTCATAGTTTAAAATTAGGTTCCTCGTTCTATGATTTTCTGTGGTATGCCTTGTTGGCTAGATCATCTCTATTGGTTGGATTTTTGTTAGCTCTCCTGGTAGCGTAATTAGGTTAACTTTATCTAGAAAAAATGCAAGTAGGATCTACACACAAGTTTCTAAACCTGCAAGTTGGTTAAATTTATACCGAATACATTTTTACTTTCATTATTAAATGGGTTTAATTTCGTCTTTCCTTTTGTTGGTTAGGCTTGGGATAGTTCTCTATTTTAAAGCCAGATTTGATAATGCCGTTGATCATTGAGACTCTGGAAATGGAATAGTGTTTAACATCCCCATAACCTGAGGTATATGGTTGTCATTTGACAATCTTTTACTGCAGTGTTGTTCCATTTTATGAGTTGATTAGGCATACTTGTATTCAAAAAGAGAGCTGTCTTTGGGGTTTTGTCTTGCGCAAAATCCACATTGAGTACTGTGTAGAATATTAGTACATGTTTGTTCATGGTTCTTAATGCACGGTCGCGCGCTACAAGAAATAAGGCTTTTTGCGGTGCTTATAAATTGCCGCAAAAAGCCTTATTTTAGCCGAAAAAGAGTTTAAGCGGCATTAAATTGGCGCCGCCAAAAACGCTGCTATCTACTGCACGCTATAAGTCTTTAGCTTCATCTTGTGAGAAATGCCGCTGATGCATGACTTTTTGCGGCAAATTAATTTGCCGCAACAAAAAGTCATATAATTCACTGAAAATAACATAAAGTGTCACAAATCACCGCCACAATTAATTGTAGCAAGGAAAGACTATTTGCGACGATATTAACTCGCCGCAAAAAGTATTTTAGAAATATATATATATATATACACACTAGTGAACTAGTTTCATTTGTACATTATAATAAGATCTCCAGTAATAGTTGATCATTATTCTGAATAATATGGTTGGCTTTCCAGCCTACGTAATCAATTTTAGTTTGGTGCATGCATCTAAATATTTAAACATTTATGTTAGAATCATCTCTCTTCTAATCCCTCCTATAAACATTTATTGATAAATTATGTGTACAATGCACTAAAAATGTGACACCCAGATTCCTGAGGAGAAAATGTGACGACAAATTTTTTTTTTTTTTCTCACCTTTCCTTTTATACTCATACATTTGCCTCTTCCGTTAATTTCCTTTCTAACTCACTATTGCCGTATCTCAAAGAATCGGGCATCGCAAGGAGGAATCTTAGATCTTCAGCTTACGCGGCACTCACGCCCGCACACGTTTTTATTTTATTTCCTTCCTTTTCGGTTATATCCCTCTTATGAGTGTTGTATCCTACCACCCATGCATGCATGATTCGGATCTTCCCATATCTTTAGATACCATGTTTGTTCGCTGCACTCATCTGCTAGAAGCCGAATCTTCTCTTTTTGAAATTATATCTTGATAGGAACCAGTTCATTCCATCCCTCGCACCCTTACCTTCCGCAAATACGCGCCTCTTCCCATAGCTTACTCTCTAGGTATTCTCAAGTCTCTATTTATAGATGTGTTCATCCTCCTAAAGCCCCAAGCCGCAGCCCTCTACGTTCAAAACCAGAGCTCCTCCTCTAGCTCGACACTACACCCCGTATCTTGTAGCAGCCTCCATACCAGCGACTGAACCGTGAACAACCGTGCTCAACCACTGAAAGCCTTCGCATAACTCAGCCTCGTCTAGACTTAGCAGCCTTGAACCCACGGTGGAGGAACTAGCCGCTAGCCATCATCGAAAACATCCCCTATTTTTATCGCCCGAAACAGAGCACCTCTTACCACCGCTTGCTCCATCTAGCTTGGCGCCACCAACCACGGCAAGGTGGAATCACCGACGTCGTGTAGGAAGACCCCAGAAACCGTCGACCTTGCTACCACCCCTGCGACACCACGTACTGCCAATCACCTCGCAAGGCTTTGCCTCACGTCGGATATCACCACGAGAAACAACTCAGCCACAGCCCCAAACACCCTCTGTTTTACTCCACCCTAAACAGGCGATCTCCTTTTTCTTAGTACCGTAAGCCACCAGCCACCGTTTCTCAGTCTCAAACTCGCTGCCTTGACCACCGTCTCCCAACCCTGTGCAAGACTCTCAGTAAGCACGTTCCTTCCAGCGGGTATTTTTTTCCTTGCGAGAGTTTGAGCATGTGTTTTTGCATGTTTTTATTTTCGGTAGAGTTATAAGTTGGTACTTTGGTTTTCCTTCAAAATGGACCTGGACAACCACTTTTTGGTTTAGTAATTATGTTCTTTATAAACGGGCTCATTTTTTTATTTCCACTATAGGACCGTAAACTTTGATCTGTGGTGTTTTTTTTTTCGTAGCGCCTTGGCGAAGTTTGGTAGGGAGGTTGGATTAAATCAATTACTATTATTATTTTATTTATTTATTTATATTGAGCTATTTTCAATAAGAGTTGATTTCAGCCCTTCCAGACTTGACAAAAATTTCCAAAGAAACGACCGGGTTTAAATTATCTTTAATGTTCTTTTTTAAATTTCTATTATTTGGTTTTCTTTTTATCTGAGTCGTTTAAGGAAATTTAGAAGTGTTGAGAATTTGCAATATTTTGGGGTTGGAGAGTTTGTTACTTTAGAGTGTTTAGGAGAATTGGTTATTTTATGGTTCTAGGCTCAAATATTGAAATTCATGATTGATTTGAGAATTTACGGAAGTATGCGTCAATTTTATAGGTGGCGACTAATTTTTGTTCAGCCGTGTGGAGATAAATTTTGAGAAGCTAAAAAGTTCAGGTAAGCGGGGTTCCTATACTAGACTTTACATTAAAAAAATATGAACTGAGATTTATTTTGAAAAATATGCATGTTTTAGTTAGGAAAAGAAATTTTGAAATCACCTCAATTTTGTTTCGCATATGCATAAGAAATCGTATAAGAATAAAATATTTTCTGGCATGAACTGGTGTAGACATGAGCTATTTTGTTGCATTCTATTTTTTGAACTGAAAAAGAGTGAATATGAAAATTTCTGTATAAATGATATTTATGATCTGATTCTGTTTTTGTTTTGGAAAAATTCTGTACTCGGGTATGATATGATATAATTTGTGAAACCTCTGGCATGACATTCTAGTTCTGTTTCGCTTTGTTTAGTCCTGGGTTGGTACCAACTATTCTGTTTCCGGTGCACCCACTTTGGTTGCAAAGTGGTTTTCTGCGTGGTCTTTCCTGTGTGCACACTCGAGACTTCCGAGAATAATAAGGGGAAGATTCACATTTTGTTTCTGCTCGGTTGGCCGCCGAGGTTTGCACAATCCTACCACGGGGGTTAGGTTAAACATGGTATTCCTATCCTGATAAGACGTTTCAGTTATGCTATGCCAAAAGGATTTTCTGTTTCTGTTTATATTAAACTTTCGCTCTGATTTTTGATAATATAACCTGCTTCTGCATTTTTCTGAAAAGTAACAAATATTTCGTTCTGCATTCTGAATTTTGGTAAATGCTCATGTTTGTACACTAGTATATGTTCTTTGCTTACTGAGTTGTGGATAACTCACCCCCTCCTCTAATAACATTTTCAGATAGTTGAGATATTACAGTGCAATATCAGCAAGGGTAGCCATTACTAGAGAGGCTTGGTGATCATAGGAGAATAAGTGCTCGTGGATACAAGTTTTCTTGAGTCTTAATAAAAAAAAAAATTTATCTTTGTTGATTATTTTAGTATGTCAAGTTTTGGATTGTTGCAAGTATTTGAAGTCATTTGATTTTATTAAGGTTTATGTTTAGTTTTCTTGAAGAGAGTTTCATAAATATTTGTTAATCAATTATGGAGTGCCCTTTTTATATTAGTTGGTTATTAGAGAATTTGGAATATATGAATTGGTGTTATTTGAGATGACTTGAGGAAAATGACCTAACTCTCTGGACCTTTGGGTCCGGGGCGTTACAAAAAAAGCAAAATAAGTGTTGTCGATTCAACATATAGAAGTATCAGGCATAAAAAGGGGATGAGTTTGTTAGAGATTCTATTGAGCAAGCAACCTATATAACGATACTCAAGATGATATAGCATACATCAACAAGCATTCATATGCATATATACTATTTATATAAAGGTGTTAGATGAAAACTGTTCCTACATAAGAAACAAAAGGAATACTCGCAGAATGGAAAATAAGAAAGAGGTGGGAAAAAAATGCATGTAACTGAAGATATGTTTAATAAGATAACCAGTAAATAACCCAACTTGTGCTCCAGAGAAGATATGTTTTTTCCAAATGAAGTAGGGGGAAATAAAAAGAAACTATAAGCCCAGCCGGAAAAATCCAGAGATCAGACATTTGAAGATCACTCCAGAATATTATAACTTAAGTCAGCACCATCTTCAATTGCATTCAGTTTGCCCACTGTCACCAATACCATGATTTTGACCCTAAAATAAATAACAAAAATAGTTGAAGAATGATAACTAAAGTTTATCCAACTAAAAATCCGAAAACATCATGCAGGGCAATTGGAAGTCCTTAAGAGTTCACATTCAAACACAAGAACCTGCTATGTCGACATAAAGTAATATACTAAATAACCAAAAACAACAATTGATACATTCCTGGTCTTGAAGAAAACTGTCATGAAGAAAAAAAAATACGTTGACAGCATAGGCCTGCAATTACTTCACAAGAAACAATAGGGAAGAGTGAGCCAACAAGGACTGCATAAGTTGCTATTCATATAATTTCTATATTTCATTTTGTCAATACATTCAAGAACTTGCATTCTGATCATACATAACTAAGTCAGCCCAATCAGCTTGCATGAAAAAACTCAAAAAGAAAAAAATAACAAAACTAAAGTATTAATATGAAACTCAATAATAATGTATCATGTATTTATTAAGAAACATAAATTATATGTGCAATTAGAAAATAAAAACAAGAGGAACCTAAAATAGTCAATGCATTAAGAGAAAAAAAAAAACAATTCCAGATCAATAGATAAATAATTTTCTAAGACTATCAAAGAAGAAAGCAGGACAGAAATAAAATCTTGGCGAAACCAAAACATAACTAAATAATCTGGACAGATAATATTGCCTTAGTAAGGTAATATCCTTTAGAAGGTAGATAATTGGTGCCAACATATTATATTTGAAATAAAAGAACAGAGCAGCACAAAAATAAAATCTTGCCGAAACCAAAACATAACTAAATAACCTGGACATATGATATTGCCTTAGTAAGGTAATATCCTTTGGAAGGTAGATAATTGGTGCCAACATTTTATATCTGAAATAATAGAATAGAGCAGCAACACATTCTTCTATTATACATTCTACTATAATTAAATTGCACATTCTTATATTAATCATTTGAAAATTGTTTAGTACATATTTTTAATTAATTGTTACTACATGCATGCATTGTCTATCGAATATCGTAGTTTTATTTCCAAGTATTGAGTACCCATAGAAATAGGAAGTGACATATGAATGTTAATTCTCTTCCAACTACCAAAAATGGAGTTAAAATATGACCACAAGCACACTATAAATAAGGCCATGGAATTCATCAGTCTATACCTCGTAATAATCCATGAATGCAGAATATAAAACTTCATATTTGTCTCGCCAAGAGATAAAGATTATATGAAATCCAACGCATAATTTATCTTTGTAGATATCAAATTCAAACTGAAACAGTTGGAGTGTACACAATTGGAAGCAATTCCTCAACATTATCGATCAGAAGCTTGTAAAACAACCTTTCATTTCTCTCCTAGAGAACACAACAAAGTTATACCACAGTTTCAGTAGGCTGAAATGTTAGTTAAGAAAAGAAAAAACCCAATACATGTTATTACGAATGACATTCGATAACAGTGCTCAGTATTTCAGCTTTCCCTTTTGTTCTTACAAGTAATTATTGGCACCCAAAGAATAGAGGCCAACCAAAATTTGCTATGCAGAAGCCATCCAATGTTTATAACATTAGACATTTTACATTATTAAAGAGTCCAACAAAAGGAAACAACTTGGACCGTAGGAAATGATGGTAATAGAGGCTTGACACTTAAAATAACAAAGACTAGGCAGATGAGTAGATAAAATTAAGGAAGATAACTAAAATATAAATACAAACAAAAGCAAAAGAAATACAAGAGATGTCCCATAAGCCCCGACTAATCATCCAATGACCCGCAAGATAAAAATTGCTGGCATTGGATGACACAACAACTACCGATTTATATATTTGGGGAGAAAATAGAAAGTGGGAAAGTGAGGAAGGAATTACCCAGGATTTACATGTAAGACTACTTAAATAATAAGGATCTATTAGATGATGCCAGTATCTGCTTTAAAAACTAAAATTATATTGAAAAGTAGAAGCAGATCGGGCAACAATCTTAGCAAACAGAACCTAGAGGCAATGAACAGACTTGAGGCAGCTGATGGTTTGGAGGGAGCTCTTCCAGCAACAGCAAGAGCAACTGCATGTCCGCCAGGCCTGCTCTGTTGCTCATTGGTTGGCAATGGATTCAATGGCGTGTGACTTGAAGAAGTAAGGGGCATTCTCTTACCATCACTGAGATGTTGACCTACACATGCAAATTGATTAGTTCTCATCAACAGAGACAAAGCAATACAGCAGAGCTGCATCTTCATTTCCTACTAGGATTGCAATTCAGTTTCTTAAATCAACTTAACCCATCTCCAAAATTTATAAAACAGAAGTTTAACATCAAGGAAAACAAGTAGCTGTTGGCATCTTAATTCCATGTGAAATGACAGGTTTCAACACATTGGACAAGGGCATCCACTCAAAAGCGACATTCAACATGGGAAGGATGGAACATTCTTGAAACATATCAAAAGACGAGAGAACTCACAATTTGAGCATGACCAGGCTAACTTCAAACACTGGTACAAATTTTTATGAAAATCTAACAGAAAAAATCTCTCAATCATACGAAAATCGTATCAATAAACACACAAACTTATAAAAATAAATTTAAATGGATAAGTAATAGAGAAAGAGAGAGAAAGAGAGAGGAACATAGAGAAAGCAAGAGAGCACACCAGAGAAATGGCGTTGTCGCCATCTCACCTATTAAGCGAGACGGTGACGACGATAAAACGGTGGTGAAGACGGCGACATGATGACGATGAAGGGGTGGCACGATCTCAGAGAGAGAGAGAGAGAGATTAGGTTTTGAGGGATTTAGGAGAACTAGTTAGTAGTTCAACGTGCTTGCACGTTTGCGCAAAATAACATCTATAGCACATTAGGACATTAATTCAACTCAACAACCAATCAACCTTTCAAGTTCAAGCACATGACAAGTTCAAAATCTACTGCACACAATTCATAAATTCTCATCTTCCATCTTCATTTTATTCTAACCAATCTCTAATTTCTTTATTTCAAAAAGATATTAAAAACAAGTTACTCAAAAGTGTAAAAATATTTTTTGTTAAAGAAAAAGATATCCATTTAAAAATAATAATAATAATGTCGTTGACTGATACATTGAAAGATAAACAATATTACATGTATCTATATTTAAAGCATAAAGTAATACCATCTAATTTACAATGTATGCCTAATATTCACATAAAACTAACTAATATAACGATAAATTATTCACAATTGAAAATCCAAATATAAACAGGATAAATAGAGAAGAGTTCGAATTAATAATTACGATGTGATATATTTGTAAAAATATCATACAGAAATAAATGCATAGAATATTATAGAATAAATAAATTATCACCTATTTAGATGGATAATAATAAAACATACCCAAATGGGGTACATTGAGAAGTTTTAAAAATTAGTAATTTCTAAAATAAGTTTTAAAAATATACTATGCATGTCAATTAAAGTTTTTAAGATTTCTCTTAATAACGACTAAAATGGGGTACATTGAGAAAATTTATCATATTTTTATTTGAATTTAGGATTTACCATGTCAATTGTTTAAGTACAACGAAATCGCAATCTAATCTTTATTCGTTTACAATAACAATAAAAAGTAAAAAATTGTCATAGGACATTAACAACTTCTATTTTTTTAAATATAATTATTGAATTTGAGATAATTATCAGGATATAAATTAAAAAGAATAAATTTTTTACAACAAACTACATTTTATTGTTTTATTATTTTAAATCAATAATATAATTCTATGTGCAATTCATATATTAAGCAAACAAATTTTAAATAAACTGTCTTTAGTTAGATCTATAAACATAACATTTTTTTCCTCATATGGAGCCCAAAAACCCAATGCATGCGACCCAAAATGGTAAACAAGCCCAGACCGTGACCCTATTAAAAATTCGAAACTGCGCCGTTTTAACCCATCCAGGCCCTTCTTTCCTAAATCTATAAATCCATCTCTACGCGAGTCTTAACCCATCCAGGCCCTTCTTTCCTTTCTCTTTCTTTTCCCCATTTTCCTTCTTCTCCTCTCGCCTTACACCATTTCGTGTTCCCTTTCCCACGTCTTTCTTGCTCTCAACAAAGGAACAACAATCACGAGGTCTCACCTATCTTATTTATTTGTGTTCATTAATTTATTTTTTCATTGATTTTTTATTTGCAATCTTTCCAATCCTAAATTCCTTTTCTCACATCTAGATCCGAGACTTTATTTGTTAGATATGGATTATTTTTCCTTTTATTTTTGTTTTATTTCTGTAATATTTTTGTTTTTTAGCTACAATCACTTTTTGGTTGGATATTTGGGTTGTATTCGGTCTTTGTATATTTTCGAACATCGTCTTCAAATCTCAGTGTTCTTCTAAGATCCGTGTTTTCTTTACGTGTAGAGTAATGGATAAAATTTCTTGATTTGTGATAGATTAGTCATTTCTCCTTCCCGATCCATCTTTATTTTTGTTTTTTTGTTTTTTTTCTGTGCTTTTCTATCGAACTCTTTTTTATAGATATGAATATTCTTTTTCTTCTTGACTTTTTTTTGTTGTTATTCGTCATATTATTTTTTGTTGTTATTCGTCATATTATGTTTCTAAAAACCGAGTGTTTTATTTTTTCTATGTACAGTAGTGTAACAATCTTCTTTGTTCTTTTATTTTTTTCCATTTTTTTTTCTTCCAAATAATCTTCTTGTCCTTCCGTTCTCCTTTTTTAATAGATCTAAATATTATTGTTTTTGTTTCTTCTTTTACTTTTTAGCCGTGTAGATCAATAAAATGTTGAAGTGGTTTTCTTTCTGTGTTTAATCCAATGCCCAATCCCAAGTTTTGATATTTTGAACAGGATTTAGACCAACAAATAGAGAGGAAGCCCTAATCCCCATTAAGTTACATTCCCGAAGCCAATTCCTTTGAGTTTTGTTAAGTTCCATACCCAAGGCCAAATCCTTTTAAGTCCTATATCATGCTGGTATGATGTAATGAATGTATACCAATTTGAAGAAATTTTCTTTGAATGTGCGCTGGTTTCCTCCAAAGTTTTGAATTTCGTTTCGATGACAGTTCCGGTTGAGATAATAGAACCGAATATTTTGCTTCCATTCTGTTTCGGAATAGTTATTACATGAATAAATTATATATAATAACTATATTCTAAAATAAACATATGTACAAAGTGTATATCAAAAAAAAATTATACTAAATGTGTAATATTAAGCAATATTATGTAATATTTAATAGTGTAAAATTAATAAGTAATATTTAATATTTAATGGTGTAAAATGTAAAGTAGAAAATAAAATGAGGAATTGGCAATCGGCATTTGGAATTTTAGAATCCTACACAGTGGAGCAGAAATCGGAAAGGGGATCTGGGATTCTGCAGTCTGCGTTGGCGTCGTTCGCTCGTCGAAGGTGTGCACCGTCATCGACTCTTCTGAGGCTTGTTGGGTGTGGCTTCGGCTCGCTGGGTATGGCTCTGGCACGTCAATGGAGTTTGCGATTTTAGCCAATTCTGCCGAGTCTGGGTTTGCGTTGGCGTCGTTCAATCATCGGCGGTGTGTGTCGTGGTCGAGTCGTCGGAGGCTCGCTGGGGTGTGGACTGTGGCTTCGACTCGCCAATGGAGGCACGGATGGAGTGTTTTGCTTCGAGTCGCAGATTGTAGGGGAGGGATTGAGGGAGACTTCGGCTCGGTATGAGATCGAACGGGAAATACCCCAAAAAATAAATTATAGAATATTGATATTGACAAAAATTACCAAACTGGAATTAACATCAAATTCCGGCTGGAACATCCAATTCCGGTCGGAACAGTTAGAATTTAATCTGGCGCAAAATAGAACAAAATGTTGTTCTGGTTACTGTTCCAGAACAGTAAATTCCGGCCGGAACGGCACGGAATTTAAAACTTTGATTTCCTCTCCCTTTGTGTCCGATTGTTAGAATTTTCTTTGTAAAGCTTGGTTATTGAAAAAAAAAAACATTTGTAATCTGAAGTCGATTTTGATTTATGGTGAGTGTTTGTGATTTTGTGTGTGTTTGGTTAGTCATTTCTCACCCTTTCTCGCATTGATGTTTTTATTATTCCATACATGTTTGTTTCGCAACTTAAATTTGAATCTGGTGATACTATCGGTACAAGTAGAATAGAATTTAGAATTTCTCACCCTTTCTCTTTTATTTATCTGTTTGTGATCCTTTTTTCAGTATTGGTAAATATTGAGTTTTGTTAGTTCTTAATTGTTTCAACATGCATGCCTCTCTAATTCCCCCTTAGTTAAAATTTTTTTAAATAAAGTTTCTTTTTTATTGATTCTACTTTTTCTCTTTCAGATTTCAGCATAGGAGGAACTTCATTACGTATCCAAAAAAAGCATAGGACGAACTTCTGCTAAGGAAAATACAAGCTAGAAGATAAAAGAGCCATCAATAACGGTAGAAGAAAAAATACATTTTGTAGGAAGATATTTTTTAATTTATTTATTGCTAACAATTAACTATTGCATGTAAATAGATAATTGAATAAACAATCAGAAACATGCAATTCAAAAGATTGAACATGAGAAAACTTACATGAAGAAATGGAGAACTGAGAAGCAAAGAAGGAAGTTTAACGTGATATGGATTGATGAAAAGTGAAGAATAATATTAAACGAAAAAGATAAGTGGCAAATACAATTTATGATAAATCAGAATTAAAGGAAGAGGTGCAAAAATGGAAGAAAGGCACTTGTTGCAAAACTAATAGGTGTCGTAGCAATTATTCTATTTAAATGACACCTCTTACAAACATGCAGTGAAAAAAGTAGCAACAATTGAGGTGAAAAAATAGAGCGTCATTCCGTAATAAAGTGGGGGAGAAAATGGGAAAACAAAAGTTGAACAAAGAAGATATCGGCAGGGGGGTGCATTTCAAAATTTTAAAAGATTATTCGTCACAAATAGCACGACATTGGTAAAACTGTCGCTACAAGCTATTCACTTTTCTTGTAGCATTCATTTAACCAAATTTGCAAGAGATTTTAAGAGTTTTCCCATTCTTTAGTCTTATATGTGTGAATATATTAATCAATTGTAAAGAAGAATGGTTGAGTTGTCTGTCCCTTTGTAAATTGCTTAACTAATTTAATCAATTAAGATAGGCTATAGCTATCAACTTGGGGTCCCATGACACTCACAGTTCACTGTTTGTCCACGCCCTCATGGAGCGGGCTTTGTTCCAACAAGGCCAAAGGCATCCTTGTTTATGAATTTTTAATTTGATTTGATAATATTATGAATGTTTAAAACTAGGCATCGATCCCTTGAATGTTAGAAATTTCCATTTTAGTCGAAAGTACTATATTGATGAAATTTTCATAAAACAGAAAGGGTTATTTTCAAAATTTAGATTAAACTTCAACAACTGCTTGGTCAAATAGCTGGACATATTATTATTCTCTACTCCACTCCACTCCACTCCTATATTGATGAAACTGATTCATTGTAGTATCATTTTGCAGAGTACTGAAGATGTGTTGCAAACAGTCTGAGGCATTTGTTCATCAAGGAGACAGAGCATGGCAAAAGTGGCTTGGAAGAAGGTCACGTACTGAGAATCAGGTCAATGCAATTCCCTCGTTGGCATGTAAAGCTCAAATATTTAAGTTGGTGTTTTAGAAAAACAATTAGTTGCTCCCTTGTGTAGTATGTGATTGCCTCCATTTATGCACCCATGCCATTAGATAGATTAAATATTTGGATGTCAGAAATTGTTGTACAATTGGAATGATTGCTAGTTGTAGCTTGATTAAATATTGGCTTAATACCCAAGACACTTTTAATTTGTGACTTTCAGCTTGGACATTTTGATATTTAGCCTGCAAATGAAATTCTGGTGTTAAAAGAATTTTTTTGGTTGTGTTTGATATTATATCTTTGGATGTAGTGTTGTGAAACTTGTTAAGTGGGTTGGGTGTATTAATTAATACGGGTGCAGTAGAGGCACCAAGGGATGAAATCTTTAATCAGTTGTACAATAGTTGAAAGCAGGTACAAACCGTAAATGCCCGTTGAAAGCAGGTTTTTTGAAGGAAAAAAAAAAAAAAATTAATTTGTATTTTTCAGCGATGTTGAGGAACAAATCTTTCATCAGTTAAACTCAATTGCAGAGCTATAGAATCGCCGAAAATGAGTTCTTATAGTCGATGTTATCCGACATTGCCGGCAATTCGTATTCGCTGCGTAGTTTTTTACGGCGAAAAAAATCGCCGATAGTATTTAGAAAGAAAAAATCGAATTTCCATTACAACGAACACATAATAGCTAAAAACAACTTTATATTAGGTGATTTATCATCGCCACAAAAAAATCCAGGACCCACGCTTTTACTAATTTTGGCGATATTTGCAATTATTGTAGCAAGTTTTAGAGGTGTAACCGATTCGGTTCGATCCGATTTTGAACAAAATTAAGAACCAAACTAGTAGCATTGGTTTTGCATTTCTTAAAATTGAATACGACCCAATTATCCCTCAATATCGGTTTTACTAGTTCCGGTCCAATTTTTTGATTTTAATAAAATGTAAATTTATAAAAATCAATCTTTTTTTTTAATCTGTTTTAGTAAAAAAAATTCTAATCCATTAGAAAAATATGTTTTAGTAAAAATTCAATCTGTTTTAATCAACTGCATTAAAAAAAACTGCTATAAAATAAAAACTGTTCTATAAAAAAAAAATTGTTCTATAAAAAAAATTTGTTTTAGTAAAATCTGTTATAAAAAAAATCTGCATTAAAAAACTGCTATAAAATGAAAAAATCGTTTTATGAAAAATCTACATATCTCATATTAATTATAATTTATATTATTATATATAGTATAGAACATATTATATAATAATACTAACAAAATAATAAAAAATAAAAAGTAAATAGAACTAGTCTGGTTCGGTCCGGTCCGATCCTAAAATAGAATGATATTATCCGGTTTTTCAATTTATAAAACCGATACCGAATCGGACCAATTCAAAACCGAAATTTTCAGGCCGGTCCGGTTCGGATTGGACTGATTCTCTGATTTTTCGGTTTATTTAAATCCTTAGCAAGTTTGAACCGCCGCTGAAAAAACAAACCGGCAATTATGGCCCCCCATCTGATGGACTCAATTAAGCCGTATTTTTTTTACTTTTCATGGCAAAAAGTTTTGCTGCAATTGACAACTTTTTTGCAACGATTAATTTTATTCGTTGCAATAATTTATAATAAGCACTTTAATACTTCCGAATGTGCGACGCTAAAGCAGTAGCTGGGAACGATTTTTTCTGGCGATTCTTGTGGCTTTTCCCGACAAAATGCTGTGCTGGAAAAGACAAGATTTCTTATAGTGTGGTGTGTATGTGACTATATCCTTTAATAGTTTTATTACCTGGGACCCACCTCGTGATATATAGTAGACATGCATAAATTATGCCATCCAGTACCCAATTGCATTGCATTGTGAAATTTTGAGATCAGTTATGAATGGATGTTTAAATTATTATTCTAGACATATCTGAATCGTTTGTTTATGTTTCCTATAGAGTACTGATGAATTCATGACCCAATAAAATCCCCATATTTGCAAAATCCGGTGTTAGTACTGATATTTGGACTAGCTATACAGCAAGGATGATGGTGATTTCTATCATCCCATGTTTAATCGTTCAAATACCGGGGAATAATGGTGTAGTAGTTGCATTTTATTCTCTATTCTTTAGTAAAGCCTTTCAATGCTTTTCACTTGTGAAATATTGACTACTTACACTAAAAATGAAAACTATTATTTGTGGGGCTGCCATCAGGGTTTATTTGTAGTTATAGAATGCATGTTTTTAACACATGATAGGTCTTGTTTGAGGCAGAGTCATTGTGCTTGCTTAATATTTATACTAAGCAAAAAAATGAGTAACTTAATAAATTTTAGGACAATGCTTGAGTGCTGTTAAGTCATGTGCACGAAACGTTTATGCTCGGAAGGTGGGGCCAACCTAGTGGACTTCTACACATTTACAAACTCTGTTTTACACATTGATGCAGGATTTGAAAGCGGTGGAGATTAGGTAATAACCTCAAACCTTACCCTTTGAATTTCACGGATGATTAAACTAAGTTGCATATAAAATTAAGCAATGGTTTATGGCAGCATTTAATATCTAATGTTAGGTGATACAGATTCATGCAGGTCCTAGCAATCCATTTATATGCTAGGATCTGGAGTCTAGAGAAAATTTTGCCATAACTTTCTTTATTTCAGATTATGAATATTCATGGGAGGTTAACTTTTAACCATTGCTCAACAGCAGACTTTCATAATGGTCCACTAGTTATGGTTCATATATATTTGAACTATTAATATGGCAGGTGTTGGGTATAATGTACAAGTCCTAAGTTGCATAAAAAATATAGCAGGCTATGGTTGTTCATTCTTATACTATTTAGGTGTACTGGTGTTGCATTGTTACACATTTTTTTTTCTTCAATACTTAGATTACTACCATTAAGTGTGCTTGCCACAACATGACCAATATTAAAAATAGTCTGTTATTGAGAATTGGTTAGTCAATTTCGAATCAATCAGATTTATATATTGTGTGCTAACAGATGGTCTAAACTCATTATTCCAATAGCTAAGCAGCGGGTACATGAGATTCTGGTTTTTACAGATTGACTAATTGTATGCTATTTTACATTCCAGATTTTGTTTGGCTGAAATGCTGCACAACACTAGATGGTTGAGGGTAAAAAGATCAGCCTCAGTTTATTGCAAGTGATGGTTACTGTTCAGATCTCTCAATTGCTCGCCCTAATGACCTGCTTCCCAGCAAGTCCATTACACTCCCCATATACTGCTGAAGTTTACACTCAATGCTTGTAGTGAGCAAATGAAAAGTGAAGGTTTCTGGTTAGTAAGTAGCATACATAGTGTTGGAATTATTAGTTGGTGTATTATTGACTGTAACAAATATAGCATGGATGAATAGACAACAATATATATTAGTCACCATCTGATACTGAAACGAATCCGATGTGTAATCATGGTTTCTTTCATGTAATAGGGTGGTAGTTGCTGCCCTTCTTTCTGGGATAACATTATAGTCTTATTGTATGAACTATGTGATGAAGTGTGACTTGGATGAATTAATGAGACAGATGGATTTGGTTAAGAGCGTGTTTTACAATTTGTACAAACTTATATGGTGGATTTTTCTCTAAGTTCTGGTTGCATTAAGACTGCCAGAATTCATGGTATATATATAATATGATGCATTAGCTATATGGTTTTTTGGATTGGTTCATGGTGCTGGCAGTTGGTTCAGGGCTGTATGATGCATTAGCAATGCTAAAGTGCTAATTCGTATAATAATATAATTATTATAATCGATGTACTATATATAAATAATGTGTGTAGTGTATATATATATATATGATATAATTCATTAGGGGTTATATATGATTTATTGCAACTAGGGGATGACAAACCAACTGCCCAATCAATATACACAAGAAGCAAAAAAAAAAAAAAAAAATCACAAATGATGTTAATACGGCGATATTGGTACAGCCGTAAACTTAAACCATGGCTAGTTAGGTAGACAAATTTTGTGTCGACGACTTTTGTGGATACAAAATATTTATTACGGCATTAATTTGGGCATAAAGCAGAGATATTTGCTACCGCAACAACTGTTTCAAGATTCCAAACTCAATCCAGAAGGTCATTTGCCGGCGCTTACTGACCTTATTGTTGCGTTTTCCAATCAGCGCAAAAAAAGGTGTTGCTGCGACAATTTTGGCAAAACGTTTTTGGCAAGAGCAAGCAAACAGTCGCTACCATCGTGCGATTGCAATAAAAATGCTGCTGATGTGCAATTGCAACGGAATTGAGGACTTTATGTGATCAAAATATTAGTTCCAAAAAGGGACCGTTGTTGTAGTGACCGCAAGTTCTCAGTTCAACCTCATGGAAGCGGCAGTCTTGATTGTGCTTATTGTCTCTCTCCTACTATTGATTTCCTATTGTCTTTATCAAGTAAGTGTGACGTCTGATCTGCCATGGCCCATAATTATATTTTATATTTTTTGTACAGTTTCGTTAGCCATCCTTTTCTAAATTTTCCTTTCTCCTGTGGATCATATTGAATGGTCCATTTTGTCTGATGAAACTTTAGAAATTTGTTCTTTTGAGGGTTTTAGAGCCATCGTTATTAAACCTGTACTCTAGCTAGTGCATGGTTAGAAGGAAAGACCTCTTTTGGGCACCAGTTTATCTTATGTATGGACCTGATAAACATGGTCCAATATCAGATTGTTAAAGCTTGAGGTGCACTTCGGAATTTCTTCTAAATTACTTGGCAAAAAAATAGGCCTGATTTGTTTTTAAATATGATATAAGATAAAAATTAAAAAAAGTATAAAATATTATTGTGATATATTTTTTTAATATTAGTTTTGTTTTGGGATTTGAAAAGGTTGAATTGTTTATTTTATTTTTTATAGAAATTTTAAAAAATATAATGATGAGTTTGAGATAAGATAAGATGGCTTATGAAAACAAACTAGGCCTAAATTTCAGCATATTGTGAGGTCAAACCAAATATATGGTATTTTCGTCAGATTCCTCTCTTATTCTTATGCGGGTGTGCCAAGTGCAAAACCTTAGCATCTAAAATTAAGTCATTAAAGCTGGACCAAGCATTTGACAAGTTATGTGTATAAGTATACAAGTTTAGTTTATCAATGTTTCAAGTTTGTCAAACCAAAAAAGTAGCTCAATAGTTTGGCGCATATGCCTATACGCCGGTAATTAAATATTCATTTCTTGGTGTTTACATAAACGCCAGTAAATTGGAGATGATTTAGCGGCGTATATATTACCAGCGATTATATTTATGCCAGAATCAAAGTCTTTTATCGACGTTTCTTTTAAATGTCAGTTAATCAACTATAAATTTGCTGGCATTTGCATAAATGTCGGTAAAGTAAAGAGATTTTAGCAACGTTTATATTAGTGGCGTTTATTTATGTGTCGATAACATTGAATTATTATTGGCGCTTAATATTTACACCGGTACATAAAATCTATTCCCAGCGTTTATAATGTTACGCCAATAATAAAATATAGTTTTACCGGCATTTATATAAACACAGGTAAATTATAGATGATTTAGCCACGTATATATTACCAATGACTATATATATGCCGGAATCATAGTCTTTTACTGACGTTTCGTTTAACTGTCAGTAATCAAATATAAATTTGCCGGCATTTGCATAAATGTCGGTAAAGTAAAAAAAAAAATAGTAACGTTTATATTAGTGGTGCTTATTTATGTGTCGGTAAAAAATGAATTATTGTTGGCGCTTAATATTTACACCAATAAATAAAATATATTCTCGACGTTTATAATGTTATGCCGATCTATATATAAACTGGTTTGGTCCGATCTAGTTAGGGCTGTAAATGAACCAGGCTACTCGACAGCCCGCTCGGTTAAACTCTTATCGAAATCGACTAGTGAAAAAAAAAAAAAAGCTCGCTCGTGAAAGCAAATACTCGCTCGATTAGTAAATGACATATACCCGACAAAACTCGACTCGGATCGACTAAAGCTCCCCATTTATGCTCGAGTCAACTCGTTAGCTAATCGATTAAAATTCATTTATATGTTGATAAATATATACACATATATATGTTATATATATGTATTGCTAATAACATAAGTATACCATTTTTATAATTAAATATGTAATATGTAATGTTATTACTTATATCTATATGATGAATATATTTCATAGTTATATTTTATAATTTGTACAATAATTAGTCTATAAAATTTAATACTTTTATATATTAGCACATGGAAAGTATATGAAATATGTATATGCTATCATATTATGTATTTATTAATAATATATATAAGCATATAACATATTGCTATGATGAATAAATATCAACTAGTTAGATATGAAATATTATTTTTTTATTAGTTTTTTTTTAAAAAATTTTATTCAAAAAACTTTAAAAAAAAATTGTGGGACAAGCTCGAGCTTGAGTTGGAAGTTTGGTTTATCGAGTCAAACTCGAACAAAAAATAAATAAAAACTCGAGTTCGGGCTCAAGCTCGGCAAGTCAAAGTTCGGCTCGACTCGGCTTGTTTACAGCCCTAGATCTAGTGTTAGCAAATGGAAAAATGGAATCAGGTCGATTTTGATTGATTTAGAGAGACTAATATTGGACCGAACCAATTTTGAATCAGACTGAATCCACCAATTCGATTTGAGTCATGGCC
This sequence comes from Platycarya longipes, assembly GCA_036559045.1. NCBI lineage: Eukaryota > Viridiplantae > Streptophyta > Magnoliopsida > Fagales > Juglandaceae > Platycarya > Platycarya longipes. The sequence goes on along the minus strand of CM071799.1, from coordinate 7,933,818 downwards.
AGTTTATCGAGTTATCTTTTCACACCTAGACTCAACAACTTGGTTTAAAAGTAAATAAACCTTTTTTAATCACTTTCTTATTATTTTTATTGGTGTTGATCAAATATACTTTTTGTGGCCTGTCAAATATAGAGTTTTTACAAAAATAATTTCATAAACTAGCATCATTTTATGTAATTCATCAGATAGACATACAATCTATCAAATCACATGAAGTCACATCAACCTGGGAGTGTATGAAAAAATAATATTTTTTTATATTATATATAATATTTTATACATTAGTATGTAATGTAAATTAGTTACAATTTACATTTTATGATATAATATTAATAGTCTAATACTACATTACTATTAGTAATATACTTTAAGTCTATATATAAATTACTATTCTAAATAGTTACATATGAAATAATTTATAAAATTATTCTTGTATAATTTCTTTGTGGTTAAAGTTTATCGATTCTTTATTAAAATAAAATATTATAATAATATGATAGCTTTTTCATATTTTACAGATAAATGTTTGAAATATATATATATTAAAAAAAGGAATAAATGCGGCATATTTTGGTATATATTTTTATTTTTGGCAAAATGCGGCATATTTTGGTTTTAAAAGTTGGAGGCAATTAGAATTTTCACCTTGGCGCCTGGCTAATATTGGCTCCAAACAAAATTTCAATCGTCTTTGATTTTTAAATGCATTTCGTCGGATAGGCCGTGCGACAATGGTGGAGATGTGAAGGATGTTGGGGCATAAACAGAGGTTAAGGTCTACCATCCATCTAAGCTTCTAAAAGCCTCTCTCAGAGTACTCGCCGAGGTTGGGTTCGCCGATGTAGGAGCAGTGTTTTACCGCCGTACACCCGAGAACTACTGGACATGATGTTACTTCGGTTGTGAGGGTATTGATGCTACTCTTCTTCAGCATTTCTGCTTTGTTTTTAGTTGGTTCAATCTTAATCGAAATATTAGTTAAATTAGAGGCTTTCATTAATTTTCACAGAATCACTGGTTAATGGCTTTCGTTAGCAAATATATTAGCTAGTTTGCACTAATTTTTGAAGGTTTTCAAGCCATCAGATTGGTATTTTAGTTTTAAACCATCAAATTGCAGGTGTTTAAATTATACATGGTGAGTCATACACCTATTAAAACTGCTCGCAAGTGTCATTAGTGCAGTGTGATATAAAAGCTTTGAGATGACGTTGAAAAATAATGAAGTGCAGATTGGTTTCTGCTACAATTGTATTGGTTTCTCCCGGTCTCACTCTATTTTCAGTAAATCAATTATTTTGATTGTTAATTAGATAATTTTATTTTTTGTATATCATTTTATGACCTATAATCATTATTATTTTTATATATAGTCATGTGAAACACACATTATTTATACTAACACGTATTACACACTTTATCGACTACCTCCCAAACACCAAATCTTGGTTCCGCCCCTACTCACACATATCACATACTTTATCGACCGCCCTCCAAACACCAAATCCTAGTTCCGCCCCTGATCGTGATGTCATTTCATGAATGTGGGGGCAATGTTGGCGATGATGTTTGTAGAAATTGGTCGAAGCAATCTCGACATATTTTTCACTGATAAAGAGGGAAGACGTAATCCTGAATGTGTCTCATGTGGAATAGACAAGGAACGGGTTTTAAGGGGTCGAACTGCAATTGAGGTACTACATTCTTTAATTTTTAAAATTGCTTGATTGTCTTCTAGTTAGGACTGAGCGGAAATCCAATTCCAAGCCATTCTGTATGCAGCCTTGGGAATCCTCTCCAAGGATTGTCAAGAAATTATTTAAGGTCCGTAGTATTGTGCAAAAGTGATTATGACCTGATTTTGATTAGTACTTAAACAAATGCCAGATATGTGATATGCAAAGATAACTGTTGTCCTTACCCATAAAAGATAGCTGTTGTCTTCTCTTGCATTGCCTTTTCCAAAGCATGCATTTGAATGTCTTATTTATGTATATTTTACCTAACAAAGATAAAATCCTATAAATAGTGACTTAAATTCAGTTTAGCTTTTGTTGGTTTCATCTTTTCTCCGTCCATGCCTTCCAGGATCATTAGAATTTTTATTTTAAGTTTTTGCCTTTTGATTTGTGTCTCAACCAAGAGGATTTACATTGATTTGCCATCCGTGGTTGTCATTGTTTGGTTGATCAGACCCACAAGTCATTAATAATTTATAGTGATTTATTAATTTTTTTACCTTCCTATTAATTGCGAGCTCAAAGGGGATCAAAGATTTTTGGGGCCTTTGTGAAATTCTTAACGATGCAAATTAGTCTCAAGTCTGGATGAGAACAGGCTTTGCTTAATGAATTGAAAGCATTGGATGAACACCTTAAGCACATGTATGCATGCGTCATATTTACATTCAAATATATAGAACGTTTGTAAGAGTTATTAGTTATGCTTTGTATTTTCTTCAAAACTCATATGCTGAGAGACTGAAGGAATTAATCAGGGGCCATATGTTGCGGGTGAGAAGATAACTGTTGTTGATTTGAGTTTGGCACCAAAGTTTTTCCACCTTGAGGTGGCTCTCGGTCATTTCAAGAACTGGACTGTCCCTGAAAACTTAACTCATTTCCATAACTACAAGAAGGTATATAGCTTTGATATTTTTGTTTTGATTTATCGAACCAAATGACGAGGCTCATATTTCTGGTTTGTCTTATATATCTTATTTTGCAGTTACTTTTCTCTTGGGACTCTTTTCAAAAAACTAAGCTTGCAAAAGAATTCGTAATTGGTTGATGGAAGCCGAAAGTAATTAATGCATATAACAGTTGTGAATAATAACAATGGCCTTTTGAGCTTCATTACAACAAATAACTAACTGTCTTCAATCAAGACTTGCAGGCAAGGCTTTTTAGATAAGGTCTACATTGTTTCTCTAAGCTTCTATTTATGTAGCATTGCAGGCAAGGCTTTTGGGAGTGGAACGTATAAAGAGAAGGTGCAAACTGGTTCGATCCAAAAGCAAGGCTCCCTTTTTTGAGACTCTGAAAATCTTGTTTTTGTATTACATTTTAGAAATTAGATAATTTCATTATATTTAGGAAATTTATAGTTTATGTATTACTTGAAAAATGACCCGGTTAGGCCTTACTTTTTCTTACTTTATTTATTATTCTTTTTTTATTTGTATTAGTTTAGAAAGAGTTGAAATAACTAAAATTGTCTTCATCTGTAGGTGCCTATTTTTGTGCATTTAAAATTTTATGAATGCTATATTGTAAATTTAAATTCGTTAGTGGGTGCTTATTTTGGTGTTGATAAAATAACTATCTAACTACTGGCATTTGTAAGTGCCAATAATATAATCTCCAACATGCCAATATCAAAATAATTTACTGGCATTTATAGACGTTAGTAAAATAAAAAATAATTATCGGCATTCGTAAATGTCGGTAATACAATCTACAAAATATATATACCAAAATAGTTTACTCACATTTGTAGACGTTAGTAAAATAAAAAATGATTACCGACATTTGTAAGCGTTGATAACACAGTTCACAAAACGCCGGTGGAAAAAAAAGGGTTCGTGGCATCTACATAAACGTCGGCAATATAATGCCTAAAATTCCAATAATAAAAAATGGGTTGGTGGCGTTTACATAAATGTCGGAATATAAAAAATGATTATTGATGTTTGAAAGTGCCAATAACACAATCTACAAAATGGATATTGGAGACGAATTGATCGATTGTCGACATTTGCAAACGTCGGCAATGTCATGCACCAAACACCGCTAACAAAAAATGGGTTAGTGACGTTTACATAAGCGCCAGCCAAATTAAATATGATTGCAGACGGTTGAAAGCGCCGGTAACACAATCCACAAAAACATATGTCGGATACGAACTGATTGATTACCGGCATTTGAAAATGTCGGTAACATTATGCACCAAACGCCACTAACCAAAAACGTGTTAATGGCATTTATATAAGCGCCGCTAAATAACATCTCCGACCTTTTTTTGGTGGCGTTAGATAAGTGTCGGTAAAAAAATGCCGAAAAAAGTATTACCAACGTTTATAGTTAAATTACCGGTGTTTATTCAACGCCGGCAAATTGGGTTTTTTTTGTAGCTAGGCTACTCGGCGAACAGTACAAGGAAAAGTCCTTGTAGCCTCACTTTTCCTTATGCCGCAATGTTGGCTTATAGCGACACTTGTGCTTCTGTTTCACATGAATGCTGCGAAAGAAATCATCCTGGGTGAGTACTAGTGAAATAAAGCTATTGCAGCAGCTGTGATTATTTATTACGGCGCTTATGCGCCGTTAAAATAAACAAGCTTTAAATTATTTATTAAAACACGCGACGCCCCCCTCCTCTCTCTGTCTCTCTCTCATGCTACGGAGAATAAGCGCCGTAATAAATAGTCACAGTTGCCGTAATAGCTTTCTTTTAATGGCCCAGATTACGTGTATTTTTACGTATCGTTTTATTCTTATTGTTGATTATTTTAATTTATTTTAATAATATTATTGGTTGTGTTTTAATTGTTTAAAATTATTATTTGAACTATTAATTAGTTAATATTAGTTTTACGTTGTTTTTATGTTTAAATATTGAGTTACGTTGTTTTTCTTATTAATTTTAATGTGAGATAATTATTTTAATGTGAGAATTAAATTCCTTTATTTTATTATGTGATTTTAATTGATGTGTTTTCTTTATATTAATTATTGTTTTGTAATTAAATTGCGCTTTGGTTTAATTTATTTAGTGTTGGGCTTTGAATATTTTATTTTATTGATTTTGAATTGTAGCATTTTCTTTTGGTTTTATTTATTTTGTTGTGATCTATTTTCTAGTTGGACTTTATCTCTTTTTCTTTTTCTCTTTTTTCTTTCTTTTCTTTCCCATTTCCCCACCCCAACCTCGTGCGCGATAAACCCCCCTTTCTGTTCTCCCGTTCGGCCTCAAGCCCAGCCGACCTCCACCGCCGACCGCCACTCTTCATCGCCCACAACGCCGATCTCCCCACTAGCCAGCGAGTCCACTGGTACCGGAGGTCATCTCCGGCCACCTCACCTCTCCTACACGACCACCCACCCAAAAAGGCCTTTATTGGCTTTTCCTTTGTTTTTCGGCACCGCCACCAGCCACCCTGGCCTCCGACCACCTCCACTAGGTTCCCCACCCATCGATGAACCTCCAGCTAGCTCCAGCGACCTCCAACTCCACATTTTCACTTCAAACCCGAAATGGGTCTTTAAATGGGTTGTTCTTTGCCGCGTCGCCGTCCGGCCACCACAGGCCTCACCACCACCACCAAAACACTCCCCTGCATCAGCCAACCATCCCCCTAGCTCAGTTTCCTCATACACAGCCCCACCTTCCCTGTACAACCCCAAATTTGAAAATGAGTTTCCAACCATTTTGAGCCCGATCCGCCACCTTCTGGTGGTTACACCGCCACACCACCACCTTCATGAGATTCTCCACCCTTCATTGAGTATTTTCTTAAGTTTTAATGTCAAACCGAGCACTCTAGCCCAACGTACAAAGTGACCGCTACGAACGTTGTGGACTGGCGCTTGCTCAAGGATCCATATTTTTACCCACTGTAAGTATTTTCTAAATAAATTTTGAGATTTAAATATATTTTGCATTAACAAATCATGAGTCTTGATTGGTGGAATTTATTGGTTGTTGGTTATTTTGTGTATTGTCGTATGTGTTGCATAGTGCACACATGTTCATGTTTGTAGAGGAAAACTGGTTCGCATAATTGCATGCATGTTCATGTGTTGGAAATGAAAACTGGGTTTTTATGTGTTAAGGATTTTTGGGTGTGTGTGTATCATGACCTAAAGTTGGGATGGGGCATTATCCCGGTGGAGCTCCTCTAGTCACTCGGGAGTGGAATATACTGAATGATGTCCCCTGGGTTGTCATCGGGCGACAACGGGATCGGACGGGATGGTAACGCTCTCGTGCTGACTTCGTGGCTCCTCTACTGGCAGGAGCTAGGGGATGCCTGTTCATGGTACGTGCTGGGCGCGGTTAGCTAGGCATCGCTCGTTCCGAAGTCACATGCATGGTTGTTACCTTCAGTGTAATGATGAGAGCCAGGGTGTGCGGATGGTCCCTAGGGGAGATCATGGTGCATATGGTTAATAAAATGGATGTTTAGACCATTTTCTGGGAAAGTGGCTGGTTTTGATTATTGGTGTTATGTGGAACATTTTCTAGGAAAATTATTGTTGTTTTAATGGTTTTACGGACATCATTTTTTGAGAAAATGATGGATGTTTTTATTGGAGTTTTATCGTGGACCAAAATGGGATTTTGGTGTGTGGTTATTTTATTTATTTTGAGGAAAATGATTTTAAACTTCATGCATATGGTGTTAGGTTCATGCGTATTGTTGTTGCATGAGTATATTTTATATCTTGTGGTTTGTTTGGATTGTACTTACCTGTGATGCCATTTCTGGAGTCGTAGATTTTGGATGCACAGATCGAGGAGGTTGAGCCTGAGGAGACGGCTCCACCGTTAAAGTAATTGTGTTATAATTTATTATCTTGGAAAATGTTCCCTTTTGATGTAAGTATTTTATGTTTTGATTTTCGGATGACTGTATTAAATCTCCTGCTGGAGAATTTATATTCAACTGGTTTGTAAAATATTTCTAAAAAATTTTGGTACTTAGATATTGATTTTAATTATCCACTGCTTTTATTTATGCATGTCATGTGTTCACACACTTAGCACTTAACGATTGGGGATGTGTGACCCATGTTGTCATCATCCTAACACATTGATTCCTGTGTTATTTAAGGGGAATTTGGGGCGTCAGAAACTAATTGTGGCGCCACATAATCGCTGCTAATAGAATTCTATATGCCGCAAAAACATTTTTGAAGTGCCATGTAATTTAATTTGCAGCGATTAAGTCGCTGGAAATGGGAGATTTTGCAGTGATTTTTGTGTGATGATGAGAGCCAGGGTGTGCGGATGGTCCCTAGGAGAGATTATGGTGCATACGGTTAATAAAATAGATGTTTAGACCATTTTCTGGGAAAGTTGCGGGTTTTGATTATTGGTGTTATGTGGAACATTTTCTGGGAAAATGATTGTTGTTTTAATGGTTTTACGGACATCATTTTCTAGGAAAATTATGGATATTTTTATTGGAGTTTTATTGTGGACCAAAATGGGATTTTGGTGTGTGATTATTTTATTTATTTTGAGAAAGATGATTTTAAGCTTCATGCATATGGTGTCATGTTCATGCGTATTGTTGTTGCATGAGCATATTTTATATATTGTGATTTGTTTGGGTTGTACTTACCTGCGATGTCATTTCTGGCGTCGTAGATTTTGGATGCAGAGATCGAGGAGGTTGAGCCTGAGGAGATGGCTCCACTGTTAAAGTAATTGTGTTATAATTTATTATCTTGGGAAATGTTCCCTTTTGATGTAAGTATTCTATGTTTTGATTTTTGGATGACTATATTAAATCTCCTGCTGAAGAATTTATATTCAACTGGTTTGTAAAATATTTCTAAAAAATTCTGGTACTTAGATATTAACTTTAATTATCCGCTGCTTTTATTTATGCATGTCACGTGTTTACACACTTAGCACTTGACAATTGGGGAAGTGTGACCCATGTTGTCATCATCCCGACGCCTCGATTCCCGTGTTGTTTTAAGGAGAATTTGGGGGGCGTTAGAAACTAATTGTGGCGCCACATAATCGCTGCTAATAGAATTCTAAATGCCACAAAAACATTTTTGAAGTGCCATGTAATTTAATTTGCAGCAATTAAATCGCTGGAAATGGGAGATTTTGCAGTGATTTTTGTATTCACCGGAATTGAAACTATGGATTAAACTATCCTGTGGCGAAATTTGAAATCGCCGAAAATGTGGTTTCTAAATTAAGAATTTAAAATTTAAAATTTAAAATTTGTTAGTAGCCAATTTTTTGTTTTTGTTTTTTTTTTTTCAGATTTCCTGTATATATCTAATTCCAATCCAACTTGCCCATAATTCACTCCTCTTCGTTTGTTTGTTTGTTTTTTATTTTTGGAGAATAAAGAGTTTCTATCCAAACCTTTCTCACACACAAATTAAAGTTGCGATTTGCTGAATTATGAAGAATTACAATTACATTTACTTGTCTAAAAACAAAACTCACTTTCCATCCATTTACATTTAATGTCATCAAATACAAGCCTTTTAAACCGTAGCTTAACATATAGTTTCAACGTTGGAGAATGTACCCATCCCTTCCTCCATCCAAACTCTTCTTTACATCATTCTCTCTCTTTCTGACTGTGATTCCTGCATTGTTGCAGAAAATGTGGAAGCAATTGCATGTGAAGAAGGAACAATCAGAGCACTAACGTGGAGTTGCCAAAAAACAAAGACAAAAACTGGTATATATCCCTCTACTAATTATTAATGACTATTCTTGTCACGTCTCCTTCTCACTTCACATTCCATCATGTCTAGCTTAAACCACCCTATTTCCCCACAATAGAATCCAAGGACCCGAGCCAAGCCAAGGAGTTTCCTTGTATTGATTTGCAAATATATGAGTTTTAAAATGGACAATCATAATATAAAGTATAAGGAACCAACAAGAGAAAGCTAACCAACTGCCTAGGCAAGTTGATGGGAGCATGGTCAGGAGCAAACAAGTTATAGAAATAAGACTTGGTGGCTGCATATGCCAAAGATAGTGGATGCATGGGCATGGGAGTAGTCATAAGGGATCCTGAAGTCCATATATATACAAGCATGTTTAATGTCTCACAAAAAGAATATAGCCTCTGTTTCTAGCATTTTCTTCTTTCTAGCATAATGTCAATTGCAACAAAGATTGTTTTATTTTCTCTTTTATTTTTAAGCAATAGTGATGTAAAAATAGCATTATTCTCTGCCATTTAAATAACCATTATTCATTATGCTCTACCATTTAAATGAATAATAATTTAAAAAAATGAGCAAAAAGAGAAAGAATAAACCTTGGCAAATGCTATGGCCATCCAACCGACATTGTCTAACTAACAATATAAGAGTTGGAACATATTGGCAAAAGAAAAACATAAAGTAAGGCCAAAAACAGAGAAAAGTGAAGAGAAACTTACAACCCTCCTCCCAAATCTATCAGCTATCCTTCCATTTAATAATGCACCTATCATTCCTGCTAGAGACAACATCGAACCAAAAACGAAAAACTGCAAGGGAAGATCATTGTACAAAAGAAATCATAGGCAACAAAGTGAGTTCTATTTAAACAGATAGTAAGATATAACATAAAAGATGAATGTCAAAGGGCCAAGAATGAACATCAATGGGCCAAAGATGAACGTATATTATCATACCTTCCATTATATATATATATTATCATACCTTCTAAGTCAAAGATGAACGTCAAAGGGCCAAAAGTAAGCTTCTTCCAAATATTGTAGCTCCCATAAACCCCACAAAAAATATACCTTCCAAAATATCAAAAAAACCAACTCATTGAGCCTCCTGACGAGACTTTGAGACGGGTGGTCAAGCGGCTAGTAACTCCCGCAGCAAACGGTCTGTTGCCTCCTGTCTCTCCTTAATAGCAGCTAGCTTTGTCTTCATTGCCTCCATCTCATGGGTGGCTGCTTCAGCCGCATTCCTATGTTTTGCAATCGCCGCCAAATGTTCTTTCTCACGGGCTAAGTTGCGTTGTCTTGTAGACTCTGGGATCACCATTTCTCCCAACCCTCTTGCGTAGCCTGGTCTATGACCAAGTACCTCTCTGAAGACACTGGCGGCTGCTTCATCAGCTTCTTTCTCTGGTTCTAGCGCTTCATATCTAGAAGCCATATTATTTTGCAAGTTAGCATAATTAAATGATTACTAAACGTGTCACATTTGTATCTAATAATTTCATGTTAAGAAAGCATAATATATAAAAAAAAGCTTCGGTATTAGTAGATTATATTAGTTATCAATTTTAAATAAATTCTCACATATGCAAGCTCGGTGGCTTTCGTCACAAACTTGTCCTTCTTCTTGGACCAGTGGGTTGCCTTGTAGAAGTCCACCATAGTAGTGCCTTCAGCATGCTACATGTGTATATAAGTATACGAATGTTATTCTATGAACCAACATAATGTAAAATGAAATATAAAATGGTACTATTAAATAACCATCAAACCTTTTGTTCTAGGGCCCGCATGAAGGATTTACGACTATTTGTGTGGTTAACCTTTTGCTTCTTCCTGTTCTCCCGATTTTGAGTTGATATTTTCTGCCAATACACACAGATATTAGCAATGCAAGCCAAAGTAATAAATACTTTTTATTATAAATTGTGTTCATACCTTGAAGTGGTCACTACCCCATCTCATGCATAGTTTAAACCAAACCACAGGAGCCACCAAACTACACCCACTCGCCAATGCATCGTTCTCGCTTGCGAATGAAGTATAAATCTTATGTAATTCGTGGTGGAATACATTGAACCGCTTTCGAAGCTGTTTCGTCACAGCCAATTTATGGTTCTCCAATTCCTAGTCTAATTCAAAATCAAACTAATGTTGCCAAAAAAAAAGTAAGTTAGACCAAATATTGACTACAATATAATGAATTCAAATCTTTCGCCACCAAGTATAACGGTCTTACCCAAATCTGATCTATCAACTCATCCTTATGTGCTTGGGGTACATCACTCCATCTTGGGTAACTCATGTCGCGGTGTTGTTTAACAATCCATGTTACCCGTGATGTAAATATCGATGCATTCTCACCACACGGAGCAGTCTCCCCAGGATTAATCTTTAATGGTATAAGTCCATACTTGCGCAACTTCTCAAACTTCGTTAACTTCACCGGCCCATGTCCACGTTTGGATGTCTCAGCCTGGGTGGCTGGTGTGTCTACGGGGACTATAGACACTATCGTACATAACATAACAATAATGAGAGCATCAGGAGCCTAATTGGTTGAATTAAAAGTACACAACAATTAAAGTATACGATCTTTACATATAAGACCATGCAAATTTGGACTATACTAGTTGGTACGCTATCTACCGCTAGTTCTCGAACCAGCGAGGGTAATGTATCTAAAGTGTCTGCCTCCGGCTGTCTACTCGGAATGGATTCGTTGTTTGGCTCAGACTCCAGGATTGGGTCGACACACACCGGCTCACAATGATGACTCGGAGGCTGGGTCAATTCGGGGCATTCACTTATTTTTTTGCCCCGTGCTGGCCGACACGAGATAACGAACGAATCCAACGTACCCTATCGCGAATTCCTTAGTCGCGGGCTCGACCACGCCCATTATCACCCATCTGGTCACCTACATGTAAGAAGCTTTAAATCTTAGATCATGAGTGCTAACACCAAATTATGATTTTCTTATTTTAAATCTTAAAGTAAATGTTGACCTATGTGACGCAAATATGCAAAGCACAAGTATTGCATAATTTTTTATACAACTTGAAAAGACAAAAAAGAAAGAGAGAAATTAAAAATATGAGCAGTCATCCATACCTAGGCCGTTTGATGCTCTGCATGATTGCACTTTGGATGTGGTGTAATTACAACCGTCTATCTTATGAGCACCTGAGATGTAACAATAACAAATATGATCACTATATATACATACGTACCCTGGCTAGAAATGTCAAATGCACTTTTATAGGTAATTCATATAATTCATTTTGAACATGCCGTCACATACATACAAAAATTTTAAACATACTTTTATATATCCATTTACATGCCTACCCTGACTCAGACTCTTCACCGCTGGATAATTCCTCACCATCTGAATATTTCCAATCACCATAAGCATCTTTGGAGCCAGATGGAACAAATCCTTTAATTCCCACAAACAAACAACCAAAGAAAGAGAATTGAAGCAGATCAGATCATCAATGAGAGAGGAAAGCGAGGGAGTGAGTCATATAATAATCATAGATTCATAATGGTTGCCTTAGCGTGTTTTTTCTCTCTCTCTCTCGCTCTCTCTTTCTTTTCTTATTTATTTAATTAATTACTTATTTTAATTTTTGAAAGTTATAGAGACGTGACCTTCCTTACCACAATTCTCTACCAATGATTAGCAGATATTTTATGTGTTTTTTTTTAAAGAAAGAGTTAAGTCATGTTTTATATATAGAAACAAAAAAACTAATGTTTATTTGTATACTGTATAATATAGAAGTGAGTGTAAGATTACGTTTGGGAAAGTGGTTGAGAGTGATTATAAATAATAATAAAAAATAGGTAAAAAATAATAATAAAATAATAAGCAGCACATCTTCTATTGAGGTAACATATGACATTAAAACCAGAACAGAGTTTTGCACTTACATGTTTAAGCAATCATCAATATCCATTCCAAATAAACCTGTGTATGTTAGTCTTGTTGGTGCTATTTTCTGACATTTGTAATGGACAATACAACATAAAGATGTTGTTTTGTAGCAGTTTGGTTGATTTAGACTAAGCATAATTTTTTATATTGCTCATATTCTCTACCTGTTCTGAATGAACAGAACAACTTATTAAACAAAACATCTAGTCTATTTAGGAGGATATATATATTTATATTTTATGACATTGTTCTGTAGTAGAAATTAAATATATGGATAAAAAAAATATTTCATGAGTATAATGTTTTGCAGCCACAAATTAATACAAAAGTATTTAAAAAAAAATAAAATAAAACCTTCCCCTCTCTCTCTGTGTGTCTCTCTCTCACGCTATGGAGAATCGACTATCACCCCTTCCATGCCATGCTGTTACCGCATATTCGCTGCCTCTTCTAGGAAGTGAGTGTTTCTCTCTCTCTCTCTCTCTCTCTCTCTCTCTCTCTCTCCCCGTTCGTCTCTCTTCATTCGTTCTCTCTTTCCGTCTCTGTTCGTCTCTCTTTCCTTTCTCTATCTACTTTTAGTTGATTTAGTTTTATTCAGTGAATTCTTGTATTTATTAGCCTGATTTGGGGTCTGAAATCAAAATGCTTATACAATAGCTATATTGATTTTAGCATGTGTGAGAGATTTTTTCTTTTAGCGTTTCAAGAAAACAGAGGATTAGGGTTTTGGAGTAGCAAAACTTTGTGATTCTCATGATTTGCACCTAAGTTGATGGTTTGGGATGGGCCTCCAAGGTCGATTTTTTTTGTTAGGGTTCTTAGCATGAGAATCGTATATGTTAACAGTGTCACTAACATTTCTGATTTTGGTTCAAGGGAAGTATTCGGATACATATACCTTACAATATCATTTTTTTATGAGGCTAATTCCAGTGTTATTTTGTAAGGTTTTAAACTAAGGTTTTAACTATGGTGTATTAGATTTGTGCTTGGTTTAGATCAACTAAAAGTTTAACACAGGCATTTACATCACCATTTTTTTTCATTTTAAACAAATTTGCTGAAGTTTTGTTGTAACTTTATCTGTTGACTTCTATACATATATTTATAACAATTGCTTGTTAGAAAGCAACTAAATTAATATATTCTTTTTGCTAGGTGGCAGCAACTACTCATAAATAGCGTTGTTGGATATGATACTATTTTAATGAATAGTTTCTTGAATTCTCCTGGTCAAGGTAACACATATATTTGAATGGATCACATTACATGTATATTTGTTAAATCTTCTTTTCTTTATGGATTGCAAGAGATTTGTCTCCTTCAGTTAGTTAGATTAGATTAGATTATCGGTTATCCTCTTTGTTGTTTAATAAGTGATTATTTTTATTTTAAAAAAATCAATACTTGATAACTCTTGTCTTTTTGAAGTTTACATGTGGGGATGGAAGCCAACTTGTCATGTATTATGATCTAGTCTATGCTGCCCTTTTATGATACAAAGCAATTTCTCATACAATATGAATTTATTAATACCTGTTTGTTCTGACTTTTTCTCTATTCTCATTGTGCTAGAAGCTGTTGGGTACATCAAATTCCTTGGCTAGTCAAATTGAGGTGATGTTTCTTGTGACGCCCTCAATTTATGCTAAGGGTATTAACGTAAATTCAGAAGTCTGAGTAAGTAACACTAGGCTACTTACTCCATACGTATCGATCTTAAAATGCGTACATCTATTCTTACTATCATGTATAATGAGACTTACAGCGGAAAGTGGTCTAAAAAAAAAATTTATAAAATAAACTAGTGATCACATGGTAAAACTCTGTGACGCCCTCAATTTACGCTAAGGGTATTAACGTAAATTGAGAAGTCTGAGTAAGTAACACTAGGCTACTTACTCCATACGTATCGATCTTAAGATGCGTACATCTATTCTTACTATCATGTATAATGAGACTTACAGCGGAAAGTGGTCTAAAAAAATTTATAAAATAAACTAGTGATCACATAGTAAAATAAACCATAATATTCACATTGTCATATTTATAATATCAGATTGTACTATTATACATAACCTATTTCGTTTTCTCAGTCTTCTAATAATAATACATATTTATCCAACTACCACACTAGAACCACCTCGGTTCCTTCTTGACTTCTGGAAACTCTCTTCTATAACGAAACCTATCCAGACTAATACAAAAGTCCCGATGAAGATATTGCCCATATGGAGTTGTGTAAACCCCGCACACAGACAACATTCCATCTAAGCCTAATGTCAAACAGCATCCGATACGTCTCTGCTCCTCGGAGAAAGCGGATGCATCGTGTCTCCATATCCCCATTGGTCGATCATAGATATCCATAACAGGAGAGTCAAAAAAATCAAAAAGAGAAAAGTCAGAAGGTCTATCAGGGTGCTTCTGAGCTCCCTGAGACATAGGGGCTTTTCCCTTGTCCGCCATATGGTCTTGTACAATAATTAAATTTTCCAGAAAGACACAAACAAATAAAAGTGAGATTTCCTTAGAAATCTCAGTAAGTACACTTATAACATAACAAGGTATGGATAAAGTACAACATAAAACACATGACAAGATCATGATAAATGTATAACATATGAATTAACTTATGTGTCTCATGCGTATGAGTGACAAGCAAATGATTGGCTGTTATTTTCAAAATATGGACCCATTCTTATTATACTTAAAATTCTTATTACTTGTAATATCTTTCGTAATATTGTGGGTCATACGTATTTCATCACCTTGACGGGCGTTACGTATCGCCGTCCCCGTCGGGTTTTCTTAGCATGACGCGCTAGCTTAGCCATACATAATCGCATCAATCTTTCGGGCGTTACGTATCGCCGTCCCCGTCCTGACGAGCCTCGTGTCAATCTTTCGGGCGTTACGTATCGCCATCCCCGTCCTGACACGGAATTACTTAGTATAGCGGGCGTTACGTATCGCCGTCCCCGCTAGTCATGTCAGTCCTCTGGGCGTTACGTATCGCCGTCCCCGTCGTGACACGACACTTAACTTATCACTTTTCCTTAACGTTTTTCTTATCGTATTCTCTTAAAATACACGTCGTGACTTGTGACGATACATATGTGACGAATAGTAATATACATGCAACCTTAGACTTGTGACATGCATGCTTTTTATTTTCGTAAAGCATATGACATAGAGAAGTACATCACAAAAGTTTACATGCACATACGTCACTTAAATACGTAACGTCAAATTTTAGCAAATAATACGTATGCAATTAAATAAATTATTAAATTTTATTAAATCAAGGGTGTGACCGAAATCTTATAGAAATTATCCTTAGTTATTATTCTTTTTATTATATTCAGCTCAAGCCCACAAATTTGCATACTTCTCTAATTTAATTATTTCTAAGTATTTCTTGAACTATTTTTATCTATATAAAACTTTATTATTATTATTATTTTATCTTTTTAAGATAATAATTATTAAAAATCCTCCTAATATATTATTTTTCCAAAATTATCATATTTGTTAAAAAAACTCATTCAAAACATTCACTAGAAGTTTTAAAAGTGAGGAAATCTTCCTTTTTCAAGAGTTTCCTACTCTCTTCTGTCACTTATTCTCAATTTCGTCTTCCATAAAATTCTTATCTCTTAAAACTTAAAAAATAAATATTGTAGCTATTTGTCTTAGCTTTCCATAGCCTTTTGAATCACTCAATTTCGCCTTCCCACTAAAACGTTATGACTGTTTTACTATAAGAGGGTAAATCTGTTAACTCAACCTCCTTGAGATCCGAAAGTTACTAAGGTTGTTCTTTCAATTTTTTCCAAATCATGACCTCATATTTTCACATATTCCTCTTATTATATGATCATAAAACATATTCCTAAGTTATTAAAATTTTTCCTAGTATTTTTCCACAACAAAAATTACTTCATGAATCAAAAATATTTAAGCTACCTCATACATGATGCATAGGCTTAAACAAGCATCAAATAGGCATCAAAATAAATCTAAAAATTAAGCCACTTATACCACACCAAGAGTATGTTAAGAAATGCACTTAAAATTTTTTTCAAACCTAAAAGAGTAGTTTTGAGTTGATTTTGCACCACACTTCTCTCCAAGACTCTCACTTAGCTTCTTTTTGATGTGTGTGTGTTGTGAGTGCAATTTCTTCTATTTTTCTTAGTTTTCTCTCAAGGGACTCGTGTGACTTATCTAAAAGGAAGTAAAGGGAAGCTTAAGGGTCTATTTATAGGGGGGAAAACTTTGCTTAAGGGCTGGAAAGGGCAGGGGTATTTCAGCAACCCCTTTGGCTGAATGTGTGAGCTGTCCCTCCTAAACCTTAGGCCTTATTATCACCCCTAAATCTCATGATTTCCTAAGGTTTTCATCTCATGGCTAAGCTTCCTCCATATCTAAAATAATCCCAGATCAATGGTTAAAAAAGATTACAACACAGATAAAAAAATCAAACAAAATCTGGAAATATTTTGGATGAAATCAGTCCAGCCACTTGGCCTTTGGCTGGCTCCCACGATTTCTACCTCTTTTCTTCACCTTTTACCACATGTTCCAGACTTCCTTTTCACCCTTAGGACCTATTGGAAGAATCCCCTTAAGGCTTGGTTGACAATTGGTTAAGAATGGAGGGGATAGTTGGCTGGTTTGGTTGATTCTCCTCCAATCAGATTTTGTTCCTACTTCTTCCATGATTATAAAAAATATTTCTTCTAGAAACTCTTCCACCACCATATACAAACCTTTTTACACTTATCTAGAAGATAAAAATGTAGAGAACCAATCAAATTGAGGCTCCTAAAGTAGGTCGGTGGTTTGATTTATTTTCGGGCTTCAGTTTACGCTCAAATCTGATCAGTCCACTTCCAGCCCGGTTAAAACATTGATAAAATTCTCTTCTTCAAAATATCCAAACATGAAAGTTTTAGATATTTCTCTTATTGATCCATATGATTTTGAATCACCTAAATACGAGGTCATATGAGAGAGATATCATCAATTTACCAAAACATGTTCTTCTAATCCGAGAACCCACTTTTAGGCTATCTAAGTGTTTTTTCCACTCCACTTCCTATTTCTCAAATTTTCCTCTTAATCTCCTTGATAGAATTATTCTATAGATGAAAGCTAAAATATTCTAATTTATTCTCTAAAAAAATAAAATATTTGATCATAATTCTCCTTATTTTAATGACTACTTGAGGTGTTTCTAGTTTAAATATTATTTCCAATTACCATAGCTTTCCTAAAATTCCCTTAAGAATATTAAATTTCTAAATGAATCTATTCCTAGGGATGTATATATGTATAAAAGAAAAGAACGGGTTATTACATTTCTTCTCCTTCATTTATTTTATAAACAATCAGGAATCTCTCTCAATGGAAATTATGGCCCCTGTTTTGCTTTAATGATAGAACAATTTTTTTAAATTGAATTCAATTACATGTCCCCTTGAATATCTCTCAATGGAAATTATGGCCCCTGATTGTGAGTTGATACTCAATGTGCAGCGTAGGCAAACAGCCCCTCATTGCCACTACCACAAATCAGTTTTACCTATTTACTAGTTGAAGAAACTTGATCATTGGCTTAAGAAGTTAGGCTTGTCTCAATGTCTAAGATGTTGGATACATCAATTTCTCTCCCTCTTCCATTATATTTGTTATCTTGTATCTTTGCTTGATCTCTGTTTTTTGTTTCTTCTGGTGACAGTTTCTTGATGTTGGTCAAGTATTTTAACTAGCATCATGCTTGCTTCAGAGTTGCTTTACTTTATTTTGTGTTCTCAATGATATTGGTCAAGAATTTTATGCTGGCCTGTTATTTATGCCCCTCATTGTCATGCATTTGTATATCTTGTATTTTTACACTTGATCCCTGTTTTAAATTTTTAAGTGAATGGATATTTTATTAGTTTCAAATTATTAAGATGTTTTAAATGTTAGTTCTTTTTTTGATAGGTAATCAAAGAAACTTTATTAAGGGATTGGAGGGAGCTCTAATGTTGATCTTTGGGATGTATTGGATTTTTATTTTCTTAATTGCCTTCCAGCTTACAATTTTAGCTTTTAAGTTGGAACAATTTCAGTACTGCCCTGCCTTTCTAGATAACTTCTAAGTGTTCAGTTTGTTTAATCTAGATAATTTAATATTCCTGCTTGGAAACTCTTACATCATGATTGAACTACCATATTGTTTTGTTTAATCTAGATAACTTTTCTATAAAGTCATATTGTCTCGCATCATGATTGAACTTCTAAGTGTTCAGCAGTGGTAGTGGATGCTATCCTATGCAAAAAC
Organism: Platycarya longipes; assembly: GCA_036559045.1. Taxonomy (NCBI): domain Eukaryota; kingdom Viridiplantae; phylum Streptophyta; class Magnoliopsida; order Fagales; family Juglandaceae; genus Platycarya; species Platycarya longipes. The sequence continues at coordinate 7,915,107 of CM071799.1, read as the reverse complement.
ATACAAAAATACGGTGGCAGTGGCTTGGAAAAAAAGGCTAAACTAGTTTACCATGTCTCTAGCTATATGTTTATTATATGCCTTTTTATTTTTCTATTTAATGATTCCTGATGCTTTGTTACACTTTGTAGGATTATGAACTATGGTGCTAAATTGTTAGGGGGATTTCAGATAAAAAGATCTGGTTAGTGGAGACCTTGGCTAGCAGTTGAGAAGGAAACCAATTTTCAGTTTTGATGTTGTGCATTTAACTGGACAGACATACACTAGCTTTTTACTAAATTTGGTTATTGTGTTTGTATGCATGTGCACCTCGTGGACTAGAGTGTCATGAGGGGGAGAACATTTTAGGTAAATTTTTAATAACACAGGTTTTCACATGTTTTTATTTAAATGCACTAGGGTAATGAGGTTTAATTTGAGCTGTAGTTTTTTGGGTAGACCTCAAAATGATACAGAGTTAATAGTAGAACAACGAGCAAAATGTAAAATTGAGTTTTAAAACCTTCATAACCTGGTCAAGGCAGTCCAAAGACAAGATTAAAACTCTAGAGCAGGTATGACTAATGTTTGGATTATTTAGGCTTTTTGTGTTGTGTTTATTTTATATATGCAAAGATTAAATGAATGCTTTTAGAGAATTTTTATTTTAGTTTAAACAAGTTAGAGAATCATGTTGTTGAATTACTATTTATTTACTGTAGTTTGAGTAATCTTTGCATGTTGTGCATAAGTTTTGCATAACAATTTATTGATACAGATTCTTAACATATCTTTCTTTTTTTAACCCATCCAAATTCCTTGGTGGAAAAAAAGGAAAATTCGGAATCATGACAACACAAAAAAGGAATGGACATATGAAGAACAACCCATCCAAATTCCTTTGGTTCTCACAGTTTAATTCCAAGAGCAGTGCACATGTTGATAAAGATCAGGCCTCAGTTTCACTTTGTGTATTGTGTTTGTTTAAGCCCTTTTTTGTATTTTTAAGTACAAATAGAATTTAGATATTATAAAAACTCATATACGCACTTTTATAAATGTTCAATACTTCTAAGAGAAGTGGGATGCTAATTTTTTTAATTTGTGTTTTATGTTGGTGTAAAAATTCATATAATGAGATTTTGTGATCATTTTTAATTACTATTTTTTAAAAGTTTGTACCAAGAATCCAAATTCCAGCTCTATTTGTTGCCCTTATATATATATATATATATATATATTTATATATATTTTTAAATTCATCCACTATTGCGACGTTCATCAAAGCAAGAAAAACATAATCTTGTTGGTTATTAACCAGGGTTAAAAGACTTTGTGCAGCAACAAACAAACCTTTTTAGGCGGCTGACTTTCGTAGGAAAGAAACTAATAACCGGCGCTCTTTGGCAGTCGACACTCAAGAATTTTAGCTGTTCAATTATGCTGGCGTTCGTTCGGCGCCTACAAAAACGCAGTTAAAGGATATGGGCGGCATTTTTTCACACTAACAGCTACGAAATGCAACACCGGTAAAAGCCACTAATCTTGTAGTGGATGATCCAAACAATTCGGGCCAACAAAAGAGTTGTAGAGGTTGGAGGGGTTGTGGTATGCGACCACTCTGATGGTTAAGTCAGGCAAGTTGTGGGAGCTAAAAATGCAAGTGAGTTTGAGGGATTGGGAACTTAACTTGAATAACAAGGAGCTTCTCACTATTTTAGGTGCGAACTTGAACCTTGTCTGTTCCCAAAGGATGAGTGTGAGTTATGCTTGTCCTTCTGGACATCATTCACTTTGTGTGTCTAGGCGAGCAGCCTTGCCAAGGGTAGGGTTGGTGGCGAGTTGTCCCCTTCGAGTTGTGTCAGTTCTTGCTTGATGTAGACGCATGCCTGAGATTCCTGACTTGCATTTAATGCGGTGCAGTGCATGGCATGTTTTAGTCTTGTTTGCATTTAATGCGTCGTGGCCTTAGCAGGCTTTAGCATTTAATGCAGTGAAGGGTGTGGTGTGTTGCTTCCTGACCCAGCACGTTTGTCATTCAATGCAATAGATGTGCGCTATACCTTCCTGCTCGACTCAACACTTCTCTGCAGTGTTGTGTTAGGTTTCACCTCCTTCCCATGGCCTTAGTCACATAGTGGGCTGTTGGGCTAGACATCCATCATACAGTCGGCTCGACACTTTTCTGCAATGTTGTGTCCAGGTCCCGCCATGGGCCTAAGGCCCGGTCCATCCCGAATGGGCCTCTCCTTACACCAACGATGGAAAACGAAAGTGAAAGCAAGTATGATTAAGCACATGACACACAATATACGTGGTTCAGCAAATTACTTATGTCCACAGAACTTGAGAAATCTTATTAACTAAAGGAGGTTACAATCACTCAATCTCAACTCACTTTCTCTAGGGCTTTTTGCTATCTCACACAATATACATTCAGTTGAAAATTGTTCCCTCTCAAAAATATGTTGAATGTCATATAAAACAAGTCAATTATAATATATTTATAGCAAAACGATGCTGGAAAACCTAATCCCAAAATTCTTGCGATATACACGCTCGAGGGAAATGGCAAGCAAATATCGAGCGAACATTTTGTTTCTTGATTTTCAGCTCCCAGCCCAATCTTCATGAGATGCAACCCAACAAGATCTCTTTATAGACTTGGGTCAGTGCATATTGGGCCCTATGGTTTTCTGCTTTTCCCTTTGACCGTTGCCAAGGGAATTTGAAGGTGAGGAATTTCAACCTCCATTAACCATGATTTCAACCTTGCTCCTTTTGCATATAGTGAATTGAGAGCATTGGTTGTTGGATGGATAACATGGACAACCTTTTGCAGGTCCTTCAACCTTTGATCCAGAGGAGGAAAATAGATTATGTGAAGCGCAAGCGTGTTATATTAGGACTTCTAAGGTATCTAAGAGACCAGGCAGTGGGAAGGCTACTCAAGGATAATGGTGAGCCTAATGAGGAAGGCATTAAAAAGTTAGTTCTTTTTTTTTTTTTAATCTTGATTTTGTTAAAGTTTGTAACAGTTTTTCCCCACTACAAAGTTTTTTTGGTATTTGCTTAATTCTGATCAATATCATGATAGGTTGTTTCTGTAGTAGACACAAATAGTGACAGAAATTTTTCATATAGTGAATTGAAGGCATTGGTTGTTGGAATTCAGTTTGAAGAGATTGATTTGATTAGTGATGGTACTGTTGAGAAATTAATGAGAGATTTGGATACACCCCAAGATGGTCAAATTGACAAGACAGAGTTTGTCAAGTGCATTTCTAAATGGCTGAAGAGGGTGACACATTTCCCCTCTGGTGATCCTCGTTCTCACACACTTAGGTTTTTAAATGACTTTCACAAGATAATTAAGTTAAGCTGTATTGTGTTCAATCGTGACTTTCATATCAAACAAGATGCTTGACTTTTTTGGAAACTCATTTATTATATATTGGACACAGTTAGGGAGCATGATTTATTGTACGTGCCTTATGAAAGTGATGAAGTATTGGAGGATGTTGGGGGTTCAAGGTTGACAATTATCAAAGCAGTGCTATTGTTGTCGGTGGGAACTCAGCTATCGCATTTGCTGACCCCTTGGTATATGCTGTTGATAGCTTTGTTGATAACTACGTACCCATTTTCCTCTATGGACAGCTCTTGTAGCTTTGCTACTTTATGCATTCTCCCTTTGTGACGTCCCCAAATTTTCCTTAAAATAAACATGAGAATCGAGGTGTCGGGATGCTGATAACACGGGTCACGCACCCCCAACGTCAAGTGCTAAGTGTGTGAACACGTGACATGCATAAATAAAAGCAACGGATATTTGAGGTCAATATCTAAGTACCAGGTGGTGGGTTATGTTCGCCGGAGTGAGGGGAGGCTGCTGGTAGGTCGCCAGCGTCATAGGTGGCCGGAAAACGCAAGAGAAATCAAAATAACCCATTTCGGGTTTAAGCCTCACGCGCCGGCTAGGGGCTGCCGTGAGGTGCACCACTGGTGCAGGGGAGGTCGCCGGAGGGTGGGGGGTTCAGGTGGAGGGGCAGTGTCGTCGGCCGATGGCGCACAGCGGCGCTAGGTGGAGGGAAGGAGAACGGCAGAGAAGAGAGGGGGAGGGGCCGCGTGGGGTCTTGGGGGGAAAGCAAGGGAAGAAGGAAGAAAAAAGAAAAGAAAAAGAAAAGAAAAAGAGAAAAAAGGAAAAAGAAAGAAAAAGAAGTCTAACTAGAAAAAACACAATAAATTAAATAAAAGCCAACTGATAATACTACAATTTAATATAAATAAAATAAAATATTTAAAACTCTGCAATAAATTAAACCCAAGTGCAATTTAATTATAAAACGATAATTAATATAACAAAAGCACATCAAATAAACTTACATAACAAAATAAAGGAATTCAATTCCAATCATTAAAATAATTATCTCACATTAAAATTGATAAGAAAAGTAATGTAAAACTAATATTAACAAATTAATAGCTCAAACAATTATTTTAAACAAATAAAACACAACCGATAATATTATTATAATAAATTAAAATAATCAATAACAAGAATAAAATAATATGTGAAAATACATGTAAATCTTAGATCTCACACCCTTGCCCTGATTTATGTTCTCGACTATGTTTTGGGTTGGCCATAGATTCACGAATGTATTCCATTTCCTGAATATTCAATCTAACAAGCCCTAAATATAAATATCAAAGAGAGCCCTGATTAAAGGTATTTTAAAATGTCCCATGTCATGTTCAAGCGAGCGTTAAATAAAATCAAAATGATTAGACTCGATAGAAATCATTTCAATTCGGTCTAATTTTAAGTGAAGTTTAACATCCAAACACACAATTAATCTCAAATTACTAAATTCATCTCAACTCAAAACCTCTTTACACTTGAGACTCACAATCTTTTTCAACTCAACATTTTTTTATACATGGGATCCACAATTTTTTTTTATTTTTTTTATAAATACATCTAAAGTCATTTTAACATCCAAACACATTTAAACTCATTTTAAGTAATTCTCACAAAACTTATTCCACAATCTCAAGTCACTATTATTCACAAAAAAACTCAACTCATCTCAACTTAGCTAAATATTCAAATGAAGATGCTTTTATTGAGTTTTGAAAAATGATACATAAAGAATTGAATAAAAATATTATGTAGTTAAAAAATTGTTTGAATATAATTTTTTAATATTTTTTAATTTGAAAAAATTAATTATGTTGATTTTTTTGTATTTTATTTTGAAGTTTGTAAAAGATATTCATATATAATGATTAAGTAATAAAATAAAACCCCGAGCGTAATCCAATAATACAATGTAAAGTACTAACTATTGTGTGTTTTGTTTTAAATTTTATAAGAATTGTAATCATTAGATAATAAAATAAAATCATGAGCATATGCATTCACAACAGATTGAAAATCATGGTGACGTGCCAATTTTGCTTCAACAGAATAGGGTTGGTCACAATAAAAAAATTGATGAGAATGAGATTGAACGGACTATTCCAGATGAACATCAGGATGTTGATAATGAAGAGGAAAGTGAGGATGAAGATTGTGAGGAAATTTGGTGTGATGAAGAGAATGAAGTGGTTCCGGATTCATTGCATACACAGGCACAAATTTCTCTAGTTATAGCTGGTAAACTAGCCATTTCTTCTGAAGCTGCTCCTACTTCGAATATGGTTGTTAATCAGAATGGTGAGGTCGTCTTGGGATTCTACTTGGATTAGGAAGAGGTTGAAATCACGGGTTTGAAAGGAAAATAAAAGGCTTATGATTCTGAAGGGGATCTTTGTTTGAATGTCAGAAGAGATAAAGGTGGTACAGATAGAATTGTGAGGAAGTCTCAACGGATTCAGACCCGTTCCAAGAAATTGAATTTATGATAGACAACATTTTTTATTGGAGTGTTATAGGATTGGGTAGTTCGAAGAAAAGATTGAGAACGTTACTTGCTAAGAAGAATATTAATTTATGTGCTATTGCGAAACCTTTTGCGGCAGCTAATAGGATGGCAGCGCTTGGTAGTTTTTTGAACCTTAATCACTTTAGTTCCAATGAAGATAATGGTGGAAAGTTGTGGATCTTTTGGAAGAACTCAAGTGTTTTTCAGGTATTATTCCTCTTCTCAAGCAATCTCGGGTTGGTTAATTCTAGAGGCAAAGAGAGTGCTTGTTACATTTGTTTATGCCAAGTGTCCGTATACAGTAAGAAGAGCTTTATGGGGTGAGTTAGAGGCTAGATAAACTAATGAATATTCTTGGCTGGTTTGGGGTGATTTCACTGCTATATATAGAGATTCGAAAAGAATTGGTTGTCAGCCTAGGCCATTGATTTCTATGTCGGAATTTAATGACTGTTTGGATAATTGTGGTCTAGCTGATCTTCACAGTAGTGGGCCTTCCATGTCGTGGTGTAATGGTCATGAGGGGGTATCTTGTAGTTGGGCCAAACTAGATAGAATGGTCGTAGATAGTGTTTTTTCTTCTCAGTTTGCATTGGCGCATTCTACATATTTGAATAGAAAATACTCGGATCACTTTCTTATAGTGGTTAATTTGGATATGCCTTTTTTGAATTATGGTCCGGTGCCTTTCCGTTTCCAAAATATGCGGTGCGCTCATGACAATTTTATGAGTTGTGTTAAGGATGCTTGGCATCGGCATGATGAGGAATCTGGTCTTCGGAAACTAGCACTCAAACTATAGAGAACTAAACTAGCCTTGAGAGGTTGGAATAAAAATATTTTTGGGCGTGTAGATACTAAGTTGAGCCCTTGAACAGAGAATGGAATTTTTAGAGAACCAATTACAGTTGGGATTTTCTGAGGATGTGGAAACCAATTATTTAGTGACTAAAGTGGAGATTGATTTTTGGGAAAAAAGAAAGGCCGCCCGATAGGGTCATATTGTCAAGAAAAAATGTGTGAGGACTCGTAATTTTACTCCCTATGTAATTTAAGATTTTAAATATTAAATATATTTTAATTGCAATTATAATATCAGGTGTTATGAGTTAGTGGATATTAATATTATTTTATTGTGCTTGTGTTTAATTATTTGAATATATTTCATTTTCATTTGAAGATTTTATTTCTATGATTTAATTGTAAGCTAATTAATTCTCTTATTATGTTGTTGTGATGCATTTAATTTAATGCTTGAATTTGAGATTATTATTTTATTATGTTGGTAATTAAATTAAATTGTTCCATTTTATTTTATTTGAATTTGATGGATTTGAATTTATTTATTTTAGATGATTTATAGTAGGACTTAAGATTGTATACATTGGGCCTTTATATGTATTACTTAATAGCGTTCGATTTTATATGTATTACTTATACGTTGGGACTTAAGTTTAGTTGACTTTAGTTTTGGCCCATATGCGAATATTTATATCTTTATGTTGTTACGTTGGGCTTCAATTAATTGGTTTAAGGTGGCTTTCGGTTTTAGGCATATACTTATATATATATATATATATATATATGATTTCATTTAGGGGCCCAGTCCTTTTTATTTCTTTTAGGCCACCCCATTTTGTGATCTCAAACGTTGCCGTTTGAGTTAGTATTATAATGAAATCCCAGGCCTTCTGCTCGCGTGCGACCTGCTCCGTCTTTTCTTCTTCCTTTATTTCTTCTCCTTTCTTTTCTTCACTTTTTCTCCCCTGTTTCGTCGTTCCAGACCGTGATCCAAGCTCTGATTTTTTTCAGCTTTTTTTCTACTCCTTTTCATCCACGCGTTGCTCTATTAAATACCCAATATATAGATGAATATTTCCCTTCCATTTTCGTGGTAGATCCGTGCTTCACATGCTCAAAATCTGCGATCAAAACCCGCTCCAAAACAGTGATCATTCCATCGTTTTTATTCACGTTTTCGTCTGAGAAAGGTAGAGAACCTCTTCCATAGCAGCTCTACCTTGTCTTAGTGTGTCACACATGATTTTTGCTGCTCAAAAACTCATGCTTTTCTGCCTATAAAAGAGTATGCCGAACCCTTGTTTAAAACCCACGCCGAGACCCTTGTTTCCTCTATAAAATCCGAACGTTCAGCACCTCTTTTGATCATTTCTTCTCCCCTTAAACTTGAGTTAGCCCTCTTCAAAAGCCATTCAATTCCGAAAATTGTAGTGGTCCTTTTGTTGGGTATTTTCTCGCTGTAAAATCAATGTATTTCAACATTTACGATACTCTCGCGGCGAGTACGCGGGTGGAAGCGTGAAATCGCTGTTGGGCATTTTCGGTAACTTCGGAAATTTTTAGCGAGCGTACTGTAAGTATTTTCCAAATAAAATTTAAGATTTAACTATATTTTTGGCATCAACAAATATTGTGTTTGGTCATTGTTGAAATTATCAATTGTTGGCTATTTGGTGCATGGTTGTCTGCATTGTGTATTTACACGCATGTTCGTAGAAATATTTGGAAATTAGATTTTTGCATGATTTCGGATATTCATGTGTTGGAAATGGAAATTGGGTTTTTATTGAGTTTATGGATTTTAATGGTTTTGGGCTGAGTCATAACGGGGACGGCGATACGTAACGCTCAGTATGGTCATTGTGTGTGTGTTAATCATAATGGGAACGGCGATACATAACGCCCATTGTGATTGATAGTGTGTGGATGACATAATGGGGACGGCGATACGTAACGTCCGTTATGGTCATTGGGTGTGCATTTCATATCGGGGACGGCGATACGTAACGCCTGGTATAAAATGAGTGTGTGAATCATAATGGGGACGGCGATATGTAATGCCCATTATGATTGGTGTGTGTATTTATCATATCGGGGACGGCAATACGTAACGTCCGGTATGATTGGTTTTGCGGATATTATTTTCTGGGAAAAGATGGTTGGTTTTATTAGAATTTTATTGTGGACTAAAATGAGATTTTGGCATGTGTGGTTATTTTATTAATTTTGAGAAGGATGATTTTAAGTCACATGCATACGGTGTCCTGTTCATGCGTAGTGTTGTTGCATGAGTATATTTCTGTCTTTTGGTTTGGTTGGGTTGTACTTACCTGCAATGCCATCTTGGCGTCGTAGTTTTTGGATGCAGATTATGAAGAAGCTGAGCCTGAGGAGACGGCTCTGCCGGTGATGTATTATTGTTATAAAATTGTTATCTCGAAAAATTATTTTCTCCTTTTAAAAATATGTATTTGTTTAATTTATCTTTCGGATAACTGTATTAAATTTCCTGTTGGAGAGTTTATATTAAAATTGTTTGTAAAATATTTCTAAAAAATTCTGGTACTTAGATAATGATTTTATTATCCGATGCGACTTATATTTTATGTATGTCACGTGTGCACACACGTTTGGCACTTGTCGTTGGGATGTGTGACCCGTGTTGTCATTATTCCGACGCCTCGATTCCCATGTTTATTTTAAGGGGAATTTGGGGGCGTGACAAAATGGATGATGGAAGGCGACCGCAATACAAAATTCTTTCATTCAATGATTAATCAAATGCGCAAGAAGAGTTATATTGGGAAGATGAAACTTTCATATGGGAGTACTTTGGACACTGCTGAAGATGTGCATATTGGTGCGGCACAATATTTTCGAGATATGCTCTCCACATAGGCTAATGTGGAGCAACGTCATCTGACAGATATTATTAACAAAGATATTACTGATGATGAGAATCACATGCTTGGGCTAGAACCTACTGAACTTGAAGTCAAATTATTTTCTCTATCCCCAAACAAAGTAGCCCAGGTCCTAACGGTTTTGGTTTGGAATTCTACACCTCTTGTTGAGAGGTTATAAAAGATGATGTTGTGGAGGCTATAAGAGATTTTTTCAGAGGTACGACACTTCCTAGGTTCTATTCTTCTTCCTTTATAGTTTTTATTCCTAAAGTGCTTGATCCTGCCACTTTTGATAAGTTCAAGCCTATTAGTCTGTGTTCTGTGGCATATAAGACTTTTTCTAAAATCATCATCAGTTGTTTGAATCGGGTGATTCATAAGTTGATCTCGCATGAACAAGGTGAGTTTGTCCCGGGGTGAAGTATTTTTGAGAAAATTACGCTTGCACAGGAAATGGTTCACTCCCTTAATAAAAAAATTAAGGGGCAATGTGGTGTTAAAAATTAATATGACCAAAGCATATGATAGAGTTGATTGGGGTTCTCTCATGGAGGTTCTTTATGCTTTTGGTTTCTTAGATAATTTTTATAAATTGATATGTGAATGTGTTAAGTCTTCTTGGTTTTCGGTGATGATGAATGGGACCTTCAAGGAGTTCTTTAAATCATCTCGAGGTCTTCGTCAAAGTGACCCTTTATCACCTTATCTGTTTATTATTATGGAGGAAGTTTTGACGAGGTTACTCAAAAATTTTTTTGATAATGGCCAGATTGATGGATTTTCTCACCCACAGGGAGCTTTATTGATTTCTCATCTTTTATGTGCTGATGATCTATTGATTTTTGCTGCAAGGAGAAAAAGGCCTGTTAAAAATTTGATGGAGACTCTCCCTTTGTATGAAAGATGGTCGGGTTAAAAAATCAGTAAAGATAAATCTGCATTATTCACTTCAAAATTCATCACTCCTATTCGGAAGAGGGGTTTGTTGAGACTGACAAGTTTCAAGGGAGGTAGTTTCCCGGTGATTTATTTCGGTGCACCTCTGATTATAGGAGAATCACTTCTCTCGTATTATTGAGCCTCCAGTTGAAAAAATACGGGAAAAAGTGGTGAGATGGAAGTTTAAAACTTTATCACAGGGAGGTAGGCTTATTCTATTAAGACGTGTTGTCTAGTATGTGTGAGATCCCAAATTTACGTGTATTTTTACACGTTATTTTATTCTCGATATTAATTATTTTAGTGTATTTTAATAATATTATTAGTCGTGTTTTATTTATTTAAGATATTTATTCGAGCTATTAATTAATTAGTATTGAGTTACGTTGCTTTTCTTAGTAATTTTAATGTGAGGTAATTATTTTAATGAGTGGAATTTAATTTCCTTTATTTTATTATGTGGTTTTAATTGATGTGTTTTCTTAATAATAATTAGTGTTCTATAATTAAATTGTTCTTTAAATTAAATTAGTATATTGTTGGGTTTTAAATATTTTATTTTATTGATATTGAATTGTAGTATTTTTGACTGGATTTTATTTAATTTATTGTGTTTTTCTTCTAGTGGATTCTACTTCCTTTTCCCTTCTCTTTTTCCTTTTCCCTTTTTTCTTTTTCTTTTTCTTTTCTTTTTCTTTTCCTTTCTCTCCTGCCTCTCCCAGACCCCCCCGCGTGCCAGCCCCCCTCCCCTGTTCCCTTCCCTCTCGCCCGTCCCTTCTCCCTCCACCCAGGGCCACCGTCGGCCACCCACCATTGACACCGCCCAACCCTCTGCCTTCCCCACACGCCGGCAAGTTTAACGGCACCGGTGGTGTCACCTCCGGCCACCCCACCGCCCCTACACGACCCCCTACCCGAAAATGAGTTCTTGCCTTCCCTTGCATTTTCCGGCCACCGCCGGCCATCCCTTGGCACCGGCGACCTACCAGCAGCCTCCCCACCCTCCGGCGAGCATAATCCACTGCCTAAAGCCACCCATCTCCACCGGTTATCCCTCCACCCGAAATGGGTCTTAAACGGGTTGTTATTCGCCGCACCGCCGTCCGGCCACCGAAGGCCTCACCACCGCCACCAAAAGACTCCCCTTACCCAGCCGGTCATCCCCCTAACTCAGTTTCCCCAACCGTTGCCCCACCTTCCCGGTACAACCTCAAACCCGAAAATGGGTTTTCACCCATTTTGAGCCCGATCCACCACCTTCCGGTGGTTGTGCAGCCACACCACCACCTCCATGAGATTCCCCACCTTCCAAAGAATATCTCCCTAAATTTTGGGGTCAAACTGAGCACTCTAGCCTAACGTACAAGTGACCGCTATGAGCGCTGCAGAATGACGTCTACTCAAGGACATGCGTTTTTAATCGCTGTAAATATTTTCCAAATAAACTTTAAGATTTAAATATATTTTTGGCATCAACATATATTGTGTCTGGTCATTGTTGAAATTATGAGTTGTTGGTTACTTGGTGCATGGTCATCTGCATTGTGTATTTACGCGCATATTTATGTGTTGGAAATAAAAACTGGATTTTCATGTGTTTATGGTTTCAGGTGCGTGTGTATCACGACCCTAAGCCGGGATGGGGTATTATCCCGGTGGAGCTCCTCTGATCACTCAGGAGCGGAATATACTGAGTGATATCCCCTGGGTCGTCGCCGGGCGACGACGGGATCGGACGGGATGGTAACGCTCTCAAGCCGACTCCGTGGCTCCTCTGCTGGCGGGAGCTAGGGGATGCCTAGTCATGGTACGTGCTGAGCGCAATTAGCTAAGCATCGCCCGTTCCAAAGTCACATGCGGGGTCGTTACCTTCGGTGTGATGATGAAAGCCAGGGTGTGCGGATGGTCCCTAGGGGAGATCATTGTGCATACAGTTAATAAAACGGATGTTTAGGCCATTTTCTGGGAAAGTTGCGGGTTTTAATTATTGGTTTTACGTGGACCATTTTCTGGGAAAATGGTTGTGGTTTTAATGGATTTATGGTCATCATTTTCTGGGAAAATGATGGGTGATTTTATTGGAGTTTTATTTCGGGCCGAATGAGATTTTGGTGTGTGTGGTTATTTTATTGATTTTGAGGAAGATGATTTTAAGACTCATGCATATGGTAATTTGTTCATGGTTGCTGTTGTTGCATTAATGTATTTATTATTTTGGGTTTGGTTGGGTTGTACTTACCTGCAATGCCATCTTGGCATTGTAGTTTTTGGATGCAAATTATGAAGAGGCTGAGCCTGAGGAGACGGCTCCGCCATTGATGTGTTATGGTTATAAATTGTTATCTCGAAAAATTATTTTCCCCTTTTAAAAATATGTATTTGTTTAGTTTGTATTTCGGATGACTGTATTAGATCTCCTGTTGGAGAGTTTATATTAAAATGGTTTGTAAAATATTTCTAAAATTCTGGTACTTAGATAATGAGTTTATTATCCACTGCGACTTATATTTTATGTATGTCACGTGTGCACACATGTTGGGCACTTGTCGTTGGGATGTGTGACCCGTGTTGTTATAATCCCGATGCCTCGATTCCCGTATTTATTTTAAGAGAAATTTGGGGGCGTCACAGTATGGCTCTTCATATTTTATCTGTGATTAACGTTCCTCAAGTGACTATTACTCGGATTAACTCTATTTTGGCAAATTTCTTATGGGGGAAGTGGATGTTAAATGTAAGACACATTGGAGATCCTGGTCGAAAGTTTGTAAGCCTACTAAAGAATGAGACTTGGGGCTAAAGGATTTTAGAGAAGTTCAAAAATCTTTGCATATGAAATTTACTTATCGGATCCTTACGTTTGAAAATTTGTGGGCTAAGTTTTTCATATCTAAATATCTGAAAGATGGTCACCTTTTATCTAACTGTCAAAAGGCGATTGATTCACGATTTTGGAGGTCGGTAGTTGCTAATATACCGAAATTTATGGATAATGTGCAGATTATGTTGAGGGCTGGAAATTCTTTCTTTTGGTTTTATAGATGATTAGCCTCGGGACCTCTTTTGATTAGATTCACAGACATCTCTAATAAAAAATTATGTGTTAGAGATGTTTGGGTGGATCAGGCATGGAATACTGAGTGCTTGAACGACTTGGTGGGAGAAGAAGCCACGAATGAAACTTTGAATACTAGTATCCATGGACGGGAAGGGTCTAATATATGTGTTTGGAAGCCGAATTCCGATGAAAAATTTGCCACAGTCACGGCATGGGAGGTGTCAAGGAAGAAAGGAGAGCCTTTGCTTTGGCATGAGTGGATTTGGCATGCAATTTTGCCAAAAAAAATTTCTATGTGCATTTGGAAACATTGGTTTAATAGATTGGCGGTGGATGAGAAGGTGCAGAAGAAAGGCATTGCGTTAGCCTCAGCTTGTGATTGCTATACTCAGAGAAGTTGGGAGTCCATTAATCATGTTTTAGCAGCTAGTCAGGTGGCTTACAAAGTATGGGAGCATGTTAGTTTTCTATTCAATGTGCTATGTATGGGTTTTGTTTCTTGGAGAGCTAGATTTTCGGCATGGATGTGTTTAGCTAAGAAGGCTTCAATTGATGGGACTCTCACAGGTTTAATTTTTTGCCTCATCACGTGGTGTTTATGGAGTAGGAGATGTAAAGCTAGAATGGAGGGGGAGCAAGCTAATGAAGATCAAGTGTGGAGATATATCAGGATGTGGGTGAGAATACTGGCAGGCCAGGTAAAATGCTACAAGCTACTTTCTACTCAAGACAAGTATATTTTGGAAGCTCTCCAAGTTGAAAAACCAGATCCTGTTACCAAAAATTGTAAGCTTGTAGTGTGGTCGAAACCACCTCGAGGATGGATGAAACTCAACTGTGATGGGAATTATCGGAATAATCTAAGCACATCAGGTGGTGGGGTGGTGGGGGTCTTGTGCGAGATGAGAATGGCAAACTTAAGGGGGCGTACTCGACTTTCTTCGGTATTGGTACTAACAATGGAGTAGAATTGAAAGTTATTTTAGAAGGAATCTGTTGATGTAAAACCTTATCTTGCTATAATGTGATTATTGAAAGTGATTCTAATATTGTAGTGGATTGATTTCGGAAAGATAAGTGTATTCCTTGGTATCTGTGTGATTATTGGGAAGAACTTGTCTCTGAGCTTCAAGGTATGAATTTTCAAGTAGTGCATCAATTCTAGAAAAGAAATCAAGTAGCTGATTACTTGGCAAAGAAGGGTGAGCTTCAATGGAATGTCGTCTATTATGATATTAACCAATTGCTGAGGTATTTAAAAGACATTATTCGTACTCATAATTTGGGTTTGCCTTATCTTAGAGTTTGAGGTTTTTTTGGTTTGTTGGTCTTTTGTTTTGTTTTTTGGTGTTAGGCCTGTTTAGATTTCTTATTTTTATCTAGGCCTGTTTAGATTCTTTTATAGGCTTGTTTAGTTTTGTTTGTTTTGGTTCTTGGTTTTGTTTGTGTGGTATTTGGGAGGGGTTATGTGTTCTTCATTTGTAACTCTCAAATGCTTTTTATGTAATCATGGTATTCTTTCGCCATAAGTGAGGGCTAATTAATAAATTTGGGACGGGACTGCTATGAGGATGATTACCAGCTCTTCTAAAAAAAAATTACACTAGAAGGAGGCCACGTCATAGGTGTGTAGTTGCAATAACAGATTTGGGGTTTGAAGAGGGCTCCATCCAGAACTTTAGTAAAGATGGCGATGATGTACCACTTGATGAGACATTCGCCTACAATTTTCATACACCAAAGTCCTCTTCAAATCCAAAACTAAGGGTTCTAGTAGCAGAAACAAAATGGAGTTTTGAGGGCTGGCTTAATATATATTGAAGTTGAAAGTGAAATTTAAAAGATTCATTTATAATTATATATAATATAATAAAGTATAAATTATTATATGAAATAATATGAGATTTTATTTAAGTATTTAAATATTTTTTTTGTGTTTATATTTAATACAATAGTTTATATAAAATGAGGTCTTTATGCAAATTTTGTGCCTTCAATTTAGTATGATCTTAAAAAAGTTATCTACAAATATAAATAATTTATTATATTAAATATTAAATTTAGTATTATGGAGCCTTGCACACAATGAGAAATGTAAAAATTATTTAAAGCTCAATTAATGAGATGATTTTTTTATATTTTCTTAAAAAATTAATTAAAAAGAAATATATCTAAAAATCAGTTTTATTTTTGCTTACCATTGAGCCAGCCCCGGAGTAACAATACAATGATAAAAGGGATGAAAACTGAACCACCACCCCACCCCCCCCCCCCCCCCCCCCCAAAGCTAAAAAATACACATATATAGCCGATATTTTAACACCGGCTTTTGCTATGTTTGAGAGTTTTTTAAGAACCATAATATAATTATATAATAACCCATGATTAATCAGTGTGTCTGGTATTAGATTTTTTTTATTCTAATCTCTCCCTCTTTTTCTAATGCGCGTGTTTAAGTCCTTGAGCCACATGCAGGAACATTGGTTTCATTGTCACGAAGAATTTTCTTTTGCAAATTTAGGACCTTGAAGTTCTCATCATGTGCAGCAAGCCTTCATTCTAATTCGCTTGGTTAATTTCCTGTGAATCTTGAGTTCTGATTCACTTAATTATATGCTTGTCATCGTGCAAAAATATGTTTTGATGCAATGTTTTGAACATCTTTTTCTAAAACGTCATTAGCGTTTTTGCAATCAATTCGTAACAAGAATTTTTAATTAAGTAAATCACTTTGAAACTTTGAAATGTACAACACTATAGATAATATTTCTTTTTTAATAATACTATAATTAAGCTGTGCATGATTCCAGGTTCTTGAATGGAATCGAACTATTTGTTCGGGAAAACCTAGTGAAACAATTTATTTTAGAATGCCACCATAACCTATATCAGAGGCATCTGTTTCAACAATTTTAAATGAATCATAAGTAGGAATCCCAAGACATAAAAGAATTTTGACATATGTCTTGATTTGTTTAACTAGATCGGTATATAATATAATATATATATATATATATATATATATACATACATTAACGAGGATAACGCCAAGGACTCAAAAGTTATTTGAGGTCCATGCATGAATATATATATATATATATATATATATATATATCTCGATTCAATAACATCTTTGCTTACATGATGTTTTTGATCTTGCTCCATCAACCATTTCTGCTCACCAGCTTATTCCATAAATTTCTTGATGAATACATGAAGACAACAAGCACAAACACTTGCATCATGTATTGCAGATGGGCAATTGAAAATACCTTTATTTGAAGGAAACACGTACGTACGTAGCATGCATGGTGCATGCCCTACTACTACTGTAGCAGAAGAGGATTTACGAACAAAGAGGCAACATCATCTTTCATCAAATGAGAATTAGTATAGGCATCGCCATCCTTGTACAGCAAATCTATCACACGGGCAAGATTCAGAATGCGTTCAAGGATGGGCATCGGGACATGATCTGCACTAGTCCGGTTCATGATGAGGAACTCTTCATTGATATCTTTCCATGCATTTGAAACTTGTTTCCCCAACAATTTGTATTCCTCTTCCTCTGACGAAACACCGTACTGCTTCATGTAGCATTCAACCGCTGACGCAGCATGTACTCGTTTTTGCTCAAACTGCAAGTGTCAACAAAAAAATAAAAAAAGGATCATGTTGGGTGGGGGGAAATTATATCAAAGCTGTGAAAATCATGACAAATATTAATTCGTTACACCTTATGGCCCATAATGTCATCCCTAAGTCTGCAAATGACTGTTGCAGCTCTCAGAATTTTAGGGTCATTGAATATCCATTTAAAAACCTCTTCATCTGCAATTTTTCCCATGCCAAGAAAGGAAGTTGTGGCTAGCATTTGATATCCTGACGTCGCCATGGCATTAGACATGTATTCCTCCATTGTTGGAACATAGCCTTCGTTGCACCACCTGGCTTCGATGAGGTAATCTTGGATTAGTTTTTTCATCTGCAAACCAAATATATTATATACAACGTCAATGTAAAGTTGTTCGTCCAAAAGGGAAAAAAAAAGTTAGAAGTAAAGCAGGAATTGTTGGCTTACTGATTCCTTCGCATAATGCACACAGAATGGTACCGTCTTTCACAGTCTCTTCTTCAATTTCATCGTAAACATCTAACAGTGCCTGATAAATTAATTTCATATACTCGGGAAGCATATCTATGGCGCTAATGTCCCATCTGAAGCACAAACAAGAAGTATTTCCATGATCTCAACATGTTAATTATGTATATATGGTACTGAGAATAGCTAATTTTAAACTATGAGCTAAATTTCTTATGTATGGATTATAAACTAAATTATAACATGAGCATTGTGCTCTAGTACCTAACCTTTCAACTGCTTCTGTAAAGAGCTTGCTTTCTGCATATGAAGCATAAGCGTCGAAGGTATCATCTATAATGGATGCCATGCCTATTACTTTGGTCATAATCCTTCTTGCAAGAGAATATTGGGGTTCAAAATACACTGCCACTATCCAAAAATAGCCCTCTACAATTCGGTCCCTCGCATAAGGCAGCTTTGTAGTGAAGTCCAAATTTTTCCACCACCTGTAAGAGCAAGTCGACTTAACTTCTTTAGAGAAATGATATTTGCATAGATTAATGCACAAACATTAAATAATCATTTTGAAAAATATGAGTAAATAGTACAGATTTCATATAAAAAAACAAACTTTTTAATAATAAACTATACTTTTTTTTAAAACGCTTTGTACGACATTTATACATTTTATAACTGTATATAGCATTGTTATATAATTTATAACAATCAAATAAAATCTGGTAATAAACAATACACGTACGGTTCCTTTATAAAAACTATTTAATTTATGACTCATTATTCACCCAAATATACATGTGACAAGGACAAGAAAAAAAATTTATATACATATATATACTAGATAGAAATAACGTGCAAATCACGTTAATTTAATTTAATTTTTAATAAAAATTTAATGATTATTCATAATTAAGTAGATGATAAATAATTATATGTTTTTATATATTATAAAAAAATAATAATAAGATAGTCTCATAAATAAATATAACAGATAGTTTTATCAAACTTATTTAAGATAATTTTGATTAAAGTTTTAATAAAAGGTTAGTTCAAGATATGATATTTTTTTTTATTCCAAGATGATAATTTAAAATTTGTATTATTTTGTACGGCCTAAAAACATATGACATTAAAATATCTATGTTTTTTTAGTTATGTGATTATTTTTAAGAAATAATATGAGTTTTCTGAAAAAATAAATTATATAGTTTATAATTTTTATAAGAATGTTATATTATAATTTATAATTTGTAATTTATAATTTATAATTTATATAAATTTATTTAATCATATATATTCAATTAAATATCAAACATATAATATTAATTATATTTATTGCTTATTATTACCAATTTAATATAATTATAATAAATTGTATATACCGTATATTAACTATATATACCGTATATATAGTTAATTTAATAAATAATGCATTCATTTTAAAATTATAAATTATTTTAAAAGAAATTAAATTATTAATCATATAATAGGAATAAAATTTTCATGAATAAAATCAAAATATTTAAACGTATAAATTGTTATGAATGGTTTATTTCTATATATATTGTTATATTTATATATTCTATATTATTATTGTATCATTCTATACTATTATTATTATTCTATATTTATTTTACATAAAATAAAATTAAAAGATATGTCCTAAGTAGGAATTCTAAAATAGAAATTTCTAGTATTATTTATAGGCTTAATGGATTGTGTTTAAAGTATTTAGTGGTATTAAATAGATGTTAAATGAGTTTTAAATAGAAAGTTTATTATTGTAGAAAGTTGAAGATGTGGAATTAATTTTAATGCTAAGAACATTATTTCAGTGAATAAATTTAATAAATTATGTTTAAAACGGTAATTCTCATTAAATACAGTATTAATTTTAATAAAAACTGATGAAAAGTGTTAACTTTAACGGACAAACAAGAATTTCCATTAAAACAATAATTTTCGTTAGATAGCCACTTTATATATATAAAGCCACTTTATATATATAAAGATATATATCAAGTAAATGGACGCATATACCTTGTAATACCGCCTATTTCCTTCTGATGTTGGGACTGTAATAGATTAAAATCTAACTTGGCAAACTTGAGCAGAGTTTCGCTGTATGAATCTTCTTCTTTGTAGATAGAGATGTATATAATCCCTCTAACCTCGGCAACGCTTTGCAGATGGGCCGGTTCAGAGCATGTTTTACTTTCTTTGCCAACTCGGGTCTTATATGATTCACAGCTGACTCGAGATGAGTGGTGTAAGGCCTGCAGCCCCGGGCCCAAGCCCATGTTACGCCATCGCTCAACCCAGCCCTGCTTAAGCCAACGACGCCGTTTCACCTAGGTAAACGTCTTCCTGCCTTCCCTTTCTTCTTTCTTTTCTTTCCTTTCTTTTCTTCTGCACCCGACGGTTCTAACTTCCCCTGTTTTTGGGTTGCTTCCGATTTTCGTTCGCCAGTCGCCAGTCGCCAGTCGCCAGTCGCCACGCCCCAACAATTTGCATCAAATGGGTTCACTTCCTCGCATTTCAGTTTTTTCACATTCACCGGTCTCTCTCTCTCTCTCTCTCCGGCAGTTATCTCTGTTTGGGCCTTCTCTCTTCTGCCGATCTCCTCTGTTACGGCCATCTACTCCTCTCCTCGGTAAGTTGTTCTAAACCTCTCAAATTTTCATGCAATTCATCTTCATTAAAGGGTGCTGTTGGGGCTTTAATCACTGAAATTTTTGGTAGATACCGTTGGTTGCAGCCGAGCATAGGGAGGTAGGAATTCGATCCACTGGCCACTATTTCCATGTGATTTGGTTGCCCTGTTTTTTTTTCGTGCGATTGTTCTGCTTCAGGTAAGATTAATGGCTCTTTGAAACAGACGTTCCTCTTACATAGACTGTGTGAAATATGCAGTTAATTTCAGAACATCATACGAAGTAATACTGGTGGATTTTACAAGGTGTTGTTGATGCATTGGTTGTTGCTTTTCCTTTGTACTGTTCTAGTTGTTGATTGGGAATATTTCTGAGTTAGTACATGATAGTTGAAATTGATATATTGTTACTGAAGATTCTGTGGGCATGGAGAATGGTTGTTGAGCGTAATGACACTGTTTTTGTTGATGTTACCTGTAACTCAGAATAATGGATATTTACTTAAGAAGTGGTTAATGATGTATAATAACCGTTTGGGAATGGCTGAATCAATATAATATATTTTTACAGAAGCAGTACGATTGTTGGAGTATGTTTGGTTGACTTTTGGGGGTTGTTCTAAGTTTATGAAATTGTTAAAGAGAGAACGTTTGGGTGACTAAGGGTGTGAATTAAGGGTTTATTTTTCAAAATAAATTGGGGTCATTTGAGGTGACTGAAGTAATGGTTTTTACATGTACCTTGGGGATCTTCCAAAGTACACGGTGGCTGGTCAGCAGGGGGATGGCGTGTTATTAGAGTGAAGTTGTGGGTAGTAGCACTTTATAACTAAGACTTGTTGATGGAAAAAAACTTGCTAAGCTTATTTTTGGAATATTAGTTTATAATTATTTTAGATAGAAGTTGCATTGCTGGTCATTGACATTTAGTGAATAATTTTATGAATAAGTGACGAGACTCTTAGATGTCAAACTCAAAACTTTGACCATACGCCTCAGGAGTCAGGTAAGCGGGGCTTCTATTCTAGATTTACATAACAAGAAAAATTAGCTGAGGTTGTTTTTTATAAAAATGTGCATATTATGCTTTTAAAAAGGAAAACGGGAAAACAACCTCAGTATATAAATATTTTTGTATCTTCACATGAAATTTATAAAATAGAGGACGTTTCTATTGACATGAAATGTGTAGACATGAGCAACATTTAACATGTTTATAAGATGTGCATATGGGCGAACATGGTTTGGAATATTTTCTTGTACACGTGAAATAAAATATTTTGAATTGTTTCTTTTGTCTGAAAATGATAAGAGAGGGAAAAAACACGTGGTTTGATATGTTATGTTCATGGAAAATCTTTGGCATGCTTATCTATGGGTCTTGGTTCATGGATATGGTTCTGATATGTGTATATGGTTTTACGTGATATGGTTGGCACCACCATGATATGATATGATAGGAATGCAATCACTTTGGAAACAAAGTGATCCTTTTTCGTATTTCTTTCCTATGTGCACACTCGGGGCTCCGAGAACGAATGAGGGAAAGTCTCACAATATAATACCACCTGGTTTGGCCACCAGGGATAGCACAACCCTACCACGGGGGTTAAACATGGTATATGTTTTGGAATGTTGATGAGATGTTATAGTTATTTGTGCCAAAGTATTTTGGTTTGAAAAGTTGGTTTTGTGTATACTTTATGAAAAATAAAGGTTCGCTCATTTTTTGGTTGGTTTATAAGTTTTGGAGTTGTTTCCTTTGAATAAATTTTTTTTTGTTACATGCATAAGAGTTTTATTGAAAATGCTCATGCTTTATACACTAGTATAGGTGTTTTGCTTACTGAGTTGTGGATGAACTCACCCCTTATCTATATATATTTCAGATGAAGTGGAGGTATCGACTGAGGACCAAGATTAGTATGTTGGGACCAGGATGAGCGGTTACCCTTTGGTTGAAGTGAAGACGACATTTATTGATTTGTTGTTACGTTATTTAGCATTAATAGATCCAAGTGTTAGTAGGATTTTTTTTTGGGAGTTTGTGGACCCTATGTGATGGCATTATTTTTTTTAAAAGCATTATTTTTTTTAAATGTATGAACTTTGTGGATATTTATGATTTGATTGTCTTAAGATTTGGAGATGAGGAATTATTTGTGGATTATTGATAAAATATTTTGAGATAGTATTAGTAGATGAAAACAGGTCAAATCAAACAGGTTGATTTTCAGGACTCCCTACGAGTACGGGGTGTCACAAGTGGTAGTGAAAGCAAGGGCTTCGTCTAGAATGTCTTCTCCATTTATACCAAGATAGGCAGCCTCGTATAAACTCAGCATGCCCTTCACATCAGAAATTAAGGATGCCTTAAAGCTACCATTGTCATCTTTGAATTCATTAAAAATGTCTATTTCAGAGCCACACGTGCAATTAATGATCGAGCACTCAAAAATATGGAAAGGAAATCAGCTAATCATGTGAATAACATTAATGCTGATCATGCTGATATTTGCATGCATGTAGCTAGATGTCCTTGGCCGGTTTAAATGCTGGAGGCCGGATCGAATGCTGTTATATATTCATGATTCGCTTGACTATTATTAGTTTTCCCCGAAATAAGGAACAAAAAGTAGAGATTTTGAGAACAAAAAGGTAATGAGAATTACATATACGTACATATCGCATGAAACATTATAACTTTGTTGTCTAAGCAATCGGAACCAAAGAGAAATGGTGTAAACTTTAAGGTCATCATGATCCATAGTATTGCTGTTATTAAAGCAAGCTAGAGGGTTCATCTCGTGCGCTTTTTGCAGTATTACGTCGACCTCACTTTCAAAATGGTAAGACACGCCAAAGTGCTGAATTGCATCGATCAAAACCAGCCTTTCTAAAAGCGTTTGATCAGTACTACTGGGAGCTATAATTAGCATACTCTTCACCTCCTCCTTCAATTCTTGAACTTGTTGCATGATTTTATGATCATCATATGAGTCCTACACAACCGATCAAGCAAATTTGTTCACATCAATATAAAAGAATATTCATGTTTAATTCTGATAAGATTAGTACTAGTACTGCAACAATTATAAATTTTGTAAACACGTGATGAGAAAGCAATTATGATCATCTCTAACCTCTTTTCTCTCAACCCTCTCTAAAAAAACCAAGCAGACAACCTCTTCAGAGGCGGGAGGAGCCCCTCTCCCTTCTCTCCTACTTATCTTCCTCTCCTCTCTCCTATTTCTTGTGTTTTTTCTCTTGTTTCTGTGTTTTTTCAAGCCGAACTCGGAGAAATGAAGTTGGGACCGTCTCCGATGATCGCCGACTACCACATGCCCCACCACAAGGTTTGATAGCCACCGTTCTATCAGACTACCGAAGGGCGTGCCGAGAATGTACAGTGGAGCATGGCATTCACACGCTAGTTGAAGTGAGCGCGTGATCTTCACGCACCGCCATGTCCAAGAGTTTTTCTGCCACCATGTGCAGTATTTATGGATTTGCTGGCATCAAATGTTGAAGGGTTGAAGTGCCAGCCTCCCCCAAGGTGGCGCGTGAGGTTGTTGTACCCTATTTTCTCAGCGGAAAGGGGTTTGTAAACTCTCAGACAAAATTCTGTTTTGTCTGTAGAGTTTTCTAGAAGTTTAGACATTATTCGTCACAAAGAAATTTGTGTTCGGGGATTCCTTTAACAGTCTACCAGTTTGGCTTATAATTAGGGTCTTCTCTTTTATGAGTCACAGATGTAACTTCTATTTCATGAATGAAATGAATATCTTCCATCAATAAAAAAAAAATGAAAGAAAAGAAAAATATGTATTAAAGGCTATATATTTAATATTATATGTAGTAAATAAAATTATATGTAGGGATCGAGTACTAGTATCTCACCACGTTGGAATCACATGCATAAGATAGGAAATGAGAACCCCGAACGCTGGGCGCCAAGTTACGACCCACTAATTTTCCAGAGGCTTCAATTTGGGTCGAAGAAGGAGCTGCTGAAATTGGGAATGACGTCATAGTACTAAAATAAAAGATTGATATATTGGTGAAAATGACAGATATTTCCAATCAATAAATGACGTCATGCCCAGATAAATTATAACCAAAAGATGATAAATCCAATTCTTATTAGTTAATAAGATTATTTTTAATGAGATAGAACGTAAAGGGTTGGCCCTAGCTTGGAAATTAAAACACGTAATATATTATATTCATTTTTTTCCCCTTTGAGTTTACATCGACTAGCAAAAAGTATCTCTCTCAAGGAGGCAAGGACCATAATTATATTATGCTTCCTTACCCAATTTTTTTTCTGCTGCTTTGGCTCTTGTGGCGCCGATCCCCATCTCATGTTTTTATCAATTTCTCTGTTTGGAATAAGGTATTAAAAAAGAAGGGAAAATACATTTCACCCTCTAATTAATAGATGTAATTTACATTTTTCACCCTAAACTATTATTAATTAATATTGACATGCATTTTGTATCTTCGGGCTATAAAAAATCTGTAATGCACATATAAAACTTATTTGGTTTGGTGATTAAGATTGTGTCATATATATAATCTATTTTTACTTTTTTTTATATATCCTAATTATTATAATTGACAATATATTATTTGTGATTTCTTCCCTTTAACTATATGGTATAATATTTTAGTTTCGATAACTTGGAGATGATGATGCAAACCTTATTTCGAAAAGAGAAAAAAAAATGTTAGAGAATATCATTTAAGTTGATCTCTTTTTCATTTATTAAGATTTGATCAATGATTATCAAAATTGTGTCAAGTCATCTATTTTTATAATTTACTTATATATCTATCTAACTCTAATTAGAATATAAAATATAATAAAAATATTATTATCATTTTTAACGAAGTCAAAATTTTTCAATAGAATATAAATGCCACACTAAAAAAAAGTATATATAATCAATTAATTATAATTATAAAAATTGTTTTTGTTATAAATAGTCTATTTTTATTATAAATAATTTTTTTTAATTATAATTAATTATATATACATGATTTTTTTTTTTAGTGCCGGGTGAAAGAAATTAATTGATGAAAACAACGTTATTTTCGAAAGTAAAAAATGTTGAGAGACCGTACGTCATGGTTTGAATTGTGTGGTCGTTTTGTCAGTGCTGATGTGCTGAGGCGAGAAAATGCAGGCACCAGGCGGCCGATTATTTTCAATGAGATAGAACGTAAAGGCCGTTTTGTCAACATGTTTTATCCGGGAGTGAGAGAGAGGAAATCGAAAGGTAAGTAGCACCAATATTATCATTAAACAGTTATGGTGCATGCATTTTCTATTGCGCAATAGAAAGAGGATGCCTAATTATTTTTAATGAGATAGAACGTTACGGTATAATATTTTAGTTTCGATAATTTGGAGATTGATGATGCAAACCTAATTTCGAAAAAAGAAAAAAGAAATGTTAAGAGAATATCATTTAATTTGATTTATTTTTCATTTATTAAGATTTGTTTAATGATTATCAAAATTTTGTCAAGTCATCTGTTTTTATAATTTACTTTTATATCTATATATCTCTAATTAGAATATAAAATATAATAAAAATATTATTATCATTTTTAATCAAAGTCAAAATAGTTCAGTATAATTGCTGGGTCATGAAGAAATTAAGATGAAAACAACGACATTTTCGAAAGGAAAAAGATGTTAAGAGACCGTATGTCATGGTTTGAATTACGTGATCGTTTTGTCTGTGCTGGGAGTTGTTGCATAAACTTACGTGGTTCGAATATTTATCCATGATGTGCTGAGGCGAGAAAAATATCACATCATGGATGGAAAAATAAAGTACGTATGGCATTTTTCATTGTTATTACATAGAGTACTATCACATAAACTGGATGGAAAAATAGTTAGGTCATAGCTTAATGACAGTGGAGAAATAAAATGACGTGAAGGGAAAATGTGTACAGATTCGACGTAGCATGTGCGAGACCGATTGAAATGTTGGGTCCGGAACGTATTTTTGTAGACTGGTAAAATTTAATAGAAGCATGGAAGGATGGATATAAACAAACAGTGCCTCTACCTAACAGAAGTCCCCATGCCAATTCTCATGCGAGTTCTCAACCTTGCACGTGTCATTGATATCGTGTCATTGATGTCGTGTACTGATATTGGATTAGCCAAATGTCAGTACTCTTCAAAATTTGAAGAAAACTAATAAAAATATCCTTAAAGTATTAGTATTGAATTGGCTAAAAGTTTTTTTAAAAAAGTATAAATTTGTACACATATCAAAAATTTTGATATGTGTACAAATTTAGTATTCACTTTTGAAGACTAAAAGTACTTTTATTTTCTTTTTTTCATTTTCTTCTTCCCACTTTTGATCAAATATGACAATATTTTTTTGATGTGTACAAATTTATATTTTTTAAAGAAAACTTTTAGTCAATCTAATGTTAATGCTCTTACATTGAATTGGTCATCCACTTTTCAAATTTTGAAAAGTCTATAATTCATTCATTTTACTTTTCATATTTGAAAAGAATTATTCACATATCCATCCATTGAAAATAATTATATAAGTAATTATTTGGGTGAAAAAAATAATTTTTAACAAAAAATAATTTTTAACAAAAAATAATTATTTAAGTATCAAATTAAATTATTAAAATACATATGGTTAATATAATTAAAAAATATGAAAAAATACTTAAATATATTCTTATTAAAAGAAATGAATATGAATATGATTCTCGAAAATTTTTGAGAATTATGAAAATAAAATAAAAAATAATTAATAAAATATTAATAAAAAAATATTAATATTTTATTATTATAAATATGTGATGGCTAATTTAATGTAGACTTCATGTTTTGAGTGCTTAATTAAAAAATAAAAAATTATATATTTTCAAATTGTGAAGATAAAAATAGTCAATCTAATACTAATATTCTTACACTAATAATAAATCTAAATAGACAAAATCAAAAAAACTGAGTAGGCAGTCAAAATTCAAACTCGAAGTTTGAAAATTCGGCCTCCTAGATCAAAATCCTGACTTCTTTTTTCCGCACGTGGACTGGTTTTCATGGAATAGTTCACCTGAGGTTGGGATCCGACTGGGAAAATAACTCATGTACGTAGTTTGGCACGCTCACATCCATCGTGGATGATGTCATTACAAAATATAAAAGATTTCAGTGTTGTTTGGAGGTAAAAATTTTATGACATTATAAGAAAATTGATTATATATGATTAATTATTTTTTGTCAAAATAATTTTTTTATACTAATTTTTATAATAAATAGTCATATTTGTAATAAATAATTCATCAAAAATATTGATTTTTTTTTTATAATGTGAATAGTGTAAACTTTTATATATATAAGAAAACAATTCTATAATAGATCGAGTGGTGCTACTTGATCCATGAGTTTGTCCTCTCAATCTCATTATTAATACAATTTGTAATGAAATGAACTTACGGAATTGGTAAGACGGCTGCCGCCCTCTGTCCCACCAATAAAATTATATGAATGACTCCACTACTATTATTTTAAATCTTGCATTGTGACTTGTATGGTAACTTGCATAGTAACTTCAAAGCCTATAAATATGAGGTTCAGTTGTAATGAAATTCATAAGAAAATATAGAGAGAGAAGAAAGTTTCAGATCTTAAGAGTTCTAAAGAGTTTCTTATATATTTCTCTTTTGCAATAGTAGTTTCTTTTTTTAAGTTTATAACACATTATCAGTACGACTGATCTACTAATTCTGAAGCTAGTGGTCTTATTCCTTTATAAGTTTTTCAATATATTATTTGCAGCGTTTGATATATTTTATTGATGATTATCCGTGTGAATTTATAAATATATTTTTTGAGATACACATATTTATTTCATTATTTATATGTGTAGAAAATGAAAAATCTTACAAAATTGGAATTTGTTGCTCTTAACATATCTGGGAGAAATTATTTATTCTGGATACTTGATGCTGAAATTCATCTTGATGCGATGAACCTGAGTGAAACGATTAAAGAAGGAAATCAAACGTCCCTGCAGGACCGTGCTAAAGCAATGATTTTCCTTCGCCACCATCTTCACGAAGAATTAAAAACTGAATATTTTACAATAAAAGATCCCTATATTTTGTGGAACAATTTAAGAGAGAGGTATGAACACCAGAAGACTGTCATCCTCCCAAGAGCTCGTTTTGATTGATTGCACCTGAGGTTGCAAGATTATAAAAGTGTTAGTGAGTATAATTCCGCATTTTTTAAAATAAGCTCCGTACTAAAATTATGCGGTGAGAAAACCACCGATGATTATATGTTAAAGAAGACTTATATTACATTTTATGTCTCGAACGTGCTCCTATAGCAGCAATATCAAGAGAGAAAGTTCAAGAAATATTCTAAACTTATGTCATGTCTTCTAGTAGCTGAGCAGAACAATGAGCTCTTATTAGCAAACCATCAGTTAAGCCCTACTGGCTTAGTATCATTCCCTGAAGTGAATGGTAATAAGTTTGCATCATTCCCAGAAGTGAATGGTGCATCCTTTAGAAAAAATCGGGGGCGTGGACGTGGTAAGAGAAATTATAGAAATGTTGGTCCTAGAAGTGACAATATTAAAAGGGATAATAATATACCGTATCACCAGAAGTAGTACAATTCAGAAAGGGGTAAAAATCCCCAAAATAATTCTTCAAAGAAAAGTGAAGAGGTGTGCCATAGATGTGGAATGACTGGACATTGATCACTGATTACGCCCAAAGAATAACGCGGTCGTTTGCAGTATAGCTTTGGGGTGTCGATTCCACAAGGAGATGGATTGAGAAATTGAAAAATAGTAACGAAATTAACAAAACGATTCAGATGAGTGCGAAAAGTAAATTTTAGAGTGTGACGTAAATTAAAACTAAATGAGTAATTTGAAAAGTATAAAAATGAGATGAAAAGTAGAGCATCGGGAATCCTTTATATATAATCAGTATTTTAATTATTTTGGATTCATTAATAACTCAATTGAAAATTCTATGTCCAAATTTTCAATCGAAAGATAAAACATTAATAACCAGATTTAAATCAAATGTAATCTTTCAAAAAATCATTCGTCGCAATATAAGAACGGGAATTGCTATCGATATTAAGGAAATTCAACGTCAACAATATACTCGTAGAGCAATATTGCAGCAGAGAATTAAATTAATATAGATAACCAATTCAACCAAACATAATCAAAGGATTATTGCATTCAATAGAAAAAGTATGACTGAATCTATAAATGAAATAAATTCTAAGATTATTTGGTGACGAAAACATTTATAATAAATTTCGAATGACTAAACAAAAAAGTTTAATATTTGAAGAACACATATATGAATAAAAAACAATTACAAATACCATCATATATACAAATTCATCCTTAGCTCTACTAGAAAATTAGTTACACATATTGAAAATATGCAACAAAAATCCTCCAAGGGATAATATGGAAGAGCCAACCATTATTTTCTTCTCTCTTCTTTGGTTTCTCTTTTCTTTTCTCAAACTCTCAAAACAATGTCTCTTCCAAGGCATCCAAGCACACTAAGCATGGTCTTAGAACACACACCTCTCCCTTCTATTTTTAAGCATCCTTCATGCAAGTTGTTATGACAAAATCATCACAATTTCAACTTGTTTTGTCATGTGCTATTCTTGAATCCAAGTGATTTGTGAGTTGTCATTTTGATAATTTGTTTTTCCACTATGCATGAGCTGGATTTTGCTTGTAGGTTGAGTGTTTCAATTTTGCTTCTCTATCCATTAGTTGTCTTGTATGACTTAATATCTTGTGGTCAAATAATTTGTCTTAAAGAAACTTGAGTGCACTTCATCTTGCATATGAGTTGATCATTGAATTTCCAAGTTGGTGTAGGAGTGCTTGCTGGAAAATATTATGATGACATTTGGATTTGATGTAAGTGGCTAAAGAATATCCAGGAACGTCAAGTGCAGGTGCGTCCACTTGATGGTCAATTTTGTCTCAGATTGAGTGGATATATCTTAAAACATAAAACATAAAAGTTATAGATATTTCTCTTGCGGTTCTATTTCATCTTGAATCAAATCAATCTGAGATTGGATGAGAGAGTTATGCCCATATTACAAAAAGACGTCAGAATTGTCTAAAATTCCGCAATTATCTTCATTTGCTCCGAATGCCTCTATTTGTGTCCTAAATCAAAATGTAAGAATAATGAGTATATTTAGGAATCAAATAAGAATAAAATATTAAACATTAAGAGAGAAAAATATGGCATTTTATATTCTCATCAATATATTAAATCATGCTTATATCTATCTCAATATAAATGACCATTAATTTTAATAATATGAGTTATATCCATTATTTTCTCATTTCTTTTAGCATTTAAATAGAGTATTTAGAGTACATTTTTGTGCACTCATCACACCCCCCAACTTACTCATTGCTAGTCCCTAGCAATTTTCATGCAAAATGATGAGAAAGACTAAAGAAAATCACACATAGGGGCCATCAAGACACATTTTTCAAATTTGCATATCAAAACAATCTTAGGAATTCAATAACCCTTTCACAAGTAATTTTCATATAGTAATCCACAGAGTGTGTATGTGTTCCAAACTATTTTTATCAAATCAGAGGTTCCAACACATACAACAGTAGGAATATCTTAAGCAAAAGGTTCAACTCCATAACTCACAGGTATATAAGTGTTTTTGTGCAAGGATTCTCTCTATGAAGTTGACAAAGGTGTACATTTACTCTCATGGAAATTTAGGCAATTATATATAAGTAACAAGTAAACATTGATCTTATGATAGGAATACTAACAAATGAGATTTCCACCATTCTTTCCACAAGCATACTTAGGATCCGAAAAATCAACACAAAGGGTTGTAATGTGGCTTAGGTTTGGGGTTCATAAGAAGAAAAGGTGAAGAGGTTTCAAAAACTTTCAAGTATACACAAAACGGAATCTCTTAAATTTTTCAGTAGACTATACTTTCCTTTTGATATACTTTTCAATTTTTTAGATTTTTGACTAAGTATACTTTTCCATCTTCTTTTGCCACTGGTGTCTTCGCAATTTGATGAACTCTTTCATGAATAATTTGATGGACACATCTAGCACCATGCCATTTTTGTCATGGTTTTCTTTTTTCTTTTTTTTTTTAATTTTTTGAAATGATAATTTCCCACCTAGTACACACTTGGCAGTAAAATGGTAGGAAAATATAGTGTATAAGCTATACTCGAATGTGGAGAGGTGTGGATGATATAGATATGAAAAGAAAACGTCATATGTGTATATTGGCTGCTAGGGGTCTATGATGAAAAGGGTCAACTTGAAAGACTCAAATGTTAATCCTAAGTTGACTTTTGTCATATCTCAAGTATATCCATCATCTTACCACAAACCATGTAATGATATTCTCAAAAGAAGTGTCAAATTCAGCAGATCAATGGATACTTATCACAATTTCTGTATTTGTAAGCTCTCAATCTCACAAAATTCACATGAATACTTGAGCAAAATAATTTTTTAGTTACATGTGTCAAATCACCATATTACCACAAAGTTTGGAGAAGTGCATAAATGGTTCTATCGATGCTTTCGCAAAATGATTTAAGATGGGTTTGTTGAATTCACCAAGATGGTTATGAATGAACATGAGTATCATGTGTGAAAAGATGCCTGTGTGAAAAAAATTTGACAATTTTTTTATATTTTGATTGAAATATGCAATAGAGTTTAAATAACAGATTTGTATTCCCACCCCCCAACTTAAATGAAACATTGTCCTCAATGTTTAAGAATCAGAATTGAATAACTAAACAGGGTAGAATACACCTGATGTGGGATGTGGGTGGCTTGCTTGGCATCAAAGATGGTATTTGTCAAAATAAAATTAACCTATAACAAAATAAAGTAAACAATAAAAAAAGAAAATGAACGAAAAGAAAATAAAAGAAAAACATACCTGGAGATGGTCAAGATTGATATACTGGGTCCGTAAGTGGAATGTCTTCCATTTCCGGAATTTGTCTATTAATTAAGATTTTGAGGCGCTGACCATTTACTTTGAAGATACATCCATCTTTTGGATTTTCTATTTCTACCGCTCCATTTGTGAAAACGTTTTTTACTATAAAAGGGCCTGTCCATCTAGATCGAAGTTTTCCTGGATGCTTATGGAGTCTTGAATCATATAAAAATACTCGATCATTAGGTTTTAATGTTTTTCTCAAAATATTTTTATCATGAAATACTTTCATTTTAGCCTTATAGATCTTGGAGTTTTCATAAGCATCATTTCTCAATTCTTCTAATTCTGTCAATTGGAATTTTCTAAGTTTTCCTGTTTTTTCCAAGTCAAAATTAAAATGTTTAATGGCCCAATATGCTCGATGCCATGGGCAAGTGACAAGGTTTTCCAAAAACAAGTCTATAAGGTGACATGCCTAAGGAAGTTTTGAAAGCTATACGGTAAGCCCAAAGCGCATCGATTAGTCTCAAAGACCAATCTTTCCAATTCAGGTTGACCCTTTTTTCTAAAATTTGTTTAATTTCCCTATTCGCAAGTTCAACCTGTCCACTTGTCTGAGGGTGGTATGCAGTAAAAAGCTTATGTATCACCCCATATATTTTCATTAAAGCTTCAAAAGAACGGTTGCAAAAATGCGTACCTTGGTCACTAATGATAGCACGTGGGGTACCAAATCGAGATAATACATTTTCTTTGAGAAATTTAATTACCGTCCTGTTATCATTGGTCCTGCAAGGTGTTGCCTCTACCCATTTTGACACATAATCTACTGCCACAATAATATATAAATATCCAAAAGAAGGAGGAAATGGTCCCATAAAATCAATGCCCCAACAGTCAAAATTTTCAATTACCAAAATTGGGTTTAAGGGCATCTTATTACTTAAGGTCATAACTCCTAACTTTTGACATCTTTCGCATGAGCGACAATAGATATTTGTATCTTTAAACAAGGTGAGCCAATAAAATCCACACTGTAGGATTTTTGCAGCGGTTTTCTTCATTGAAAAGTGGCCACCACAAGCTTGGGAATGACAAAATTCCAAAACGCTTGCAATCTCTTCATCAGGGATGCAACGCCTTAAAATTTGATCAGGGCAGTATTTGAAAAGGTAAGGGTCATCCCAGTAGAATTTTCGTACCTCAATCATGAATTTCCTTTTGTCTTGGGTGTTAAAATCCTTTGGTATTTCACCTGCAACTAAATAGTTTACAATATGAGCAAACCATGGTAGAGAAGTAATAGAAAGTAAATGCTCATCGGGAAAATCATTTTTGATTGGTATGTGGTCAGAAGTGTCCTCGAATGTGAGTCTAGAGAGATGGTCTACCACTACGTTCTCCACTCCTTTCTTGTCCTTGATGGTGATGTCAAATTCCTGCAAAAGCAAAATCCATCGTGTTAATCGTGCCTTAGTATCCTTCTTTGTAAGAAGGTACTTAAGGGTTGTATGATCTGTAAAGATAATGATAGGAGAACCAATCAAATAAGCGCAGAATTTATCCAAAGCAAATACTACAGCTAACAACTCTTTTTCAGTGGTAGAGTAATTCATTTGGGCACTATTAAGAGTTTGACTAGCATAGTAAATGACAAAAGGTTTCCATTCTCTTCGTTGTCCAAGAACAGCACCTACAGCAAAATCACACATAATTTCAAAAGGTAAATTCCAATCAGGTGGTTGCATTATTGGTGCTGAAGTAAGCTTGTCAATTAATGTTTTGAAAGCCTCTTGACAGGCTTGTGTCCATTCAAATGGGGCATCCTTAGCTAGGAGGTTACATAGTGGTCTAGATATGGCGGAAAAATTCTGTATGAATCTTCTATAAAAACCCGCATGACCAAGAAATGATCTTATATCCTTGACTGTTCTAGGTGTAGGCAATTTAGAGATTAATTCAACTTTTGATTGATCAATCTCTATTTCTTTGGAAGAAATAATATGCCCTAAAACAATACCTGAAGGTACCATAAAGTGACATTTTTCCCAACTTAAAACCAATTCTTTTTCTTCACAACGAGTCAGTGCTCTTTCTAAACTCATTAAACATGCATCAAAAGAAGATCCAAAAACAGTCAAGTCATCCATAAAAACTTCCATGCACTTTTCAACCATATCACTAAAAATACTCATCATGCAACGTTGAAAAGTAGCTGGAGCATTACACAGTTCAAATGACATTTTGCGGAAATCATAAGTACCGAAAGGACAAGTAAAGTGGTTTTATCCTGGTCTTCTAATGCAATTTCAATTTGATAATAACCAGAATAACCATCCAGAAAGCAATAAAAAGGATGACCAGCCACCCGCTCAAGAATTTGATCAATAAAAGGAAGCGGAAAATGGTCTTTTCGTGTGGCGAAATTTAATTTTCTGTAATCAATGCACATCCGCCAACCAATCACCAGTTTTGTAGGGACTAACTCTCCAAGGTCATGTTTTATCACAGTTACCCCTGACTTTTTAGGAACAACCTGCGTAGGACTTACCCATTTACTATCAGCAATAGGATATATCATTTCTGCATCTAATAGTTTCAATACTTCATTTTTCACAACTTCTTTCATTGTGGGATTAAGTCTATGCTGGGGGTCTCTTTGAGGATTAGTTCCTTCCTCTAAATTTATTTTATGAGTACAAATCAGGGGACTAATGCCTTTTATATCAGCAATACTCCATCCTAGGGCTGATTTATACTTGCATAAAATTCGAATTAATTTCTCACCTTAAGACTCAGATAATTCAGATGAAATAATAACAGGAAAAGTATCACCTGGACCAAGGAAAACATGCTTTAAACCCTTAGGTAGGGATTTTAAATCAACTTTAGGGGCTTCCCTACTTGAAGGAATCTGTCTTTCTCTTTTTTCAGGCAACTTCTCAAACTTTGGTTGCCATGCCTGTGTGCTATAATCATGAGTTCTGTCAAAAATAGTACAAATGTCAACTACATCAGATGAATCACTTATAGGATTAAATTCAGAATTAACAATAAAGTATTCAAGGGGATCTGAGTCATGAGTTGTAAAAACATCCCTTTCTATAAGTGAGTCAATCATGTATGTCTGATGACACTCGACATGCTCTTCTGGTTGTTTTGCAATATGAAAAATATTTACCTCAAGAGTCATATTGCCAAAAGAGAGTTTCATCAATCCATTTCTGCAATTGATAAGAGCATTAGAAGTAGCAAGAAAAGGTCTACCTAAAATTAATGGAATTTTAGAGGTAGTTTCTACAGCAGAACTAGTGTCTAGAATTAAGAAATCAACAGGATAGTAAAATTTGTCAACTTGAATTAAAACATCCTCTACCACACCCCGTGGTGCTCTGACTGAACGATCAGCCAATTGCAATACCACAGAAGTTGGTTTGATTTCTCCCAATCCTAATTGTAAATAAATAGAATATGGCATCAAATTTACACTAGCCCCTAAATCTAGCAAGGCCTGTCCAAGCTCATGATTGCCAATGTTGCATGTGATGGTTGGACATCTAGGATCCTTATACTTAGGGGGAATCCTCTGTTCAATTAAAGCACTAACTTGCTCTGTCAAGAATGCTGTCTTTTTCACATGATGCTTCCTCTTAACTGTACACAAATCTTTGAGAATTTTTGCGTAAGTAGGAACTTGTTTAATTACATGCAAAAGAGGAAGATTAATTTTTACCTATCTAAGATTTTCCAAAATATCATTGTTATGATCCAGAGTTTGTTTGCTTGACTTTAATGCTTGAGGAAAAGGTACCTTACCAAGATTTTTTGTTACCTCAGGTTCCTCGGGTTTTGTTACCTCAAGTTCTTTGGGAAGCTCAGGACTGCTGCTATCTTGATCTTTCTCTACATCCTTTGTTTTGTCTATTATTGGATCACGTAGAGACTTACCACTTCGTGTCACAATGGCGTTTACGTCCTTCAGGTCTCCTTGTGCCATATGTTGACCATGAGTTACAGACTGAGCTTGAGAAGGAAACTTACCTTTCTCATTCATAGTCAAAGAACTCATTATTTTAGACACCTGGCTTTTTATTTCCTTATTTTCTTCGACAATCTGCATAATCAAAGATTCAAAATTCTGATTAGTCTTACCCTGTATTTCAATAAAAGTATGAAAAGTATCTTCTAAAGAATTTCTAGAAGATTGAGGTGCATGGTATGGTGCAGGATATGATCTAGAGGGTTGTGTAGGCTGCTGGTTTTCAAACTTCCAGCTGAAGTTGGGATGATTACGCCATCCTGGGTTGTAGGTTTCAGAGTAAGGTGTGAAGTGCTTTTTGTACATACCCAGAGCATTACTTTGTTCCTCATATATACCATTCATGTTAGTATGTGTAGGACACTCTTGGGCATGATGATCTATCCCACCACAGACAACACATGGCCCAAAAGATTCTACATGATTAGCCATGTGTGTTGGTTTTGAGTTTTTGGTTTTCAATAACTTTAATTCTCTGGTGAGCATTTCAACCTTAGCCTTAAGGTTATCCTCCTCCCTTAGATGGTAAATACCACCACTCGAGTTTCCTGTAGGTCGTGACCTGTTTGTGCTATCAGTAGTACTAGGCCCAGTCCAAGTATGAGCTTTTTTAGCAAGCTTATTGAGGTACTCTATGGCCTCATCGGGATTTTTCTGTAAAAATTCTCCATTCCACATCATTTCCACGAATTGACGTTCCTTGGGAGTAAGCCCTTCATAGAAATAACTCACTAAGCGCCAATTCTCATATCCATGGTGGGGACACATACTCAGTAATTCTTTAAATCTTTCCCAAGACTGGTATAAAGTCTCACTATCCTTTTGTGCAAAGGTAGAGATTTGTCTTTTTAAAGCATTGGTCTTATGTTGAGGAAAGTATTTATTGAAAAACACTTGAGTCATCTCACTCCATGTTCCAATAGACCGTGGTCTTAGTGAGTACAACCAACTCTTAGCTTTATCTTTCAAAGAAAAAGGAAAGAACTTTAGCCTTACCGTGTCGTCAGTGGTATTTTGACTGTGGAATGTTGCAACTACTTCCTCAAATTCCCTAATATGAACATAGGGGTTTTCATTTTCTAGACCATGGAAAGTCGGAAGTAATTGTATCATTCCTGTTTTGAAATCTACATGACGAACATTAGGTGAGAACATAATACAGGATGGTGTGGCTGTTCGTGCAGGATGAAGATAATCTTGGAGGGTTCTAATAGGTTGGTCCGCATGTTCACTCATCACGTCAGAATTGGAAGAATTATCAAACAAGCGATTAGAAAAATTAGATTCTGAATCTGATTCTAACACATGTCTACTAGCAAACCGTCCAAAAGCGTCTCTGTACCTCCGCATGCAAAGTAAAGAAAAGCGTAATACTAAAAAAAATAATTACGAAAAGAAAAGTAATGTAGAAAGCTAAAAAGAAAATGAACGAAGTTACCGCTCTTTTTTTTTTTTTTTACAAACTACTAAAAAAAACTACAAATTCTTCTACCGTCTCCCCGACAACGACGCCAAAATTTGATTACGTCCAAAGAATAACGCGGTCGTTTGCAGTATAACTTTGGGGTGTCGATTCCACAAGGAGATGGATTGAGAAATTGAAAAATAGTAACGAAATTAACAAAAAGATTTAGATGAGTGCGAAAAGTAAATTTTAGAGTGTGAGGTAAATTAAAACTAAATGAGTAATTTGAAAAGTATAAAAATGAGACGAAAAGTAGAGCATCGAGAATCCTTTATATATAATCGGTATTTTAATTATTTTCGATTCATTAATAACTCAATTGAAAATTCTATGTCCAAATTTTCAATCGAAAGATAAAACATTAATAACCAGATTTAAATCAAATGTAATCTTTCGAAAAATCATTCGTCGCAATATAAGAACGGGAATTGCTATCGATACTAAGGAAATTTAACGTCAACAATATACTCGTAGAGCAATATTGCAGCAGAGAATTAAATTAATTTAGATAACCAATTGAACCAAACATAATCAAAGGATTATTGCATTCAATAGAAAAAGCATGACTGAATCTATAAATGAAATAAATTCTAAGATTATTTGGTGACGAAAACATTTATAATAAATTTCGAATGACTAAACAAAAAAGTTTAATATTTGAAGAACACTAATATGACTAAAAAAAAATTACAAATACCATCATATATACAAATACATCCCTAGCTCTACTAGAAAATTAGTTACACATATTGAAAATATGCAACAAAAATTCTCCAAGGGATAATATGGAAGAGCCAACCATTATTTTCTTCTCTCTTCTTTGGTTTTTCTTTTCTTTTCTCAAACTCTCAAAACAATGTCTCTTCCAAGGCATCCAAGCACACTAAACATGGTCTTAGAACACACACCCCTCCATTCTATTTATAAGCATCCTTCATGCAAGTTGTTATGACAAAATCATCACAATTTCAACTTGTTTTGCCATGTGCCATTCTTGAATCCAAGTGATTTGTGAGTTGTCATTTTGATCATTTGTTTTCCCACTATGCATGAGCTGGATTTTGCTTGTAGGTTGAGTATTTCAATTTTGTTTCTCTATCCATTAGTTGTCTTGTATGACTTAATATCTTGTGGTCAAATAATTTGTCTTGAAGAAACTTGAGTGCACTTCATCTTGCATATGAGTTGATCATTGAATTTCCAAGTTGGTGTAGGAGTGCTTGCTGGAAAATATTATGATGACATTTGGATTTGATGCAAGTGGCCGAAGAATATCCAGGAACGTTAAGTGCAGGTGTGTCCACTTGATGGTCAATTTTGTCTTGGATTGAGTGGATATATCTTAAAACATAAAACATAAAAGTTATAGATATTTCTCTTGCGGTTCTATATCATCTTGAATCAGCTCAATTGGAGATTGGATGAGAGAGTTATACCCATATTACGAAAAGACATCAGAATTGTCTAAAATTTCTCAATTATCTTCATTTGCTCCTAATGCCTCTATTTGTGTCCTAAATCAAAATGTAAGAATAATGAGTATATTTAGGCATCAAATAAGAATAAAATATTAAACATTAAGAGAGAAAAATATGGCCTTTTATATTCTCATAAATATATTAAATCATGCTTATATCTATCTCAAGATAAATGACCATTAATTTTAATAATATGAGTTATATCCATTTTTTTCTCATTTCTTTTAGCGTTTAAATAGAGTATTTAGAGTGCATTTTTGTACACTCATCAGTCACGTACCTGTCGTACGGCAAGGCACTTAGCTTATTTATATCAAGCATCTATTTTTACCTTCCTATTAATTGCGAGCTCAAAGGGGATCGAAGATTTTTTGGGCCTTTGTGAAATTCTTAACGATGCAAATTAGTCTCAAGTTTGGATGAGAACAGGCTTTGCTTAATGAATTGAAAGCATTGGATGAACACCTCAAGCACATGTATGCATGCGTCATATTTACATTCAAATATATAGAACATTTGTAAGAGTTATTAGTTATGCTTTGTATTTTCTTCAAAACTCATATGCTAAGAGACTGAAGGAATTAATCAGGGGCCATATGTTGCGGGTGAGAAGATAATTGTTGTTGATTTGAGTTTGGCACCAAAGTTGTTCCACCTTGAGGTGGCTCTCGATCATTTCAAGAACTGGACTGTCCTTGAAAACTTAACTCATTTCCATAACTACAAGAAGGTATATAGCTTTGATATTTTTGTTTTGATTTATCGAACCAAATGATGAGGCTCATATTTCTGGTTTGTCTTATATATCTTATTTTGCAGTTACTTTTCTCTTGGGACTCTTTTCAAAAAACTAAGCTTGCAAAAGAATTCGTAATTGGTTGATGGAAGCTGAAAGTAATTAATGCATATAACAGTTGTGAATAATAACAATGGCCTTTTGAGCTTCATTACAACAAATAACTGTCTTCAATCAAGACTTGCAGGCAAGGCTTTTTAGATAAGGTCTACATTGTTTCTCTAAGCTTCTATTTATGTGGCATTGTAGACAAGGCTTTTGGGAGTGGAACGTATAAAGAGGAGGTACAAACTGGTTAGATCCAAAAGCAAGGCTCCCTTTTTTGAGACTCTGAAAATCTTGTTTTTGTATTACATTTTAGAAATTAGATAATTTCATTATATTTAGGAAACTTATAGTTTATGTATTACTTGAAAAATGACCCCATTAGGCCTTACTTTTTCTTAGTTTATATATTATTCTTTTTTTATTTGTATTAGTTTAGAAAGAGTTGAAATAAATAAAATTGTCTTCATATGTAGGTGCCTATTTTTGTGCATTTAAAATTTTATGAATGCTATATTGTAAATTTAAATTCATTAGTGGGTGCTTATTTTGGTGTTGATAAAACACTCCCATACATCAACCGACCATCCCCCTATCTCAGTTTTCCCATAAACGGCCCCACCTTCCCTGTACAACCCCAAATCCGAAAATAGATTTTCACCCATTTTGAGCCCGATCCACCACCTTCTGGTGGTTACACCGCCACACCACCACCTTCATGAGATTCTCCACCCTTTATTGAGTATTTTCTTAAATTTTAATGTCAAAGCGAGCACTCTAACCCAATGTACAAAGTGATCGCTATGAACGCTGTGGACTGACATTTGCTCAAGGATCCATATTTTTACCCACTGTAAGTATTTTCTAAATAAACTGTGAGATTTAAATATATTTTGCATTAACAAATCATGAGTTTTGATTGGTGGAATTTATTGGTTGTTAGTTATTTTGTGTATTTTTGTATATGTTGCATAGTGCACACATGTTCATGTTTGTAGAGGAAAACTGGGTTTTCGCATAATTGCATGCATGTTCATGTGTTGGAAATAAAAACAGGGTTTTTATGTGTTAATGATTTTTGGGTGTGTATGTATCACGACCTAAAGCCGGGATGGGGCATTATCCTGGTGGAGCTCCTCTGGTCACTCGGGAGTGGAATATATTGATTGATGTCCCCTGGGTTGTCGTCGGGCGACAACGGGATCGAACGGGATGGTAACACTCTCGTGCCAACTCTGTGGCTCTTCTGCTGGCAGGAGTTAGGGGATGCCTGCTCATGGTACGTGCTAGGCGCGGTTAGCTAGGCATCGCCCGTTCCGAAGTCACATGCGTGGTCGTTACCTTCGGTATGATGATGAGAGCCAGGGTGTGCGAATGGTCCCTAGGGGAGATCATAGTGCATACGGTTAATAAAAAGGATGTTTAGACCATTTTCTGGGAAAGTGGCGGGTTTTGATTATTGGTGTTAAGTGGAACATTTTCTGAGAAAATGATTGTTATTTTAATAGTTTTACGGACATCATTTTTCGAGAAAATGATGGATGTTTTTATTAGAGTTTTATCGTGGACCAAAATGGGATTTTGGTATGTGGTTATTTTATTTATTTTGAGGAATATGATTTTAAACTTCATGCATATGGTGTCATGTTCATGCGTATTGTTGTTGCATGAGTATATTTTATATCTTGTGATTTGTTTGGGTTGTACTAACCTGCGATGCTATTTATGGATTCATAGATTTTGGATGCAGAGATCGAGGAGGTTGAGCCTGAGAAGATGGCTCCACTGTTAAAGTAATTGTGTTATAATTTATTATCTTGGGAAATGTTCCCTTTTGATGTAAGTATTTTATGTTTTAATTTTCGGATGACTGTATTAAATCTCCTGCTGAAGAATTTATATTCAACTGGTTTATAAAATATTTCTAAAAAATTCTAGTACTTAGATATTAAGTTTAATTATCCGCTGCTTTTATTTATGCATGTCATGTGTTCACACACTTAGCACTTGACAATTGGGGATGTGTGACCCGTGTTGTCATCATCTCGACGCATCGATTCCCGTGTTGTTTTAAGGAGAATTTGGGAGTGTCAGAAACTAATTGTGGCGCCACATAATCGCTG
Organism: Platycarya longipes; assembly: GCA_036559045.1. Taxonomy (NCBI): domain Eukaryota; kingdom Viridiplantae; phylum Streptophyta; class Magnoliopsida; order Fagales; family Juglandaceae; genus Platycarya; species Platycarya longipes. The sequence goes on along the minus strand of CM071799.1, from coordinate 7,872,762 downwards.
CTAATATAATTCTAAATGCCACAAAAACATTTTTGAAGTGCCATGTAATTTAATTTGCAGCGATTAAATTGCTGGAAATGGGAGATTTTGCAATGATTTTTGTATTCACCAGAATTGAAACTATGGATTAAACTATCCTGTGGCGAAATTTGAAATTGCCGGAAATGTGGTTTCTAAATTAAGAATTTAAAATTTGTTAGTAGCCAATTTTTTTTTTTTTTTTTTTTTTTCAGATTTCCTGTATATATCTAATTCCAATCCAACTTGCCCATAATTCACCCCTCTTCGTTTGTTTTTTTTTTTTTTTTTTGGAGAATAAAGAGTTTCTATCCAAACCTTTCTCACACACAAATTAAAGTTGCGATTTGCTAAATTATGAACAATTACAATTACATTTACTTGTCTAAAAACAAAACTCACATTCCATCCATTTACATTTAATGTCATCAAATACAAGCCTTTTAAACCGTAGCTTAACATATAATTTCAACGTTGGAGAATGTACCCATCCCTCCCTTCATCCAAACTCTTCTTTACATCATTCTCTCTCTTTCTGCTTCTCTTTCTGATTGTAATTCCTGCATTGTCGTAGAAAATGTGAAAGCAATTGCATGTGAAGAAGGAACAATCAGAGCACTAACGTGGAGTTACCAAAAAACAAAGACAAAAACTGGTAAATATCCCTCTACTAATTATTAATGACTATCCTTGTCACGTCTCCTTCTCACTTCACATTCCATCATGTCTAGCTTAAACCACCCTATTTCCCCACAATAGAATCCAAGGACCCGAGCCAAGCCAAGGAGTTTCCTTGTATTGATTTGCAAATATATGAGTTTTAAAATGGACAATCATGATATAAAGTATAAGGAACCAACAAGAGAAAGCTAACCAACTGCCTAGGCAAGTTGATGGGAGCATGGTCAGGAGCAAACAAGTTATAGAAATAAGACTTGGTGGCTGCATATGCCAAAGATAGTGGATGCATGGGCATGGGAGTAGTCAGAAGGGATCCTGAAGTCCATATATATACAAGCATGTTTAATGTCTCACAAAAAGAACATAGCCTCTGTTTCTAGCATTTTCTTCTTTCTAGCATAATGTCAATTGCAACAAAGATTGTTCTCCTTTATTTTTAAGCAGTACTGATGGAAAAATAGCATTATACTCTGCCATTTAAATAACCATTATTCATTATGCTCTACCATTTAAATGAACAATAATTTAAAAAAATTAGCGAAAAAAGAAAGAATAAACCTTGGCAAATGCTATGGCCATCCAACCTACATTGTCTAACTAACAATATAAGAGTTGGAACGTATTGGCAAAAGAAAAAGATAAAGTAAGGCCAAAAACAGAGAAAAGTGAAGAGAAACTTACAATCCTCCTCCCAAATCTATCAGCTATCCTTCCATTTAATAATGCACCTATCATTCCTCCAAGAGACAACATCGAACCAAAAACGGAAAACTGCAAGGGAAGAACATTGTACAAAAGAAATCATAGGCAACAAACTGAGTTCTACTTAAACAGATAGTAAGATATAACATAAAAGATGAACGTCAAAGGGCCAAGAATGAACATCAAAGGGCCAAAGATGAACGTATATTATCATACCTTCCATTATATATATATATATATATATTATCATACCTTCTAAGTCAAAGATGAACGTCAAAGGGCCAAAAATAAGCTTCTTCCAAATATTGTAGCTCCCATAAACCCCACAAAAAATATACCTTCCAAAATATCAGAAAAACCAACTCACTGAGCCTCCTGACGAGACTTTGAGACGGGTGGTCGAGCGGCTAGTAACTCCCGCAGCAAACGGTCTGTTGCCTCTTATCTCTCCTTAATAGCAGCTAGCTTTGTCTTCATTGCCTCCATCTCACGGGTGGCTGCTTCAGCCGCATTCCTATGTTTTTCAATCGCCGCCAAATGTTCTTTCTCATGGGCTCAGTTGCGTTGTCTTGTAGACTCTGGGATCACCATTTCTCTCAGCCCTCTTGCGTAGCCTAGTCTATGACCAAGTACCTCTCTGAAGACACTCGCGACTGCTTCATCAGTTCCCTTCTCTGGTTCTAGCGCTTCATATCTAGAAGCCATATTATTCTGCAAGTTAACATAATTAAATGATTACTAAATGTGTCACATTTGTATCTAATAATTTCATGTTAACCAAGCATAATATATAAAACAAGCTTCGGTATTAGTAGATTATATTAGTTATCAATTTTAAATAAATTCTCACATATGCAAGCTCGGTGGCTTTCGTCACAAACTTGTCCTTCTTCTTGGACCAGTGGGTTGCCTTGTGGAAGTCCACCATAGTAGTGCCTTCAGCACGCTACATGTGTATATAAGTATACGAATGTTATTCTATGAACCAACATAATGTAAAATAAAATATAAAATGGTACTATTAAATAACCATCAAACCTTTTGTTCTACGGCCTGCACGAAGGATTTACGACTACTTGTGTGGTTAACCTTTTGCTTCTTCCTGTTCTCCCGATTTTGAGTTGATATTTTCTGCCAATACACACAGATATTAGCAATGCAAGCCAAAATAATAAATACTTTTTATTATAAATTGTGTTCATACCTTGAAGTGGTCACTACCCCATCTCATGCATAGTTTAAACCAAACCACAGGAGCCACCAAACTACACCCACTCGCCAATGCATCATTCTCGCTTGCGAGTGAAGTATAAATCTTATGTAATTCGTGGTGGAATGCATTGAAGCGCTTTCGAAGCTATTTCGTTACAACCAATCTATGGTTCTCCAATTCCTAGTTTAATTCAAAATCAAACTAATGTTGCCAAAAAAAAAATAAGTAGACCAAGTATTGACTACAATACAATGAATTCAAATCTTTCGCCACCAAGTATAACGGTCTTACCCGAATCTGATCTATCAACTCAGCCTTATGTGCTTGGGGTACATCACTCCATCTTGGGTAACTCATGTCGCAGTATTGTTTAACAATCCATGTTACCTATGATGTAAATATCGATGCATTCTCACAATACGGAGCAGTCTCCCCAGGATTAATCTTTAACGGTATAAGTCCATACTTGCGCAACTTCTCAAACTCCGTTAACTTTCCCGGCCCACGTCCACGTTTGGATGTCTCAGCCTAGGTGGCTGGTGTGTCTACGGGGACTGTAGACACTATCGTACATAACATAACAATAATGAGAGCATGAGGAGCCTAATTGGTTGAATTAAAAGTACACAACAATTAAAGTATACAATCTTTACATATAAGATCATGCAAATTTGGACTATACCAGTTGGTACGCTATCTACCGCTAGTTCTCGAACCAGTGAGGGTAATGTATCTAAAGTGTCTGCCTCCGACTGTCTACTCGGAATGGGTTCGTTGTTTGGCTCAGACTCCAGGATTGGGTCCAGACACGCCAGCTCACATGGATGACTCAGAGGCTGGGTCAAGTCATCTGAACCAACCTCATCAAGTAGGGTCAATTCTAAGCATTCACTTATTTTTGTGCCCCGTGGCTGGCCGACATGAGATAACGGAAGAATCCAACGTACCCTACCACGGATTCCTCAGCCGCGGGCTCTACCGCGCCCACTATCACCCATCTGGTCACCTACATGTAAGAAGCTTTAAATCTTAGATCATGAGTGCTAACACCAAATTATGATTTTCTTATTTTAAATCTTAAAGTAAATGTTGACCTATGTGACGCAAATATGCAAAGCACAAGTATTGCACAATTTTTTATACAACTTGAAAAGACAAAAAAGAAAGAGAGAAATTAAAAATATGAGCAGTCATCCATACCTAGGCCGTTGATGCTCTGCATGATTGCACTTTGGATGTGGTGTAATTACAACCGTCTATCTTATGAGCACCTAAGATGTAACAATAACAACTATGATCACTATATATACTTACGTACCCTAGCTAGAAATGTCAAATGCACTTTTATAGGTAATTCATATAATTCATTTTGAACATGCCATCACATACATACAAAAATTGTAAACACACTTTTATATATCCATTTACATGCCTACCCTGACTCAGACTCTTCACCGGTGGATAATTCCTCATCATCTGAATATTTCCAATCACCATAAGCATCTTCAAAGCCAGATGGAACAAATCCTTTAATTCCCACAAACAAACAACCAAAGAAAGAGAATTGAAGCAGATCAGATCATCAATGAGAGAGGAAAGCGAGGGAGTGAATCATATAATAATCATAGATTCATAATGGTTGCCTCAGCGTGTTTTTTCTCTCTCTCGCTCTCTCTTTCTTTTCTTATTTATTTATTTAATTAATTATTTTAATTTTTGAAAGTTATAGAGACGTGGCCTTCCTTACCACAATTCTCTACCAATGATTAGCAGATATTTTGTGTTTTTTTTTTTAAGAAAGAGTTAAGTCATGTTTTATATATAGAAACAAAAAAAACTAATGTTTATTTGTATACTGTATAATACAGAAGTGAGTGTAAGATTACGTTTGGGTATTAAAAGTGGTTGAGAGTGATTGTAAATAATAATAAAAAATAGGTAAAAAATAATAATAAAATAATAAGCAGCACATCTTCTATTTAGGTAACATATGACATTAAAACCAGAATAGAGTTTTGCACTTACATGTTTAAGCAATCATCAATATCCATTCCAGTTAAACCTGTGTATGTTAGTCTTGTTGGTGCTATTTTCTGATATATGTAATGGACACTACAACATAAAGATGTTGTCTTGTGGTAGTGTGGTTGATTTAGACTAAGCATAGTTTTTTATATTGCTCATATTCTCTACCTGTTCTGAATGAACAGAACAACTTATTAAACAAAACATCTACTCTATTTAGGAGGATATATATATATATATATATTTATATTTTCTGACATTGTTCTGTAGTAGAAATTAAATATATGGATAAAAAAAATATTTCATAAGTATAATGTTTTGCAGCCACAAATTAATACAAAAGTATTTAAAAAAAACAAAAATAAAACCTTCCCCTCTCTCTCTCTGTGTCTCTCTCTCACGCTATGGAGAATCGACTATCACCCCTTTCACGCCATGCTGTTACCACATATTCGCTGCCTCTTCTAGGAAGTGAGTGTTTCTCTCTCTCTCTCCCTGTTCGTCTCTCTTCATTCGTTCTCTCTTTCCTTTCTCTATTCGTCTCTCTTTCCTTTCTCTATCTACTTTTAGTTGATTTTAGTTTTATTTAGTGAATTCTTGTATTTATCAGCCTGATTTGGGGTCTGAAATCAAAATGCTTATACAATAGCTATATCGATTTTAGCATGTGTGAGAGATTTTTTCTATTAGCGTTTCAAGAAAACAGAGGATTAGGGTTTTGGAGTAGCAAAACTTTGTGATTCTCATGATTTGCACCTAAGTTGATGGTTTGGGATGGGCCTCCAAGTTCGATTCTTTTTGTTAGGGTTCTTAGCATGAGAATCGTATATGTTAACAGTGTCACTAACATTTCTGATTTTGGTTCACGGGAAGGATTAGGATACATATACCTTACAATATCATTTTTTTATGGGGCTAGTTCCAGTGTTATTTTGTAAGGTTTTAAACTAAGGTTTTAACTATGGTGTATTAGATTTGTGCTTGGTTTAGATCAACTAAAAGTTTAACACAGGCATTTACATCACCATTTTTTTTCATTTTAAACAAATTTGCTAAAGTTTTGTTGTAACTTTATCTGTTGACTTCTATACATATATTTATAACAATTGGTTGTTAGAAAGCAACTAAATTAATATATTCTTTTTGCCAGGTGGCAGCAACTACTCATAAACAGCGTTGTTGGATATGATACTATTTTGATGAATAGTTTCTTGAATTCTCCTGGTCAAGGTAACACATATATTTGAATGGATCACATTACATGTTTATTTGTTAAATCTTCTTTTCTTTATGGATTGCAAGAGATTTGTCTCCTTCAGTTAGTTAGGTTAGATTAGATTAGCTTATCGGTTATCCTCTTTGTTGTTTAATAAGTGATTATTTTTATTTAAAAAAATCAATACTTGATAATTCATATCTTTTTGAAGTTTACATGTGGGGATGGAAGCCAACTTGTCATGTATTATGATCTAGTCTATGCTGCCCTTTTATGATACAGAGCAATTTTTCATACAATATGAATTTATTAATAGCTGTTTGTTCTGACTTTTTCTCCATTCTCATTATGCTAGAAGCTGTTGGGTACATCAAATTCCTTGGCTAGTCAAATTGAGGTGATGTTTCTTCTCCTTCATTTATTTTATAAACAATCAGGAATCTCTCTCAATGGAAATTATGGCCCCTGTTTTGCTTTAATGATAGAACATTTTTTTAAAATTGAATTCAATTACATGTCCCCTTGAATATCTCTCAATGGAAATTATGGCCCCTGATTGTGAGTTGATACTCAATGTGCAGCGTAGGCAAACAGCCCCTCATTGCCACTACCACTCATCAATTTTACCTAATTACTAGTTGAAGAAACTTGATCATTGGCTTAAGAAGTTAGGCTTGTCTCAATGTCTAAGATGTTGGATACATCAATTTCTCTCCCTTTTCCATTATATTTGTTATCTTGTATCTTTGCTTGATCTCTGTTTTTTGTTTCTTCTGGTGACAGTTTCTTGATGTTGGTCAGGTATTTTAACTAGCATCATGCTTGCTTCAGAGTTGCTTTACTTTATTTTGTGTTCTCAATGATATTGGTCAAGGATTTTATGCTGGCCTGTTATTTATGCCCCTCATTGTCATGTATTTGTATATCTTGTATTGTTACACTTGATCTCTGTTTTAAATTTTTAAGTGAATGGATATTTTATTAGTTTCAAATTATTATGATGTTTTAAATGTTAGTTCTTTTTTTGATAGGTAATCAAAGAAACTTTATTAAGGGATGGAGGGAGCTCTAATGTTGATCTTTGGGATGTATTGGATTTTTATTTTCTTAATTGCCTTCCAGCTTACAATTTTAGCTTTTAAGTTGGAACAATTTCAGTACTGCCCTGCTTTCTAGATAACTTCTAAGTGTTCCGTTTGTTTAATCTAGATAATTTAATATTCATGCTTGGAAACTCTTACATTATGATTGAACTGCCATATTGTTTTGTTTAATCTAGATAGCTTTTCTATAAATTCATATTGTCTCGCATCATGATTGAACTTCTAAGTGGTCAGCAGTGGTAGTGGATGCTATCCTATGCAAAAACATACAAAAATACGGTGGCAGTGGCTTGGAAAAAATGGCTAAACTAGTTTACCATGTCTCTAGCTATATGTTTATTATTTGCCTTTTTATTTTTCTATTTAATGATTCCTGATGCTTTGTTACACTTTGTAGGATTATGAACTATGGTGCTGAATTGTTAGGGGGATTTCAAATAAAATGATCTGGTCAGTGGAGACCTTGGCTAGCAGTTGAGAAGGAAACCAATTTTCAGTTTTGATGTTGTGCATCTAACTGGACAGACATACACTAGCTTTTTACTAAATTTGGTTATTGTGTTTGTATGCATGTGCACCTCGTGGACTGGAGTGTCATGAGGGGAAGAACATTTTAGGTAAATTTTGAATAACACAGGTTTTCACATGTTTTTATTTAAATGCACTAGGGTGCAATGAGGTTTAATTTGAGCTGCAGTTTTTGGGGTAGACCTCAAAATGATATAGAGCTAATAGTAGAACAACGAGTAAAATGTAAAATTGAGTTTTAAAACCTTCATAACCTGGTCAAGGCAGTCCAAAGACAAGATTAAAACTCTAGAGCAGGTATGACTAATGTTTGGATTATTTAGGCTTTTTGTGTTGCGTTTATTTTATATATGCAAAGATTAAATGAATGCTTTTAGAGAATTTTTATTTTAGTTTAAACAAGCTAGAGAATCATGTTGTTGAATTAATATTTATTTACTGTAGTTTGAGTAATTTTTGCATGTTGTGCATAAGTTTTGCATAACAATTTATTGATACAGATTCTTAACATATCTTTCTTTTTTTAACCCATCCAAATTCCTTGGTGGAAAAACAGGAAAATACGGAATCATGACAACACAAAAAAGGAATGGACATATGAAGAACAACCCATCCAAATTCCTTTGGTTCTCACAGTTTAATTCCAAGAGCAGTGCACATGTTGATAAAGATCAGGCCTCAGTTTCACTTTGTGTATTGTGTTTGTTTAAGCCCTTTTTTGTATTTTTAAGTACAAATAGAATTTAGATATTATAAAAACTCATATACGCACTTTTATAAATGTTCAATACTTCTAAGAGAAGTGGGATGCTAATTTTTTTAATTTGTGTTTTACGTTGGTGTAAAAATTCATATAATGAGATTTTGTGATCATTTTTAATTTACTATTTTTTAAAAGTTTGTACCAAGAATCCAAATTCTAGCTCTATTTGTTGCCATTATATATATATATATATATATATATATATATTTAAATTCATCCACTATTGCGGCGTTCATCAAAGCAAGAAAAACATAATCTTGTTGGTTATTAACCAGGGTTAAAAGACTTTGTGCAGCAGCAAACAAACCTTTTTAGGCACCTGACTTTCATAGGAAAGAAAATAATAACCGGCGCTCTCTGGCAGTTGACACACAAGAATTTTAGCTGCCAATTATGCTGGCGTTCGTTCGGCGCCTACAAAAACGCAGTTAAAGGATATGGGCAGCATTTTTTCACACTAACAGCTACGAAATGCAACGCCGGTAAAAGCCACTAATCTTGTAGTGGATGATCCAAACAATTCGGGCCAACAAAAGAGTTGTAGAGGTTGGAAGGGTCGTGGTGTGCGACCACTCCGATGGTAAAGTTAGGCAAGTTGCGAGAGCTAAAAATGCAAGTGAGTTTGAGGGATTCAGAACTTAACTTGAATAACAAGGAGCTTCTCACTATTTTATAGATGCGAACTTGAACCTTGTCTGTTCCCAAAGGATGAGTGTGAGTTATGCTTGTCCTTCTGGACATCATTCACTTTGTGTGTCTAGGCGAGCAGCCTTGCCAAAGGTAGGGTTTGTGGCAAGTTGTCCCCTTCGAGTTGTGTCAGTTCTTGCTTGATGTAGACGCATGCCTGAGATTCCTGACTTGCATCTAATGTGGTGCAGTGCATGGCACGTTTTAACCCTATTTGCATTTAATGCGTTGTGGCCTTAGCAGGCTTTAGCATTTAATGCAGTGAGGGATGTGGTGTGTTGCTTCCTGACCCGGCACGTTTGTCATTCAATGCAATGGGTGCGCTATACCTTCCTGCTCGACTCGACACTTCTCTACAGTGTAGTGTTAGGTTTCACCTCCTTCCCATGGCCTGAGTCACATAGTGGGCTGTTGGGCTAGACATCCATCATACAGTCGGCTCGACACTTCTCTGCAATATTGTGTCCAGGTCCCACCAGGCCCGATCCATCCCGAATGGGCCTCTCCTTACACCAACGATGGAAAATGAAAGTGAAAGCAAGTATGATTAAGCACATGACACACAATATACGTGGTTCAGCAAATTATTTATGTCCACAGAACTTGAGAAATCTTATTAACTAAAGGAGATTATAGTCACTCAATCTCAACTCACTTTCTCTAAGGATTTTTGCTATCTCACACAATTTACATTCCCTTGAAAATTGTTCCCTCTAAAAAATATGCTGAATGTCATATAAAACAAGTCAATTATAATATATTTATAGCAAAACGGTGCTGGAAAACCTAATCCCAAAATTCTTACGATATACACGCTCGAGGGAAATGTCAAGCAAATATCGAGCGAACATTCTGTTTGAATCTCGCTCGAGTGAACATTTTGTTTCTTGATATTCAGCTCCCAGCCCAATCTTCATGAGATGTAACCCAACAAGATCTCTTTATAGACTTGGGTCAGTGCATATTGGGCCCTATGGTTTTCTGCTTTTCCCGTTGACCGTTGCCAAGGGAATTTGAAGGTGAGGAATTTCAACCTTGCTCCTTTTGCATATAGTGAATTGAGAGCATTGGTTGTTGGATGGATAACATGGACAATCTTTTGCAGGTCCTTCAACCTTTGATCCAGAGGAGGAAAATAGATTATGTGAAGCACAAGCGTGTTATATTAGGACTTCTAAGGTGTCTAAGAGACCGGGCAGTGGGAAGGCTACTCAAGGATAATGGTGAGCCTAATGAGGAAGGCATTAAAAAGTTAGTTCTTTTTTTTTTAAATCTTTATTTTGTTAAAGTTTGTAACAGTTTTTCCCCATTACAAAGTTTTCTTGGTATTTGCTTAATTCTGATCAATATCATGACAGGTTGTTTCTGTAGTAGACACAAATGGTGACAAAAATTTTTCATATATGAATTGAAGGCATTGGTTGTTGGAATTCAGTTTGAAGAGATTGATTTGATTAGTGATGGTACTGTTGAGAAATTAATGAGAGATTTTGATACACCCCAAGATGGTCAAATTGACAAGACAGAGTTTGTCAAGTGCATTTCTAAATCGCTGAAGAGGGTGACACATTTCCCCTCTGGTGATCCTCGTTCTCACATGCTTAGGTTTTTAAATGACTTTCACAAGGTAATTGTGAGATCTCGGACTTACGTGTATTTTTACACGTTATTTTATTCTCGGTGTTAATTACTTTAATTTATTTAAATAATATTATTAGTCATATTTTATTTGTTTAAGATATTATTTGAGTTATTAATTAGTTAATATTGAGTTACGTTGTTTTTCTTATTTATTTTAATGAGTTAATTATTTTAATGATTGGAATTTAATTCCTTGATTTTAGTATGTGAGTTTATTTGATCTGCTTTCGTTATATTAATTATTGTTTTATTTTTAATATTGTGCTTGGGTTTAATTTATTTTTATTAGTGAGCTTTAAATATTTTATTTTATTGATATTAGATTATAGTATTTTGACTGGCTTTTATTTTATTTATTGTGTTTTTCTAGCTAGATCTTTTTTTCTTTCTTTTCCCTTTTTCTCTTTTTTCTTTCTTTTTCTTATTCTTTTTTCTCTTTTTTTTTCCTGCACAGTTGGCCCAGACCCCCCCAAGCCCGTGCACTCTCTCTCTCCCTCTCATATTCCATTGCTTCTTCCTCCTCCCCCAGGGCCGCCGCCGGCCACCCACCGACGACACTACCCAGCCCAACCTCACCCCCACACGCCGACGAGTTCAACGGCACCGGTGGTGTCCCCTCCGGCCACCCCACCGCCCCTACACGGGCCCCTATCCGAAATGTCCATTTTGCATTCCCTTGCATTTTTCAGCCACCGCCGGCCACCCCTTGGCCTCCAACCACCACCACTAGACTCCCCACCCTCCGACGAGCATAACCCACCGTCGGTAGCCACCCATCGCCGCCGGTTACTCCCTCTACCCGAAATGAGTCTTAAACGGGTCGTTCTTCGCCACGCCGCCGTCCGGCCACCGTAGGCCTCACCACCGCCACCAAAAGACTCCCCTCGCCCAGCCAGTCAACCCCCTAGCTTAGTTTCCCCAACCGTTGCCTCACCTTCCCGGTACAACCTCAAACCCGAAAATGGGTTTTCACCCATTTTGACCCCGATCCGCCACCTTCCGGTGGTTATGCCGCCACACCACCACCTCCATGAGATTCCCCACCCTTCAAAGAGTATCTCCCTAAATTTTGGTGTCAAACCGAGCATTTTAGCCTAACGTACATGTGACCGCTACAAATGCTGAAGATTGACGTTGTTCAAGGATTTACGTTTTTAACGCTATAAGTACTTTCCAAACGAGCTTTAAGATTTAAATATATTTTTGGCATCAACAGTTATTGTATTTGATTATTGTTGCTATGTGTTGGTTGATGTTGGTATTTGTTGGTTGATTGGATTAATTAAATGTTGGATAATTGTTGCATGGTTGTCTACATTGTGTATTTATGCGCATGCTCATGAAAATATTTGGAAAGTGGATTTTTGGCATGATTTTGGATATTCATGTGTTGAGAATGGAAACTGGGATTTAAATTGAGTTTAACAGATTTTAATGGTTTTGGGCTGAGTCATAATGGGGATGACGATACGTAACGCCCGTTGTGATCAGCGTGTGAGTGTGTGGATGACATTATAGGGACGGCGATACGTAACGCCCATTATGGTCATTAGGTGTGCATTTCATATCGGGGACGGCGATACGTAACGCCCGGTATGAAATGAGTGTGTGTGGATTGTAATGGGGACGGCGATACGTAACACCCATTATGATTTCGGGTGTGTGTGTAAATCATATCAGGGACGGCGATACGTAACGCCGGGTATGATTGGTTTTGAGGGTATTATTTTATGGAAAATGATGGGTGATTTTATTGGGATTTTATTGTGGATTAAATTGGGATTTTGACGAGTGTAATTATTTCATTGACTTTGAGGAAGATGATTTTAAGCCTCATGCATATGGTAATTGTTCATGGTTGTTGTTGTGGCATTAATGTATTTTTATCTTTTGGTTTGGTTGGGTTGTACTTACCTGCGATGCTATCTTGGCGTCGTAGTTTTTTGGATGCAGATTATGAAGAGGCTGAGTCTGAGGAGACGGCCCCGCCGTTGAGGTGATATTAATATTAATTGTTATCTCGGGAAATTTATTTTCCCCTTTTTATAAATATGTATTTGTTTAATTTAATTTTTGGTTGACTGTATTAAATCTCCTGTTAGAGAATTTATATTAAATTGGTTTGTAAAATATTTCTAAAAATTCTAGTACTTAGATATTAATTTATTATCCGCTGCGACCTATATTTTTATGTATGTCACGTGTGCACACACGTTTGACACTTGTCGTTGGGATGTGTGACCCGTGTTGTCATCATCCTGACGCCTTGATTCCCGTGTTATTTTAAGGAAAATTTGGGGGCGCCACAGTAATTAAGTTAAGCTGTGTTGTGTTCAATCGTGACTTTCATATCAAACAAGATGCTTGACTTTTTTGGAAACTCATTTATTATATATTGGACACAGTTAGAGAGCATGATTTATTGTATGTGCCTTATGAAAGTGATGAAGTATTGGAGGATGTTGGGGGTTCAAGGTGGACAATTATCAAAGCAGTGCTATTATTGTCGGTGGGAACTCTGCTATCGCATTTGCTGACCCCTTGGTATATGCTGTTGATAGCTTTGTTGATAACTACATACCCATTTCCCTCTCTGGATAGCTCCTGTAGCTTTGCTACTTTATGCATTCTCCCTTTGTGACGCCCCCAAATTTTCCTTAAAATAAACACAATAATCGAGGTGTCGGGATGCTGACAACATGGGTCACTCACCCCCAACGTCAAGTGCTAAGTGTATGAACACGTGACATGCATAAATAAAAGTAACGGATATTTGAGGTCAATAATCTAAGCACATCAGGTGGTGGGGGTCTTGTGCGTGATAAGAATGGCAAACTTAAGAGGGCGTACTCGACTTTCTTCGATATTGGTACTAACAATGGAGTAGAATTGAAAGTTATTTTAGAAGGAATTCGTTGATGTAAACCCTTATCTTGCTATAATGTGATTATTGAGAGTGATTTTAATATTGTAGTGGATTGGTTTCGGAAAGATAAGTGTATTCCTTGGTATCTATGTGATTATTGGGAAGAACTTGTCTCTGAGCTTCAAGGTATGAATTTTCAAGTAGTGCATCAATTCTAGAAAAGAAATCAAATAGCTGATTACTTGGCAAAGAAGGGTGAGCTTCAATGGAATGTCGTCTATTATGATATTAACCAATTGTGGAGGTATTTAAAAGACATTATTCGTACTCATAATTTGGGTTTGCCTTATCTTAGTGTGACACTCCCAAATTCCCCTTAAAATAAACACGGGAATCGAGGCATTGGGATGATGACAACACGGGTCACACATCCCAACGACAAGTGCCAAACGTGTGTGCACACGTGACATACATAAAATATAAGTCGCAGCGGATAATAAAATCATTATCTAAGTACCAGAATTTTTAGAAATATTTTACAAACCATTTTAATATAAACTCTCCAACAGGAGATTTAATACAGTCATCCGAGATACAATTAACTAAATACATATTTATAAAAGGGGAAAATAATTTCTCGAGATAACAATTTATAACAATAATACATCACCGGCGGAGCCGTCTCCTCAGGCTCAGCCTTTTCATAATCTGCATTCAAAAACTACGACGCCAAGATGACATCGCAGGTAAGTACAACCCAACCAAACCAAAAGACAGAAATATACTCATGCAATAACAAAACTCATGAACACGACTCCAAATGCATGAATCTCAAAAGAACATCTTTCTCAAAATAAATAAGATAAACACACGCCAAAATCTCATTTGGTCCACGATAAAATTCCAGAAAAATCATTCATCATTTCTCAGAAAATAATATCCGCAAAACCAATCATACCGGGCGTTACGTATCGCCGTCCCCAATATGATACACACACACACCCGAAATCATAATGGGCGTTACGTATCGCCATCCCCATTATGATTCACACACACTCATTTCATAGCGGGCGTTACGTATCACCGTCCCCGTTATGACTCAGCCCAAAACCATTAAAATTCATAAACCCAATAAAACCCAATTTCCAACACATGAATATCCAAAATAATGCAAAAATCCAATTTCCAAATATTTCCATGAGCATGCGCATAAATACACAATGCAGACAACCATGCACCAAATATCCAACATTTAAATAATCCAATCAACCAACAAATACCAACATCAACCAACACATAGATGTTAATGCAAAAATATATTTAAATCTTAAAGTTTATTTGGAAAATACTTACAGCGATAAAAACGCAATTCCTTGAACAAACGCCAATCCGCAACATTCGTAGCAGTCACCGATACGTTAGGCTAAAATGCTCGGTTTGACACCAAAATTTAGGAAGATACTCATTGAAGGGTGGAGAATCTCATGGAGGTGGTGGTGTGGCGGCACAACCACCGGAAGGTGGCGGATCGGACTCAAAATGGGTGAAAACCCATTTTCGGGTTTAAGGTTGTACCGGGAAGGTGAGGCAATGGTTGGGGAAACTGAGCTAGGAGGATGACCGGCTGGGCAAGGAGAGTCTTTTGGTGGCAGTGGTGAGGCCTAGGGTGGCCGGATGGCGGCGCGGCGAAGATGGATTCGTTTAAGGACCCATTTTGGGTGGAGAGGTAACCGGCGGAGATTGGTGGCTTTGGGCGTTGGGTTATGCTCGCTTGAGGGTGGGAAGGCTACTGGTAGGTTGCCGGTGCCAAGGGGTGGCTGGCGGGGGCCGGAAAATGTAGGAGAAGTTAAAATATCCATTTCTGGTTTCAGCCCATGGAGGGGAGGTGGGGTGGCCAGAGGTGACACCACCGGTGCCCGTGGACTCGCCGCCATGTGGGGGTGAGGTTGGGCTGGGCGGTGTTGCCGGTGGGTGGCCGACGGCGGCCCTAGGGGAGATGGGAGAACCGGCGAGAGGGAGAGGAGGCAGGGGACTCGCGAGTCTGGGACCGAATTCCGTGAGGAAGAAAAGAAAAGAAAAGAAAAGGAAACAAAAGAAGAAAAAGGAAAGAAAACAAAAGGAAAAAGAGAAAAAAGAAAAAGACTAACTAGAAAAAAAACACAATAAATTAAATAAAAACTGATATTAAATACTATAATTTCAATATCAATAAAATAAGATATTTAAAACCCACTAATAAAAATAAATTAAACCCAAGCGCAATATTAAAAATAAAACAATAATTAATATAACGAAAGCAAATCAAATAAACTCACATAATAAAATAAAGGAATTAAATTCCAATCATTAAAATAATTAACTCATTAAAATAAATAAGAAAAACAACGTAACTCAATATTAACTAATTAATAGCTCAAATAAATATCTTAAATAAATAAAACATGACTAATAATATTATTAAATACATTAAAATAATTAACACCGAGAATAAAATTATGTGTAAAAATACACATAAATTTGGGATCTCACACTTAGAGTTTGAGGTTTTTTTGGTTTGTTGGTCTTTTGTTTTGTGTTTTGGTGTTAGGCCTGTTTAGATTTCTTATTTTTATCTAGGCCTGTTTAGATTCTTTTATAGGCTTGTTTAGTTTTGTTTGTTTTGGTTCTAGGTTTTGTTTGTGTGGTATTTGGGAGGGGTTATGTGTCCTTCATTTGTAACTCCCAAATGCTTTTTATGTAATCACGGTATATTTTCGTCATAAGTGAAGGCTAATTAATAAAATTGGGACGGGACTACTATGAGGATGATTACCGGCTCTTCTAAAAAAAAATTACACTAGAAGGAGGCCACATCATAGGTGTATAGTTGCAATAACAGATTTGGGGTTTGAAGAGGGCTCCATCCAGAACTTTAGTACAGATGACGATGATGTACCACTTGATGAGATATTTGCCTACAATTTTCATACACCAAAGTCCTCTTCAAATCCAAAACTAAGAGTTCTAGTAGCAGAAACAAAATGGCGTTTTGAGGGCTGGCTTAATATATATTGAAGTTGAAAGTGAAATTTAAAAGATTCATTTATAATTATATATAATATAATAAAGTATAAATTATTATATGAAATAATATGATTTAAGTATTTAAATATTTTTTGTATGTTTATATTTAATACAATAGTTTATATAAAATGGGGCCTTTATGCAAATTTTGGGCCCTCAATTTAGTATGATCTTAAAAAAGTTATCTACAAATATAATAATTTATTATATTAAATATTAAATTTAGTATTACGGTACCTTGCACACAATGAGAAATGTAAAAATTATTTATAGCTCATTTAATGAGATGGTTTTTTATATTTTCTTAAAAAATTAATTAAAAAGAAATATATCTAATAATCACTTTTATTTTTGCTTACCATTGAGCCAGCCCCGGAGTAATAATACAATGATAAAAGGGATGAAAACTCAACCCCCCCCCCCAAAAAAAAAACTAAAAAACACACATATATAGCCGATATTTTAACACCGGCTATATTAGATTTTTTTAAGAACCATAATATAATTATATAATAACCCATGATTAATCAGTGTGTCTGGTATTAGATTTTTTTTATTCTAATCTCTCCCTCTTTTTCTAATGCGCGTGTTTAAGTCCTTGAGCCACATGCAGGAACATTGGTTTCATTGTCATGAAGAATTTTCTTTTGCAAATTTAGGACCTTGAAGTTCTCATGTGCGGCAAGCCTTCATTCTAATTCGGTCGGTTAATTTCCTGTGAATCTTGAGTCCTGATTCACTTAATTATATACTTGTCATCGTGTAAAAATATGTTTTGATGCAATATTTTGAAAATCTTTTTCTAAAACGTCATTAGCATTTTTGCAATCAATTCGTAACAAGAATTTTTGATTAAGTAAATCACTTTGAAACTTTGAAATGTACAACACTATAGATAATATTTCTTTTTTAGTAGTACTATAATTAAGCTATGCAATCGAAATATAATTAAGCTATGATTCCAGGTTCTTGAATGGAATCGAACTATTTGTTCAAGAAAACCTAGCGAAACAATTTATTTCAGAATTGTACCATAACCTATATCAGAGGCATCTATCTATTTCAACAATTTTAAATGAATCATAAGTAGGAATCTCAAGACATAAAAGAATTTTGACATATGTCTTGATTTGTTTAACTAGATCGGTATATAATATAATATATATATATATATAGATATATATCCTCGAGAATTTAAGCTATATAAGTTGATAGCAAATACATTAACGAAGATAACACCAAGGACTCAAAAGTAATCTGAGGTCCATGCATGAATATATATATATATATATATATATTTATATATATCGATGCAATAACATCTTTGTTCATCAACCATTTCTGCTCACCAGCTTATTCCATAAATTTCTTGATGAATACATGAAGACAACAAGCACAAACACTTGCATCATGTATTGCAGACGGGCAATTGAAAATACCTTTATTTGAAGGAAACAGGTACGTACGTAGCATGGTGCATGGTGCATGCCCTACTACTACTGTAGCAGAAGAGGATTTACGAACAAAGAGGCAACATAATTGATGAGTGCACAAAAATGCACTCTAAATACTCTATTTAAATGCTAAAAGAAATGAGAAAATAATGAATATAACTCATGTTAATAAAATTAATGGTCATTTATCTTGAAATAGATATAAGCATGATTTATTATATATTGATTTATTATATTGATGAGAATATAAAATGCCATATTTTCCTCTCTTAATGTTTAATACTTTATTCTTATTTGATGCCTAAATATACTCATTATTCTTATATTTTGATTTAGGACACAAATAGAGGCATTAGGAGCAAATGAAGATAATTGCGGAATTTTAGACAGTTCTGACGTATTTTCGTAATATGGGCATAACTCTCTCATCCAATCTCCGATTGAGCTGATTCAAGATGATATAGAACCGCAAGAGAAATATCTATAACTTTTATGTTTTATGTTTTAAGAGATATCCACTCAATCCAAGACAAAATCGACCATCAAGTGGACGCACCTGCACTTGACGTTCCTGGATATTTTTCAGCCACTTGCATCAAATCCAAATGTCATCATAATATTTTCCAGCAAGCACTCCTACACCAACTTGGAAATGCAATGATCAATTCATATGCAAGATGAAGTGCACCCAAGTTTCTTCAAGACAACTAACGGGAAGAGGAAGCAAAGCAACACATGCCAAACTCAAAGAAGCAAAGTAGCCAAAAGGAATGAGGAGGCAAGCAAGATAGGAGCAACACATGGCAAAACAAGGGAGCAAGAAAAATTATACACGGCATTTCAAGACTCAAAACCAATCGGTGATTCCAAAATATCCAAACCAACATGATCAATTCAAAAAGCAATCAACACATGGCAACACAAGGGAGCAAGAAAAATTATATACGGCATTTCAAGATCAAAAATCCATTCGGTGCTCTCCATTATCTCCCATCCAACATAATCATTTTGATTGAAAAGCAAACTAATTAAATAATACATGGCAGCACATGGCACCACATGACAACACATGGCAACACATGGCAACACAAGGCAAGCAAGGGAGGAAGAAACTCATACACGGCACTTTACCTCTTCAATCTTTGAAGATTGTTTCACATGCATGCAAAGAAACTCATGGCACTTAAAATTATAAAATAAAAAGAAGAACCACATAAATACATACACCTCATTCCATTTCACTCTCAGCCAACTAAAGGTATCCTACCACATATTGGACATCAATTGGTACACGGTTACGTCTAATTATGATTTTGGTTAGGCAACTTGGATGGAAATGTCTATATATATGGATCCAACGTAAGAGGAAAGGGTGTGCTTGGAGACTTGAAAAAATATTTTAGAGAGTTTGAGAAAAGAAAAGAAAAACAAAAGAAGAGAAAACATGGCTAGTTCTATTATAGTTTTCTTTGGAGAATTTTTGTTGCATATTTTCAATATGTGTAACTAATTTTCTAGTAGAGCTATGGATGAATTTGTATATATGGTATTTATAATTGTTTTTGATTCATATATGTGTTCTTCAAATATTAAACTCTTTTGTTTAATCATTCGAAATTTATTATAAATGTTTTCGTCACCAAATAATCTTAGAATTTATTTCATTTATAGATTCAGTCATGCTTTTTCTATTGAATGCAATAATCCTTTGATTATGTTTGGTTCAATTGGTTATCTATTTTAATTTAATTCTCTGCTGCAATATTGCTCTACGAGTATATTGTTGACGTTGAATTTCCTTAATATCGATAACAATTCCTGTTCTTATATTGCGACGAATGATTTTTCGAAAGATTACATTTGATTTAAATCTGGTTATTAATGTTTTATTTTCCGATTGAAAATTTGGACATAGAATTTTCAATTGAGTTATTAATGAATCGAAAATAATTAAAATACCAATTATATACAAAGGATTCCCGATGCTCTACTTTTCGTCTCATTTTTATACTGTTCAAATTACTCATTTAGTTTTAATTTACGTCACACTCTAAAATTTACTTTTCGCACTCATCTAAATCTTTTTGTTAATTTCGTTACTGTTCTTCAATTTCTCAATCCATCTCTCTGTGGAATCGACACCCCAAAGCTATACTGCAAACGACCGCGTTATTCTTTGGGCGTAATCAATAATCTTTCATCAAATGAGAATTAGTATAGGCATCGCCATCCTTGTATAGCAAATCTATCACACGGGCAAGATTCAGAATGCGTTCAAGGATGGGCATCGGGACATGATCTGCACTAGTCCGGTTCATGATGAGGAACTCTTCATTGATATCTTTCCATGCATTTGAAACTTGTTTCCCCAACAATTTGTATACCTCTTCCTCTGACGAAACACCGTACTGCTTCATGTAGTATTCAACCGCTGACGCAGCATGTACTCGTTTTTGCTCATACTGCAAGTGTCAACAAAAAAATAAAAAAAAGGATCATGTAGGGTGGGGGGAAATTATATCAAAGCTGTGAAAATCATGACAAGTATTAATTCGTTACACCTTATGGCCCATAATGTCATCCCTAAGTCTGCAAATGACTGTTGCAGCTCTCAGAATTTTAGGGTCATTGAATATCCATTTAAAAACCTCTTCATCTGCAATTTTTCCCATGCCAAGAAAGGAAGTTGTGGCTAGCATTTGATGTTGGATTTTTTGCTCCTTGAATCCCACATGGGAAAGGAGTGGGAGAGGGGCAATGCCAAGGGGGTTATAAAAGGAGGCCTAGCCTCCTTAGTTAATACACACCAGTCAGAAACTTATCTAGTAACTTTTGACTTTAGTAAAATTCCTCTGTTGTCCTTTTTGTATGTAAAAGGAAGAGAGGTGAAAGTTAGAGTTTTACTAGTGGGAGAAGTTTTTGTGGGTGTCGTTGGGGTGAGGAGAAAAATTGTGTGATTGTAACAATTTTTCACATAGTGTATTTTCTTCTCTGGGTCTGGTGGTTTTTCTCCTGTTTTGGAGTTTTCCACGTAAATTCTTGTATTGTGTTTATTTCTCTATTTTTCTTGTTATTCTGTTAAAAGTAGATTCTGGTGGGGGGAATTTGGAAGCCCAGATTCCCAATAGTGGTATCAGAGCCACTAGGTTCTTTTTTGCAGGGTGGAGCTTTGGTGTGGTAGTGTGAATACGTACGGTCTAAGGAGGTTCTGTCTAGGAGATTGGAAATTTTAAGTGTGTCCGTTGTGACCCTCCAATCTTTCCTGGGAACCTTGAAGTTCTGTCTAGGAAAGATCAGTCTTTCCTGGGAACTTACTCTACCTCCTGACATAACCTTGAAGTTATGTCAGGAGGTAGAGTTTCAAATCCTATCAGATTTGATGTGGAGAAATTTGATGGGAGAATCAATTTTGGCTTGTGGCAAGTGCAAGTCAAGGATATCTTGATTCAATCAGGATTACACAAGGCGTTGAAAGGTAGACCAATCCCTGAAGTCAGTAGCGGTTCAAGCACTACTGGTGAAACAAAGAGCAGATCTGGAATGAGCAATGAAGATTGGGAGGATTTGGATTTGAGAGCAGCAAGTGCAATTCGTCTGTGCATGGCTAAGAATGTTCTTGCAAATGTGCATGGAATATTCACGGCAAAGGGACTCTGGGAAAAGCTCGAAGAGTTGTATCAGACGAAAGGTGTCTCGAATCGAGTGTACCTGAAGGAGCAGTTTCATACACTGCGGATGAGTGAAGGTACGAATATTTCAGATCATTTAAGTGTTCTCAATGGCATTGTCTCTGAGCTGGAATCTATTGGAGTTAAAATTGATGATGAGGATCAAGCCTTGAGGCTGATCTGGTCTCTTCCATCTTCCTATGAGCATATGAAGCCTATTTTGATACATGGGAAGGAGAAAATAATTTTTTCAGAGGTTACCAGTAAACTTTTTTCTGAAGAAAGAAGGCTAAGTGGTGGAAGTAATGGTTCACTTGAGAACTTAGCAATGGTGACAGCTGGTGATTGGAAGAGGAAAAACTCCATGAAGAAGAAAGTAGTCTGCTGGGTGTGTGGACAACCTGGGCACGTCAGAAGAAATTGTCCAAGAGGTGGAGCAGGTTCGGCAAGAGGCTCCAAGTCAGTAAATGGAGATACTGACAATGAAACTAACATCGTGTCTCTATTTACAGAAGATGATGTCTGTTAAAAGGAGACATGTACATCCTTATGGCATGTCGCTAATCCCAAAGTTGCCATGATAGAGGATGTGTTAATGTTAGTTGTTCCACAAGTTTGCACACGGGCATCGGTTTGGCATTGATGCAAGGTGTGTGGTAGAAATTCATGTCGATGGCTGATAAACTTTCAGGAAAGCCAAACGTGGGAGTTGCACCATAATTTTTCAGCAAGGTTATTTTCGACATGGGCCGAAGTGAAATGCTTGGAATTGGTTTATTCTGAGTGGTTATGCTTTTATGGTGGAGCATGATAGCGGAAGCTATGAAGATCCTCATTGCAGTGGAGCATGGCTGTGGGATCAGTCAAAGTCGCAAGGTGGAGATTGTTGGATTTTTTGCTCCTTGAATCCCACATGGGAAAGGAGTGGGAGAGGGGCAATGCCAAGGGGGTTATAAAAGGAGGCCTAGCCTCCTTAGTTAATACACACCAGTCAGAAACTTATCTAGTAACTTTTGACTTTAGTAAAATTCATCTGTTGTCCTTTTTGTATGTAAATGGAAGAGAGGTGAAAGTTAGAGTTTTACTAGTGGGAGAAGTTTTTGTGGGTGTCGTTGGGGTGAGGAGAAAAATTGTGTGATTGTAACAATTTTTCACATAGTGTATTTTCTTCTCTGGGTCTGGTGGTTTTTCTCCTGTTTTGGAGTTTTCCACGTAAATTCTTGTGTTGTGTTTATTTCTCTATTTTTCTTGTTATTCTGTTAAAAGTAGATTCTGGTGGGGGGAATTTGGAAGCCCAGATTCCCAATATTTGATATCCTGACGTCGCCATGGCATTAGACATGTATTCCTCCATTGTTGGAACATAGCCTTCGTTGCACCACCTGGCTTCGATGAGGTAATCTTGGATTAGTTTTTTCATCTGCAAACCAAATATATTATATACAACGTCAATGTAAAGTTGTTCGTCCAAAAGGGAAAAAAAAAGTTAGAAGTAAAGCAGGAATTGTTGGCTTACTGATTCCTTTGCATAATGCACACAGAATGGTCTACCGTCTTTCACAGTCTCTTCCTCAATTTCATCGTAAACATCTAACAGTGCCGTGCCTGATAAATTAATTTCATATACTCGGGAAGCATATCTATGGCGCTAATGTCCCACCTGAAGCACAAACAAGAAGAATTTCCAGGATCTCAACATGTTAATTATGTATATATGGTACTGAGAATAGCTAATTTTAAACTATGAGCTAAATTTCTTATGTATGGATTATAAACTAAATTATAACATGAGCATTGTGCTCTAGTACCTAAACTTTCAACTGCTTCTGTAAAGAGCTTGCTTTCTGCATATGAAGCATAAGCGTCGAAGGTATCATCTATAATGGATGCCATGCCTATTACTTTGGTCATAATCCTTCTTGCAAGAGAATATTGGGGTCAAAATACACTGCCACTATCCAAAAATAGCCCTCTACAATTCGGTCCCTCGCATAAGGCAGCTTTGTAGTGAAGTCCAAATTTTTCCACCACCTGTAAGAGCAAGTCAACTTAACTTCTTTAGAGAAATGATATTTGCATAGATTAATGCACAAACATTAAATAATCATATTTGCATAGATTATTGCACAAACATTAAATAATCATTATGAAAAATATGAGTAAATAGTACAGATTTCATATAAAAAAACTAACTTTTTAATAATAAACCATACTCTATTTTAAAATGCTTGTACGACATTTATAGATTTTATAACTTTATATAGCATTGTTGTCTAATTTATAACAATCAAATAAAATCTGGTAATAAACAATACACGTGCAGTTCCTTTATAAAAACTATTTAATTTATGACTCATTATTCACCCAAATATACACGTGACACAAGGACAAGAAAAAAAATTTATATATATATATATATATCAAGTAAATGGACGCATATACCTTGTAATACCGCCTATTTCCTTCTGATGTTGGGATTGTAATAGATTAAAATCTAACTTGGCAAACTTGAGCAGAGTTTCGCTGTATGAATCTTCTTCTTTGTAGATAGAGAAGTAATATAATCCCTCTAACCTCGGCAACGCTTTGCGGATGGGCCGGTTCAGAGCATGTTTTACTTTCTTTGCCAACTCGGGTCTTATATGATTCACAGCTGACTCGAGATGAGTGGTAGTGAAAGCAAGGGCTTCGTCTAGAATGTCTTCTCCATTTATACCAAGACAGGCAGCCTCGTATAAACTCAGCATGCCCTTCACATCAGAAATTAAGGATGCCTTAAAGCTACCATTGTCATTTTTGAACTCGTTAAAAATGTCTGTTTCAGAGCCACACGTGCAATTAATGATTGAGCACTCAAAAATATGGAAAGGAAATCAGTTAATCATGTGAATAACATTAATGATGATCATGCTGATATTTGCATGCATGTAGCTAGATGTCCTTGGCCGGTTTAAATGCTGGAGGCCGGATCGAATGCTGTTATATATTCATGATTCGCTTGAATATTATTAGTTTTCCCCGAAATAAGGAACAAAAAGTAGAGATTTTGAAAACAAAAAGGTAATGAGAATTACATATACGTACGCACCGCATGAAACGTTATAACTTTGTTGTCTAAGCAATCGGAACCAAAGAGAAATGGTGTAAAGTTTAAGGTCATCATGATCCATAGTATTGCTGTTATTAAAGCAAGCTAGAGGGTTCATCTCATGCGCTTTTTGCAGTATTACGTCGATCTCACTTTCAAAATGGTAAGACACGCCAAAGTGCTGAATTGCATCGATCAAAACTAGCTTTTCTAAAAGCGTTTGATCAGTACTACCGAGAGCTATAATTAGCATACTCTTCACCTCCTCCTTCAAATCTTGAACTTGTTGCAAGATTTTATGATCATCATGAGTCCTACACAACCGATCAAGCAAATTTGTTCACATCAATATAAAAGAACATTCATGTTTAATTCTGATAAGATTAGTACTAGTACTGCAGCAATTATAAATTTTGTAAACACGTGATGAGAAAGCAATTATGATCATCTCTAACCTCTTTTCTCTCAACCCTCTCTAAAAAAACCAAGCAGACAACCTCTTCGGAGGGGGAAGGAGCCCCTCCCTTCTCTCCTACTTATCTTCCTCTCCTCTCTCCTATTTCTTGTGTTTTTTTCTCTTGTTTCTATGTTTTTTCAAGCCGAACTCGGAGAAATGAAGTTGGGAGACAGACGCCTGTGTTCGTATTCTCGCTCGAGCGAAATCGCCAGCTCTCCACAACTCTCTGCTCCTCTCTCATTTTCTTCTTGTTTGATTTTGTAGATCAGAGAGAGCCTACTTGTAAAGGGTTTGAGAGCCTTGTGAGAGAGAGAGCTTTGTAACCTCCAAGAAGTGTACTCCATCTTTGTTTATTATAGTGATTTAGACCGACCCAACAGGATTCGGGCCGACAGACAAACAGTCTATCTGTTTGAACGGTAGTTTGCCCGTTCGAATGACACTATAACAACCATTTGAACCGCAAAATAAAATCTTCGAATGGTAGTCTACCCGTTCGAACAGTGGTCCACACGTTCGAACGCTTTAAATTTCTAAAACAAAAAATTTGGTCAAACGGTTAAGCACTATTGTTTAAATAGTAAAATTGACGTCGTTCGAATTAACACAGAGGCATTCAAACGGCTCATCGTTTGAACATCAATTTGACTCGTTGTTATTTGAATGTGAAAATGTATTGTTCGAACGGCTTATCATCTGAATATCAATTGGACTCATCGTTGTTCAAAAGTGAAAATGTATTGTTCGAATAGTAATTTGAGACAAAAACCATTTGCCCCCAAAAAATAAACTGTTTGAACGATATTCAAATGATCACCTCCCATTTCGTCCCAAAAAAAAGTTTGACACGAAAATCGATTTTCATCCCCAAAACCATCTTGGGACAAGGATACAGAACGATTTTGTGACGATTTTTTTTCGTCCCAAAAACTACTTTGGGACGTAATGTTCACTTTTTGGGATTAACAAGTTCGTCCCAAAAAGTGATTTTTGTTGTAGAATTAATATATATATATATATAGACGTAATAGTTTTTGTCCATGCTGGGAGTTGTTGGCCAATAAATTCTTTGCTCGTGGTTTGATTTATGTTCATGAGGTGTTTTGTCCAGGTATTGCTGATATGCTCAGTTGAGACTACAACCGCCACATGATAATTTCACTTACATCGTAATTCCTCATGAAATAATTGAGTTTATCTACTTATCATGATCCATGCCCAACGTTATTGGCTAGTCGAGGGAGCTGCGAATTCTCCAATATATGTACCTTCTCTTAATATACTAGTAATATTGACTATATATGAAATAAGATAAGATGAGATGAGAGATGAGATGAGAGATTGAGTTGAGTTAACATCGTTTGAATGGAGAAATGAGATGAAATTAGTTGGGATGAAAGAATTAAAAGTTGAATAAAATATTATTAATATATTATTCTTTAATATTATTGTTGTTTTGAGATTTGAAAAAATTGAATTATTTATTATATTTTGTGTAAAAACTTGAAAAAATTATAATAATGAAACGAGTTGAGATAAGTTTTGAATACAAACGAGAGCTAAATCTTTTATAAAAAGTAAATCTCACTAGATAGAAAACTAATTCTTTGATCATTGATGCAACTTACATTCAAAATATTGTTGTTTCTTCTAGTTCAATTTTTTTTTTTTTTTTGGAGATAATTTCTTCTAGTTCATGATTGCTTGCAAATTATGTGATCAAGGATGTTGATCAGGATTGATGAAGCTATTTAGTCAATGTTCAATACAACGCATCAAATGTAGTTCTAATGAAGGGGCGCACAAGTTTGTTAGATATGAAAATTTATAGATCTATGATTTATATATTTGGGAGGGTTCTTTCCCTTAGTACATTGATTCTATCCTCACGGATGGTTAGGTTCTTCTCTCTCCCCCCGTGAGATAGAGTTATGTTTAGTTTCCTTTGTTTCCAAAGGAACCCTAGTCTCGTGAAATCGCAGAGTGAGTCGATCCTATGGAGGAGGAACTAGCGCAAAGTTGGGAGAAATTGAAGCTATCGGCTGAGGAGACTGAAGTCTTTGTCATCCAAGGGAAAGATTTGAAGGATAGAGGTCTGTGAGGCAGCTTTTGTCTCATCGGAGGAGTGATGTCGGGGAAGAGCATTAACAGCGAGGCATTTAGAACGATGATGACCCAGGTATGGAATCTAGCGAGCTGGGCTAAATTCAAAGAAATGGGGGACCAAGAATTTCTAATAGAATTTCAGTTCTTGGTAGATAAGGAGAGGGTTATGAGTGGTTGCCCATGGTTATTTGATAGAAATCTTATTTCGTTGCAAGAAGTAAATGAATCGGTCCCTTTAAGAGATATTGCTTTTCAGTTTGAACCCTTTTGGGTTCAATTGTATGGGTTGCCCTTAGCGATAATGAACGAAGACATAATTAAGGATTTAGCGAATTTTGTTGGCCATGTAATCAGAGTTGAATCTGATGTGGATGGATTGACTTGGGGGAACTGCCTGCATGTTAGGGTTGCAGTGGACATGAGGAAGCCTCTATTAAGGGGTAAATGGGTTTAGCTAGAAAAAAAAAAAGCATTATTGGATGGCTGTGAAGTATGAGAGGCTACAAGCTTTTTTTTTTTAAGTGTAAAGTCTTAGCACATAAAGGCAAAAATTGTAGTAGCCAGGAAGAGATGGACTCTAATGATGAAGAAACCACAAACCAGTTTGGGGCATGGTTAAGAGCTTAACCGATAAATGCCAGGGTCTTTGAGACAAAGAAATATGGGGGAAAGGAGGACACTAGAAAAGAAAATACTAAGAAGAAAGCAGAAGTTCATGGGGAGAAACAGGAATGCCAGTTCTCACCTAGAACTCCAAATGACAGTAAGGTGACTAAGCATAAAAGTACTGCAATTAGACCTAAGATGGTATAGATGATAAAAGGGGAAAAGTTAGTAATTGAGAAAAGCAACGAAATGCAGAGAGATAATAGGGAGATGCAGATGGAAACTAGTCAAATGAAGGAGTCTGGAGAAACCAAGAAGATGCTAGCCAGCCAAAAAATTGAAGAAGTGGAAGACATCAGTAGGAAAATGGCCACCTAGAAGAGGAAGGCTAGGGGTGTGGGAACTTCAGCTAGTGTAAGTCAGGAGCAGGGAGGCAAATTGATAGGTAAAATAATCTTGGAAGATATAGAAGGGACCTTTGACAATATGAGTGAATAACACTGATGACATTGAATTGGTGGAGGCTGCCTAGCAGCCCCACCAAGAGCAATTATGTGACGCCCCCAAATTCTCCTTAAAATAAACATGGGAATCGAGGCGTCAGGATGATGACAACACGGGTCACACATCCCAACGACAAGTGCCAAACGTGTGTGCACACGTGACATACATAAAATATAAGTCGCAGCGGGTAAATAAATCATTATCTAAGTACCAGAATGTTTAGAAATATTTTACAAACCAATTTAATATAAACTCTCCAACAGGAGATTTAATACAGTCATCCGAAATACAAATTAAACAAATACATATTTATAAAAAGGGAAAAATAAATTTCCCGAGATAACAATTAATATTAATATCACCTCAACGGCAGAGCCGTCTCCTCAGGCTCAGTCTCTTCATAATCTGCATCCAAAAAACTACGACGCCAAGATGGCATCGCAGGTAAGTACAACCCAACCAAACCAAAAGACAGAAATACATTAATGCCACAACAACAACCATGAACAATTACCATATGCATGAGGCTTAAAATCATCTTCCTCAAAGTCAATGAAATAACCACACACGCCAAAATCCCATTTTAATCCACAATAAAATCCCAATAAAATCACCCATCATTTTCCATAAAAATAAAATTCTCAAAACCAATCATACCGGACGTTACGTATCGCCATCCCTGATATGATATACACACACACCCGAAATCATAATGGGCGTTATGTATCGCCGTCCCCATTACGATTCACACACACTCATTTCATACCGGACGTTACGTATCGCCGTCCCCCATATGAAATGCACACCCAATGACCATAATGGGCGTTACGTATCGCCGTCCCCGTTATGACTCAGCCAAAAACCATTAAAATCCATTAAACTCAATTTAAAACCCAGCTTCCATTTCCAACACATGAATATCCGAAATCAAGCAAAAATCCAATTTCCAAATATTTCCATGAATATGCGCGCAAATACACAATGCAGACAACCATCCACCAAATATCCAACATTTAAATTATCCAATCAACCAACAAATAGCAACAATAATCAAGCACAATAAATGTTGATGCCAAAAATATATTTAAATCTTAAAGCTCGTTTGGAAAGTACTTACAGCGGTAAAAATGTAAATCCTTGAACAATGCCAATCTGCAGCGTTCGTAGCGGTCACATGTACGTTAGGCTAAAATGCTCGGTTTGACACCAAAATTTAGGGAGATACTCTTTGAAGGGTGGGGAATCTCATGGAGGTGGTGGTGTGGCGGTACAACCACCAGAAGGTGGCGGATCGGGGTCAAAATGGGTGAAAACCCATTTTCAGGTTTGAGGTTGTACCGGGAAGGTGAGGCAACGGTTGGGGAAACTGAGCTAGGGGGATGACCGGCTGGGCGAGGGGAGTCTTTTGGTGGCGGTGGTGAGGCCTACGGTAGCCGGACGGCGGCGTGGCGAAGAACAACCAATTTAAGACCCATTTCGGGTGGAGGGGGTAACCGGCGGCGATGGGTGGCTACCGACGGTGTGTTATGCTCGCCGGAGGGTGGGGAGTCTAGTGGTGGTGGTCGGAGGCCAAGGGGTGGCCGGCGGTGTCCAGAAAATGCAAGGGAATGCAAAATACCCATTTCGGGTTTGTGGCCGTGGAGGGGCGGTGGGATGGCCGGAGGGGACACCACCAGTGCCGTTGAACTCGCTGGCATGTGGGGGTGAGGTTGGGCTGGGTGGTGTAGCCGGTGAGTGGCCGGCGGCGGCCCTGGGTTGAGGGAGAAGGAACGGCGAGGGGGAGAGGAAAACGCACGGGCTGGGGGGAAAGGCATGTCGGACGCGGGGAAGGTCTGGGACTGAAGCAGGTGAAGAAAAGAGAAAAGAAAAAGGAAAAAGAAGGGAAAAATGAGTCCAACTAGAAAAACACAGTAAATTAAATAAAAGCCAATCAAAATACTACAATCTAATATCAATAAAATAAAATATTTAAAGCCCAACAATAGAAATAAATTAAACCCAAGCGCAATATTAAAATAAAACAATAATTAATATAACGAAAGTAGATCAAATAAACTCACATAATAAAATAAAGGAATTAAATTCCAATCATTAAATTAATTAACTCACATTAAAATAAATAAGAAAAACAACGTAACTCGATATCAACTAATTAATAGCTCAAATAAATATCTTAAACAAATAAAATACAACTAATAATATTATTAAAATAAATTAATATAATTAATACTGAGAATAAAATAACGTGTAAAAATACACGTAAGTCCGAGATCTCACATACAGCGGGATAATACCCCATCCCGGCCTGGGGTCGTGATACACATGCAACCGAAAGCCATTTAACACATGAAAACCCAGTTTTCATTTTCAACATATGAAAATACATGCAATTATACGAAAACCCAGTTTTCCTTTACAAACATAAACATGCATGCACAATGCAATACATACGACAATGCACAAAATATCCAACAATCAACCAATATCCAATATTTGATATTGCAAAATATATTTAAATCTCAAAATTTATTTGAAAAAATACTTACAGCGTGTAAAAACGTAGATATTTGAGCAAGCGCCAATCCATAACGCTCGTAGTGGTGACTTTGTACGTTGGGCTAGAGTGCTCGGTTTAACACCAAAATTTAGGAAAATACTCATTGGAGGGTGGGGAATCTCATGGAGATTGTGGTATGGCGGTGCAACCACCGGAAGGTGGTGGATCAGGCTCAAAATGGGTGGAAACTCATTTTCCTATTTGGGGTTGTACAGGGAAGGTCGGGCCGTGATTTGAGGAGCTGAGTTAGGGGGGTAGTCGACTGAGGTGGGGGAACACTTTGGTGGCGGAGGTGAGACCTACGATGGCCGAACGGCGGCGCGGTGAAGAACTAACCATTTAAAGACCCATTTCGGGTGGAGGAGTAAGGGAGGAGTTGAGGTGACTACCGGCGGTGGGTTTTGTACTCTGGAGGATGGAGAGTCTAGTGGTGGTGGTGGTGGTGGTGAGCCAAGGCAGCCGGTGGTGGCTCCGGAAAATGGAAGAAAAGCAAACGTACCCATTTCGGGTTTGATGCTCACGCGCTGGCTAGGGGGTTGCCGGAGGTGCACCACCAGTTCAGGGGAACTCGCCGGAGGGTGGGGAGGCCAGCGACGTGGGCGGTGAGGGACGGTGGGCAGTGGTGGAGGCTGGCCAGGCCTAAGGCCGAACGGCCAAAACAGAGAAAGGGGGGGGGGGGATTGTCGTGCGGGGGCTGGGGGGAAAACAGGGGAAATAAGAAGAAAAAAAAAAGAAAAAGAAAGAAAAGAAAAGAAATAAAAAAGAAAAAGAAATAAAATCTAACTAGAAAAAGAACACAATAAATTAAACCAAAGCGGAATTTAATTACAATACAATAATTAATATAACGAAAGCACATCAAATAAACTTACATAATAAAATAAAAGAAGTTAAATTCCAATCATTAAAATAATTACCTCACATTAAAATTAATAAGGAAAACAGCATAACTCCATATTAACATAAAACAACGTAAAACTAATATTAACTCACTAATAGATCAAATAATAGTTTTAAACAAATAAAACACAACGATAATATTATTAAAATAAATTAAAATAATCAACAATAAGAATAAAACAATATGTAAAAATACACGTAATCTAGGATCTCATATTCTCCCCCCTTTAAAATAAATTGCGTCCTCGAAATTTGCTCGACTGCAACTAATAAAAACTCAACACCTCACCTACCACATAGCTCAATACTCACTCCATGAATTTACATAGTCATCTATTTTCCTCAAATACAAGTGAATGATATTCCATCATAATCGTATAGTCTCCAAATAACATTTCATCTATAGGACTCCTAAGGTATCAGTATAGTCCACAATCTCCATATGTATAAGAACCTTAATACGATCTATCAAAATTCTAATGTTCAATAACTCCATACAAAAAATCATGCCACCTTCAAATAACTCCCAAGTTTAGTTTTTCAACTTAACCATTAATAAGTATAATTTATCCAACCAAAAGATAAATCTCAACTCACAAGTATTATCCCAAATTCCAAATCACTACTAATCCTCAAAACCAGCACATGACTTGAACTTCCAACTACATTGCGAGACGTCACGCTTTCACGTGCACTATGATAACTCTCTAAATGTATAAAATTAAGTCCTCATAAATTATCACCATGAGTAGAAACTGGCTCAACACCTATTAACAACAAATCCTATACCACTCTTCCAAATCCTAAAATTTTAATATCTCATAATTTTGATTATACCATTATGGTTGATACCTAAACTCCAACGTACTTCACATAAAAATCTTATCAACTCTACTCAAATTAATTAACATGGTAACCATGATACACATAATTCTCTTACTCAACTAGACCTTCAATACCCAAGAGAAAGAATAATCTCAAATATTCAAATTTCTATGTGACTTCAAATCACAACTAAATTCCTTAAGATACCCCGATAAATGTTGCTAATCATTAAATCCTCCAAATATCATATTTAAATTATCCACCCCAAACAACTTGCCCAGAAGCCTAAAATTTAGATCCCTTGAATTTAATACCATCACATCGAATCAACATCCATCAATTAACAAAATAAATTCTCCCAAGTCAAACACAAAACTAAAATAAATACTCTCTAAAATTTACGCATATACAACTATTACACAACAATCTCTAAGCATCCACAAACAAAATTAAAATTTCACCAAAGAAAATTGATTGCCTACTATCATAAGCATTACTAAAATAGATTCCATAATAACATATCAATGACCAACAACTACATACTCACAAGGAGAGTCTATCTAGAATACAATTCCAACAATCTCTCAGAAATAAAATTAGAATTTAGAAACTCTAACACTCAGTGAGACCCTTATAATACACATAAATAACATATACAACACCAATGAAGAAATACAATCATGTAAATACCAACGATTTATCAAAACAAATCCATCTTGCAAAGATATAGTAATATACCCAATCACTAAATAAAACTTGAGTAATTCACATAAATATTATATAAAAATAAAACTAGTGAAAAGATCTAATAAACAAATAAGTAAAAGCCAGCCGTTCAAGAAAACAAGTCCACCTCCCTTGGTAAACAGAAAATCACCAAAAGCTTTTACTAAATAAAACAAGGAGATTGAAATAAAAGAATAACGAAGAAAAAAAAATGATAATTAAAGTTTTGAAATTCTCCTCAAATTCCAACTCTAAAAAGATTTATTGTAGAAATATCTAAGATTTAAAACCTTTAAAAGCAACGAACTATAGTAAAATAAATAAATTAATAAATAAATACTAACAAGTTGCCAAAACAAATCCACTCTTCAAAATAAATAGGTAAACTTTTAAAATAAAACAAGCAAAAAGGTGAAAAGATAATAAATTTAAAAGCTTACCTCTATGTATGTCTCAAAAATGAAAACATAGTAGCGATTTTCCTTTAAATCTTTGTCTCAATGAATCTCAAAGTTTCAAAAATATTTAAAAGACCAAAAGCCATAATTAAAATAAAAAGATGATAAACAAAATCCAAAACCATCTTGTAGAAAACTTATGAATTGAAATAAAACAAAATCAAATACTTATGATAATTGCATAAAAGCTTAATAAAACAAAATAACTCACAACAAAATAATAACTTTAAAACAAAGGATTCCATAACACAATTATTTAAAATATAGGATTCAATAAAAAGAATGATTTAAAATAATAATCTAATCCGAAATATCCAAACTCCAATTTAAACAAAACAAAGACATATATATATATAAATAATTAATTAACTAAATGTTCAACAACTTGACTAAATAAAATCAACTAACTAAAATCTAAATTACTACCCAATTACAATATAGAACAAATATTAAATTGAAATAAAGCAAATCAAACCAACCAATCAGAACTAAGATAACTCTAAAAATAATAAACAAAATGCACATTAAAATAAAAAGTACAACACAATGAAATAAATATCGAAAATCTTACCATATAAACTAGTAGCAAAACTTAGAGAACAAATAGAATAATAAAATAGATTAAAATAACCAAACAACAAAATAAACAAATTTTAAAACAACAAAATTTTCTGGTACTGTCCCTAAGTAATCTATAGATTTACCCAGAGTCGAACCGCTCTGATACCACCTGTGACGCCCCCAAATTCTCCTTAAAATAAACACGGGAATCGAGGTGTCGGAATGCTGACAACACGGGTCACGCACCCCCAACGTCAAGTGCTAAGTATGTGAACACGTGACATGCATAAATAAAAGCAACGGATAATTAAAGTCAATATCTAAGTACCAGAATTTTTTAGAAATATTTTACAAACCAGTTTAATATAAATTCTCCAGCAGGAGATTTAATATAGCCATCCGAAAATCAAAATATAAAATACATAATTATCAAAAACGGGAATAACAATTCACAAGATAATAAATTATAATACCATATTTCAACAGCGAAGCCGCCTCCTCAAGTTTAGCCTCATCGACATCTGCATCCAAAATCTACGACGCCAAAAATGGCATCGCAGGTAAGTACAATCCAAACAAACCACAAGATATAAAATATATTCATGCAACAACAATATGCATGAACACAACACCATATGCATGAAACTCAAAATAATCTTCCTCAAAATAAATAAAATAACCACACATGCCAAAATCCCATTTTTGCTCAAGATATAACACCAATAAAAATATGTATCATTTTCCCAGAAAATGATACACATAAATCCATTAAAACCATAACTATTTTCTCAGAAAATAGCCTAAACATATATTTTATTAACCGTATGCACCATGATCTCTCCTAGGGATCATCTGCATACCCTAACTCTCATCATTACACCGAAGGTAACTGTGACGCCCCCAAATTCCCCTTAAAATAAACACGGGAATCGAGGCGTCGGGATGATGACAACACGGGTCACACATCCCAATGACAAGTGCAAACGTATGTGCACACGTGACATATATAAATATAAGTCGCAGCGGATAATAAAATCATTATCTAAGTACCAGAATTTTTAGAAATATTTTTACAAACCATTTTAATATAAACTCTCCAACAAGAGATTTAATACAGTCATCTGAAATACAAATTAAACAAATACATATTTTAAAAAGGGGAAAATAATTTCCCGAGATAACAATTTATAACCATAATACATCACCGGCGGAGCCGTCTCCTCAGGCTCAGGCTCAGCCTCTTCATAATCTGCATCCAAAAACTATGATGCCAAGATGGCATCGCAGGTAAGTACAACCCAACCAAACCCAAAGATAGAAATATACTCATGCAACAACACTACGCATGAACACGACTCCAAATGCATGAATCTCAAAATAACATCTTTCTCAAAATGAATAACATAAACACACGCCAAAATCTCATTTGGTCCACGATAAAATTCTAGTAAAATCATTCATCATTACTCAGAAAATAATATTCACAAAACCAATCATACCCGGCGTTACGTATCGCCGTTCCCGATATGATATACATACACACCCGAAATCATAATAGGCGTTACGTATTGCCGTCCCCATTATGATTCACACACACTCATTTCATAGTGGGCGTTACGTATCGCCGTCCCCAATATGAAATGCACACCCAATGACCATAACGGGCGTTACATATTGCCGTCCCCGTTATGTCATCCACACACTGCCAATCATAATGGGCGTTACGTATCGCCGTCCCCATTATGACTGACACACACAATGACCATAATGGGCGTTACGTATCGCCGTCCCCATTATGTCATCCACACACACGCACGCTAATCACAACGGGTGTTACGTATCGCCGTCTCCGTTATGACTCAGCCAAAAACCATTAAAATCCATAAACTCAATAAAAACCCAATTTCCATTCTCAACACATAAATATCCGAAATCAAGCAAAAATCCAATTTCCAAATATTTTCATGAGCATGCGCGTAAATACACAATGCAGACAACCATGCACCAAATATCCAACATTTAAATAATCCAATCAACCAACAAATACCAACATCAACCAACACATAGATGTTAATGCAAAAATATATTTAAATCTTAAAATTTATTTGGAAAATACTTACAGCGATTAAAAACGCAAATCCTTGAACAATGCCAATCTGCAGCGTTCGTAGAGGTTATTTGTACGTTAGGCTAAAGTGCTCGGTTTGACACCAAAATTTAGGGAGATACTCTTTGGAAGGTGGGGAATCTCATGGAGGTGGTGGTGTGGCGGTGCAACCACCGGAAGGTGGCGGATCGGGCTCAAAATGGTGAAAACCCATTTTCGGGTTTGGGGTTGTACCGGGAAGGTGAGGCCGCGGTTGGAGAAACTGAGCTAGGAGGATGACCAGCTGGGCAAGGGGAGTCTTTTGGTGGCGGTGGTGAGGCCTACGGTGGCCGGACGGCGGCGCTAGGGTGGCAAACCCGTGTATGGGTATTTGAAATACCCATTTCAGATTGGGTTATTTGGGCTGCCGTGGGTGGTGCCGGAGGTTGGGTTCTGCTCGCTGGAGGGTGGGGAGGTCGCTAGTAGGTTGTCGGTGCCAAGGGGTGGCCGGCGGTGGTCGGAAAATGCAAGGGAAGCTAAATTAGTCATTTCGGGTAGGGGACTCACGCGCCGGCTAGGGGCCACCGTGAGGTGCACCACCGGTGCAGGGGAGGTCGCCGGAGGGTAAGGGTGCCGGCGGCATGGGCAGTGACGGGCGGTGGATGGCTGGGCTACCTAAGGCCGAACGGCCAAACAGGGGAGGGGAAGGAGTCGCGCGCGGGAAGGGGATGGGGAAAAACTGAGGAAAAAGAAAGAAAAAGAAAAGAAAAAGAGAAAAGAAAAAGAGAAGAAAAAGGGAAAAGGAAAAATGAAAAAGGAAAAAGGAAGGGAAAGAAATACAATTCAATTCCCATCACTTGTGTGAGATCCTAAATTTACGTGTATTTTTACACGTTATTTTATTCTCGGTGTTAATTATTTTAATGTATTTTAATAATATCATTGGTTGTGTTTTATTTGTTTAAAATATTTATTTGAGCTATTAATTAGTTAATATTGAGTTACGTTGCTTTTCTTATTTATTTTACTGAGTTAATTATTTTAAATGAGTGAAATTTAATTTCCTTTATTTTATTATGTGATTTTATTTGATGTACTTTCTTTATAATAAATAGTATTCTATAATTAAATTGTTCTTTAAATTAAATTGGTTTATTGTTGGGTTTTAAATATTTTATTTTATTTATATTGAATGGTAGTATTTTCATTTGGCTTTTATTTAATTTAATGTGTTTTTTTCTAGTAGTCCTATTTTTCTTCTTCTTCTTCTTTTTCTCTTTTCCTTTTCTTTTCTTTTCTTTTTCTTCTTTCTTTTTCTTTTTCTTCTTTCTTCCTGGTTTTCCCGTGCGCGCCAGCCCCCCCTCCCCTGTTCCCTTCCTCTCGCCGTCCCTTCTCCCTACACCTAGGGCCGCCGTCAAACACAAAACAAAATAAGTACTCTCCAAAAATTTATACACTCACAACTAGTACACATTAATCTCTAAGCATCCACAAACAACATCAAAATTTCACCAAGGAAACAAATAATCGCCTATTATCATAAGCAGTACTAAAACAAATTTCATAACAATATATCAATGAACAACAATTTCACACTCACATGAAAAGTTCATCTAAAATACAATTCCAATAATCTCCCAGAAATAAAATTAGAACTTAGACACTCAAACACTCAGTGAGATCCAGGTAATAAATATACACAAACAGCATATACAATATCGATAAGGAAATGCAATTGCATAAATACCAACAAATTAACAAACAAATCCATCTCGCAATTATAAATAATAATATACCCAAACACTAAAGAAAACTCAAGTAATTTACATAATTATTATATAAAAACACAAAAGGGGGAAAAGATTTAATAAACAAATAAGTAAAAGCCACTCATTCAAGAAAACAAGCCCACCTCCTTTAATAAAAACAAAGTCACCAAAAACTTTTATTAAATAAAAGAAGGAGATTAAATTAAAATATGAACAGCAAATAAGATCACAAATAAAACTTTGAAATTCTCTACAAAACCCAACTCTTAAAAAATATTTATTGTAGAAATCTCTAAAATTTAAAACCTTTAAAAGAAACGAACCATAATAAAGTAATTAAATCGATAAATTAATTAATAAATAAATACAAACAAGTCGCCAAAACAAATCCACTCGTTAAAGTAAATAGATAAACTTTTAAAATAAAATAAACGGAAATGTGGAAAGATAATAAATTTTAAAACTTACCTCAAATCATATGTCTAAAAAGAAAGCACAACAACGATTCATTTAAATTTTTGTCTAAATAAATTTCAAACTTTCAGAAATATTTAAAAGACAAAAACCATAATTTAAAATAAACAAATAATAAACCAAATCCAAAACTATCTTGTAAGAAACCTATGAATTAAAATTAAAATCAAATCTTGATGATAATTGAATAAAAGTTTAAGAAAACAAAATAACCCACAACAAAAGAAATAAACTTTAAAATAAGGAATTCCATAACACAATTATTTAAAATATCAAATTCAATAAAAAGATTGATTTAAAATAATAATCTAATATGAAATATCCAAATTCCAATTTAAACAAAAACAAAGGCAAATATATAAAATAAATAATTAAATAAATGCCCAACAACTTAATTAAATAAGATCTACTAACTAAAATCTTAATTGCTACCCAATTACAATATTTAAACAAATATTAAAATAAAATAAAACAAGCAAGCCAATCAATCAGAACTAAGTTAATTATGAAAATAAATAAACATAAACATTAAAATAAAAAGTACAACACAACAAAATAAATAACGATAATCTTACCATATAAATTAGTAGGAAAACTTTGAGAACAAATAGAATAATAGAATAAAATAAAATAACCAAATCATAGAACAAATAATTTTTTTTAAAACCACAAATTTTTCTGGCACAATTCCTAGATAACTTGCGGATTTATTCAGAGCCGAACTGCTCTGATACCACCTGTGACGCCCCCAAATTCCCCTTAAAATAAATACGGGAATCGAGGTATCGGGATG
Source organism: Platycarya longipes (assembly GCA_036559045.1). Lineage (NCBI taxonomy): Eukaryota > Viridiplantae > Streptophyta > Magnoliopsida > Fagales > Juglandaceae > Platycarya > Platycarya longipes. The sequence goes on along the minus strand of CM071799.1, from coordinate 7,833,224 downwards.
ATGACAACACGGGTCACACATCCCAACCACAAGTGCCAACCATGTGTGCACAAGTGACATACATAAAATATAAGTCGCAGTGGATAAATAAATCATTATCTAAGTACCAGAATTTTTTAGAGTATTTTTAACAAACTATTTTTAATATAAACTCTCCAACAGAAAATTTAATACAGTCATCCGAAAGATAAATTAAACAAATACATATTTATAAAAAAAATGGGCAAATAAATTTATCGAGATAACAATTAATAATAATATCACATCAATGGCAGAGCCGTCTCCTCAGGCTCAGTCTCTTCAATATACCCAATCACTAAATAAAACTTGAGTAATTCACATAAATATTATATAAAAACATGAGGAAAAAGATCTAATAAACAAATAAGTAAAAGCCATTCATTTAAGAAAACATGATCACTTCCTTTGGTAATCACAAATCACCAAAAGCTTTTATTAAATAAAACAAGGAGATTGAATTAAAATAAAAACAGCAAATAAAATAACAAATAAAGTTTTGAAATTCTCCACAAAACCCAACTCTTAAAAAGATTTATTGTAGAAATCTCAAAAATTTAAAACCTTTAAAAGAAACGAACCATAGTAAAATAATTAAATAGATAAATTAATTAATAAATAAATACCAACAAGTCGCCGAACAAATCCACTTGTCAAAATAATTAGATAAACTTTTCAAATAAAACAAATGGAAAGGCGAAGAGATAATAAATTTAAACTTACCTCAAAGCATATGTTTAAACAGAAAACATGGCAGCGATTTATTTTAAATCTTTGTCTAAATAAATTTCAAACTTTTAAAAATATTTAAAGACAAAAGCCATAATTTAAAATAAAAATATAATAAACAAAATCCAAAACTATCTCGTAGGAAACTCATGATATAAAATTAAAACAACACCAAACACATATGATCAATGCATAAAAGCTGAATAAAATAAAATAACCCACAACAAAATAATAACTTTAAAATAAGGGAGTCCATAATACAATCATTCAAACTATAGGATTCAATAAAAAGGACAATTTAAAATAATAATCTAATCCGAAATATCCAAATTCCAATTTAAACAAAACAAATGCATAGATATAAAATAAATAATTAAATAAATGCTCAACTATTTGACTAAATAAAATCAACTAACTAAAATCTTAACTACAACCCAATTACAATATTGAACAAACATTAAAATAAAATAAGACAAAGCAAATCAACCAATCAGAACTAAGTTAATTATGAAATAAATAAACAACATAAACATTAAAATAAAAAGCACAACACAACGAAATAAATATCGATAATCTTACCATATAAATTAGTAGGAAAACTTAGAGAACAAATAAAATAATAGAATAAAATAAAATAACTAAATCATAAAACAAATAAATTTTTAAAACCATAAACTTTCTGGTACTGTCCCTAGGTAATCTGTGGATTTACCCCAGAGTCGAACTGCTCTGATACCACCTGTGACTCCCCAAAATTTCCCTTAAAATAAACACGGGAATCGAGGCGTCGGGATGCTGACAACACGGGTCACGCACCCCCAACGTCAAGTGCTAAGTGTGTGAACACGTGACATGCATAAATAGCAGCAGCGGATATTGAAGTCAACAATTAAGTACCAGAAATTTTAGAAATATTTTACAAACTAATTTAACATAAATTCTCCAACAAGAGATTTAATACAGTCATCCGAAATACAAATTAAAAGAATACATATTTATAAAAAGGGGAAAATAATTTCCCAAGAGAGCCATTTATAATAATAGCACATCAACAACGGAGCCGTCTCCTTAGGCTCAGCCTCTTCAAAATCTGCATCCAAAAACTACGAAGCCAAAAATGGCATCGCAGGTAAGTACAAGCCAAGCAAACTTAAGATAATAAATACATTCATGCAATAATACTATGCATGAACAGGACACCGTATGCATGTGACTTAAAATCATCCTTCTCAAAATTAATAAAATAACCACACACGCCAAAATCTCATTTTGGCCCAACTAAAACTCCAGTAAAATCACCCATCATTTTCCCAGAAAATGATGGCCATAAATCCATTAAAACCACAACCATTTTCATAGAAAATGGTCCACATAAAACCAATAATTAAAACCCGCCACTTTCCCAGAAAATGGCCTAAACATCCGTTTTATTAACCGTACGCACCATGATCTCCCCTATGGACCATCCGCACACCCTGGCTTTCATCATCACACCGAAGGTAACGATCACGCATGTGACTTCGGAACAGGCGATGCTCAGCTAACCGCGCCCAGCACGTACCATGACTAGGCGTCCCCTAGCTCCCGCAAGCAGAGGAGCCACAGAGTCGGCACGAGAGCGTTACCATCCCATCTGATCCCGTTGTCGCCCGGCGACGACCCAAGGGACATCACTCAGTATATTCCGCTCCCGAGTGACCAGAGGAGCTCCACCGGGATAATGCCCCATCCCGGTTTGGGGTTGTGATACACACGCACCCGAAACCATCAACACATGAAAACCCAGTTTTCATTTCCAACACATGAATATGCACGTAAATACACAATGCAGACGACCATGCACCAAATAGTCAACAATTAATAAATTTCAACAATGATCAAACACAATATTTTTTGATGCCATAAATATATTTAAATCTTAAAGTTTATTTGGAAAATACTTACAGCGGATAAAAGCGTAAATCTTCGAACAGACGCCACTCTACAGCACTCGTAGCGGTCACTTGTACGTTAGGCTAAAGTGCTCGGTTTGACACCAAAATTTAGGGAGATACTCTTTGGAAGGTGGGGAATCTCATGGAGGTGGTGGTGTGGCGGCACAACCACCAGAAGGTGGCGGATCGGACTCCAAAAGGGTGGAAACCCATTTTCCGGTTTGGGGTTGTACCGGGAAGGTGGGGCAACAGTTGGGGAAATTGAGCTAGGGGGATGACTGGCGGGGCAAGGGGAGTCTTTTGGTTGTGGTGGTGAGGCCTATGGTGGCCGGACGGCTGTGCGGCAAGGATATACCCGTTTTAGGACCCATTTCGGGTGGAGGAGAGAGAGAGAAATTGGGGTGGCTACCGATGGTGGGTTATGCTCGCCGGAGAGTGGGGAGTCTAGTGGTGGTGGTAGAAGGCCAAGGGGACCGGCGACGTTGTCGAAAAATGGGTGAAAACACATTAAACCCATTTTCGGGTATGTGCCGTGTGAGGGAGGTGGGGTGGCCGGAGGTGATACCACCGGTGCCAGTGGACTCGCCGGCGTGTGGGGAAGGCTATGGGCTGGGCGGTGTCGCCGGTGGGTGGCCGACAGCGGCCCTGGGTGGTGATGGGAGAACCGGCGAGAGAGAGGAGGCAGGGGAGGTTTACAGGTCTGGGGCCGAATTTGTGACACCCCCAAATTCCCCTTAAAATAAACACGGGAATTGAGGAGTCGGGATGATGACAACACAGGTCACACATCCCAACGACAAGTTCCAAACGTGTGTGCACACGTGACATACATAAAATATAAGTCGTAGCGGATAATAAAATCATTATCTAAGTACCAGAATTTTTAGAAATATTTTACAAACCATTTTAATATAAACTCTCCAACAGGAGATTTAATACAGTCATCCGATATACAAATTAAACAAATACATATTTTTAAAAGGGAAAAATAATTTCCCAAGATAACAATTTTATAACAATAATACATCACCGGCGGAGCCTTCTCCTCAGGCTCAATCTCTCCAAAATTTGCATCAAAAAACTATGATGCCAAAAATGGCATCGCAGGTAAGTACAACCCAAACAAACTCAAGATAATAAATACATTCATGCAACAATACTATGCATGAACAGGACACCGTATGCATGTGACTTAAAATCATCATTCTCAAAATTAATAAAGTAACCACACATGCCAAAATCCCATTTTGGCCCAAATTAAAACTCTAATAAAATCACCCATCATTTTCCCAAAAAATGATGGCCATAAATCCATTAAAACCATGGCCATTTTCCCAGAAAATGGTCCACGTAAAACCAATAATTAAAACCCGCCACTTTCCCAGAAAATGGCCTAAACATCCGTTTTATTAACCGTATGCACCATGATCTCCCCTAGGGACCATCCGCACACCCTGGCTGTCATCATCACACCGAACGTAACGACCCCGCATGTGACTTCGGAACGGGCGATGCCTAGCTAACCGCGCCTGGCGACGACCCAGGGTACGTCACTCAGTATATTCCGCTCCCTAGTGACCAGAGGAGCTCCACCGGGATAATGCCCCATCCCGACCTGGGGTCGTGATACACATGCACCCGAAACCATAAATACAAAGAAAACCCAGTTTTCAAATCCAACACATGAATATCCGAAATCATGCAAAAAATCCCATTTCCAAATATTTTCATGAACATGCGCGTAAATACACAATACATACGACCATGCACCAAATAACCAACAACTAATTAATTCGAACAATAACCAACTACAATATTTGTTGATGCCAAAAATATATTTAAATCTTAAAGTTTATTTGGAAAATATTTACAGCGGGTAAAAGCGTAAATCCTCGAACAGACGTCACTCCGCAACGCTCGTAGCGGTCACTTGTACGTTAGGCTAGAGTGCTCGGTTTGACACCAAAATTTAGGGAGATACTCTTTGGAAGGTGGGGAATCTCATGGAGGTGGTGGTGTGGTGGCACAACCACCGGAAGGTGGCAGATCAGGCTCAAAATGGGTGAAAATCCATTTTCGGGTTTGAGGTTGTACCGGGAAGGCGAGGCAACGGTTGGGGAAACTGAGCTAGGGGGATGACCGGCTAGACAATGGGAGTCTTTTGGTGGCGGTGGTGAGGCCTACGATGGCCAGACGGCTGCGCGGCGAAGAACAACCCGTTTAAGACCCATTTCAGGTAGAGGGGTAAACGGCGGAGATGGGTGGCTTTGGGCGGTGGGTTATGCTCGCCGAAGGGTGGGGAGGCTGCTGGTAGGTCGCCGGTGTCAAGGGGTGGTCGGCAATGGCCGAAAAATGCAAGGGAAGCTAAAATAGTCATTTCGGGTAGGGGACTGTGTAGGGGCGGTGGGGTGGCCGGAGATGACACCACCGGTGCCGATGGACTCGCCAGCGTGCGGGGAAGGCTGTGGGCTGGGCGGTGTCGCCGGTGGGAGGCCAACGGCAGCGTTGGGTGAGGAGGGAGAAACGACGAGAGATGAGAGGGAGAGAGGGGCTCGCGGGTCGCACGGGGAAACCGGGGAGGAAAGAAGAAAAAGAAAAATAAAGAAGAAAAAGAAAAGAAAAGGAAAAGAGAAAAAAGAGAAAGAAGAAAAGGAAGACTACTAAAAAAAGCACAATAAATTAAATAAAAGATAAATGAAAATACTTCAATTTAATATTAATAAAATAAAATATTTAAAGCCCAACAATAAACCAATTTAATTTAAAGAACATTTTAAATATAAAATACTAATTATTATTAAGAAAGCACAACAAATAAAATCACATAATAAAATAAAAGAATTTAAATTCCAATCATTAAAATAATTAACTCATATTAAAATAAATAAGAAAAGCAACATAACTCAATATTTAATTATAAAAACAACATAAAACTAACACTTACTAACGAATAGCTCAAAAAAATATTTTAAACAAATAAAACAAAACCAATAATATTATTAAAATAAATTAAAATAATTAATACCGAAAATAAAATAACGTGTAAAAATACATGTAAATCTAGGATCTCACAGGGTTTTCCCCCTTTAGATATTTAATGTCTACCGTTAGATCTAGATTTCTTAACCTAAATCTAACGGTAGTGCTTAAATTTATAAATAAGTCTATAAATAAGCTAAGTAAAAATAGACAATTAAAACTATAAATACAATCTAACTAATTTAAAATCAACTTTAAATAATAAAACTAATATTATTTTATCATAAAATAAAATAAGAATTTTACTAAATATTTTTAAAGAAACAAAATTATATAAGCAAACAGAATTTTTTTACTAGTTTTAAATACTTGAAAGTTTTTTAAATAAAATGATTTCCTTAAACTATATAATTTTTGGGGCCTTAAAATATAAGAAGGCTTCTTTAAAAACTGTATTTAGTTGGATAATACTAAAAGTTTACTGATTAAAATAATTTTAGAAATTTCATATTTTTAAAATACTTTAAATATTTAAAGTATTTATTTATTTGCCACGAAACCAAAATGCCGCAAAAAGTAATTTGACCCACAATTTTCAAGTCGTAGAGTGTGAGTCGTGGTAAAAAAGTATATTTTTTTTTCACAGATAAGATTTGTCAAAAGGTAATTATTTTATGTTGTGGGAAAAGAATTCGTGGAAAAAGACTAATATTTTTTTTTTTTTATAGGAAAATATGAATTTCATTGCATAAAACCTCAACCTTTCAAACCGAGTTACATGAACGTTTGTCAATAAAAACAAACTTTTCAATGAACGTTTGTGGCATTAATGTATTTATTATCTTGGATTTTTTTGGGTTATACTTACCTGCGATGTCATTTTTGACATCGTAGTTTTTGGATGCAGACTTTAAAGAGGCTGAGCCTGAGGAGACAGCTCCACCGTTGATGTGTTATTATTATTGGTCCCTAGGGGAAATTGTGTATATGGTTAATAAAATGGATGTTTAGGCCATTTTCTGGGAAAATGACGGGTTTTTTAGTGTTACGTGAACCATTTTCTGGGAAAATGGTTGTGGTTTTATTGGATTTATGGTCATAATTTTCTGGGAAAATGATAGGTGATTTTATTGGAGTTTTAATTTGGGCCAAAATGGGATTTTGGTGTGTGTGGTTATTTTATTGATTTTGAGGAAGATGATTTTAAGCCTCATGCATATGGTAATTTGTTCATGGTTGTTGTTGTGGCATTAATGTATTTATTATCTTGGGTTTGTTTGGGTTATACTTACCTGCGATGTCATTTTTGGCGTCATAGTTTTTGGATGCAGACTTTGAAGAGCCTAAGCCTGAGAAGACGGCTCCGCCGTTGATGTGTTATTATTATTAATTGTTATCTCGAGAAATTATTTTCCCCTTTTAAAAATATGTATTTGTTTAATTTGTATTTCGGATGACTGTGTTAAATCTCCTGTCCGAGAATTTATATTAAAATGGTTTGTAAAATATTTCTAAAATTCTGGTACTTAGTTATTGACCTTAAATATCCGCTGCTTTTATTTTTGTATGTCACGTGTGCATACACATTTGGCACTTGTCATTGAGATGTGTGACCCGTGTTGTCATCATCCTGACGCCTCGATTCCCGTATTATTTTAAGGAGAATTTGGGGGCGTCGCAGGTGATATTAAAGCAGTTCGACTCTGGAGTAAAGCCGCATATTACCTAGGGACAGTTTCAGAAAAGTTTGTAGTTTAAATATATATATATATATATGTTTGTTTATTTGTTTGGTTATTTTATTTTATTTTATTATTCTAATTATTCTCTAAGTTTTCCTACTAATTTATATGGTAAGATTATCGATATTTATTTTGTTGAGTTGTGCTTTTTATTTTAATGTGCATGTTGTTTATTTATTTTCATAATTAATTTAGTTCTGATTGGTTGGGTTGCTTTGTTTTATTTCATTTTAATATTGTTCTATACTGTAATTGGGTAGTTGTTCAGATTTTAGTTAGTTGATTTTATTTAGTCAAGTTGTTGAGTATTTTTTTTTAATTATTTAATTTATATATATGCCTTTGTGTTTGTTTAAATTGGAATTTGGATATTCGGATTAGATTATTATTTTAAATCAATCTTTTTATTGAATCTGATATTTTAAATAATTGTGTTATAGAATTTCTTATTTTAAAGTTTATTTCTTTTGTTGTGGGTTATTTTATTTTCTCAAGCTTTTATTCAATTATCATCAGATTTGATTTTAATTTCAGTTCATAGGTTTACTACAAGATAGTTTTGGATTTGGTTTATTATTTGTTTATTTTAATTATGGCTCTTGTATTTTAAATATTTCTGAAAGTTTGAAATTTATTTAGACAAAGATTTAAAATGAATAGCTGTCATGCTTTCTTTTTAGGCATATGCTTTGAGATAAGTTTAAATTTATTATTTTTTTCACATTTCTGTTTGTTTTAGTTTGAGAGTTTATTTATTTATTTTGGCAAGTGGATTTGTTTGGCGACTTGTTGGTATTTATTTATTAATTAATTAATTTGTTTATTTTATTATGGTTCGTTTCTTTTAAAGGTTTTAAGTTCTGGAGATTTCTACAATAAATATTTTAAGAGTTGGGTTTTGTAGAGAATTTCAAAGTTTTATTTGTGATTTTATTTGATGTTCTTATTTTAATTCAATCTCCTTCTTTTATTAAATAAAAGTTTTTGGTGACTTTGTGTTTATTAAGGGAGGTGAACTTGTTTTTTTTAAATGGCTGGCTTTTACTTATTTGTTTATTAGATCTTTTTCCCGTTTTGTTTTTGATTAATAATTATGTGAATTACTCATGTTTTATTTAGTGATTGGGTATATTATTATATCTTTGTGACATAGATTTGTTTGATAATCTGTTGGTAGTTATGCAATTGCGTTTCCTTAACGATATTTTATACATTGTTTATGTATATTTATTACCTGGGTCTTACTGAGTGTTTGAGTGTCTAAGTTCTAATTTTATTTCTGGGAGATTATTGGAATTGTATTTTAGATGGACTTTTCATGTGAGTGCGAAATTGTTGGTCATTGATATATTGTTATAGAATTTGTTTTAGTACTGCTTATGATAATAGGCGATTATTTGTTTTCTTGGTGAAGTTTTGATTTTGTTTGTGGATGCTTAGAGATTGATGTATAATAAATGTGCGTGTAAATTTTGGAGAGTATTTGTCTTGGGCTGGTGTTTGACTTGGGAGAATTTGTTTTGTTAAGTGATATGGTTGAATTGATGTGATGGAAATAAATTTAAGAGATCTAAATTTTAGGCTTCTGGGCGAATTGTCTAGAGTGGATAATTTAAGTATAATATTTTGGAGAATTTAATGGTTATCAACATTTGTCGAGGTATCTTAAGGAATTTAGTTGTGGCTTGAAGTCACATAGAAATTTGAATATTTGAGACTAATCGTTCTCTTGGGTATTGTAGGGTCAGATGAGTGAGAGAATTACGTGTATCATGGTTACCATGCTAACTAATTTGAGTAGAGTCGGCATGATTATTAGGTGATGTACATTGGGGCTTAGGTATCAACCATGGTGGTATAATTAGAATTATAAGATATTAAGATTTTAGGATTTGGAAGTGTAGTATATGATTTCTTGTAATAGGTGTTGAGCCAGCTTTTGCTCAATGGTGATAATTTATAAGGACTTAATTTTATGCATTTGGTGAGTTTTTCGAGTGCGCGCAGAAGCGTAATATCTTGTAATGTAATTGGAAGTTTAAGTCTTGTGTTAATTTTGAGAAATTAGTGATTACTTGAAATTTGGGATGATACTTATTAGGGGAGAATTATTCTTTAGTTAGGTAAATTATATGTATTGATGGTTAAGTTGAGAAGATAAACTTGGGAGTTACTTTAGGGTGACACAAATTGTTGTATGGAATTAGTTAACATTAAAATTTTGAAAGGTTGTGGTAAGGTTATGGTACATGTGGCGTTCAGATTAATTGGCTACCTCAGGAGTCTTAGAGATGAAATATTATTTGGAGACTATACGGTTATGATGGAATAACATTCATATCTGTTTGAGGAAAATAGATGATTGTGCTAATGTTTGGAGTGAGTATTAAGTGTTGTGGTAGGTGAGCTATTGGAATTTTTATTAGTAGCAGCCGAGCGAATTTCGAGGACGAAATTCTTTTTAAAGGGGCGAGAATGTGAGATCCCAGATTTACGTGTATTTTTACACATTATTTTATTCTCGGTATTAATTAATTTAATTTATTTTAATAATATTATTGGTTGTGTTTTATTTGTTTAAAATATTTATTTGAGCTATTCGTTAGTAAGTGTTAGTTTTATATTGTTTTTATAATTAAATATTGAGTTACGTTACTTTTCTTATTTATTTTAATGAGTTAATTATTTTAATGATTGGAATTTAATTCCTTTATTTTATTATGTGAGTTTATTTGATATGCTTTCGTTATATTAATTATTGTTTTATTTTTAATATTGCGCTTGGGTTTAATTTATTTCTATTGATGGGCTTTAAATATCTTATTTTATTGATATTGAAATTGTAGTATTTAAAGTCTACTTTTATTTAATTTACTGTGTTTTTCTAGTTAGACTTATTTTTCTTTATTATTATTTTTTTTTAATCTTTTTCCTTTCTTTTTCTTTTTCTTTTCTTCTTCTTCCCTGCGCATTCGGCCCTACAGTGCGACACCTTCCCCTCCCCCCTCTCTGCGTCCATTCGGTCCTCAGCCCTAGTGCCGCCGTCGGCCTCCCTCCGGCGACACCGCCCAGCCCACCACCACCCCCGCATGCCGGCGAGCCTCCCCTACCGTCGGTGTGCTTCACGACGGTCTCACCTCCCTCTCACGGCCTCCTACCCGAAAATGAACTTCATGTGTTTTCTCCCATTTTCCCGCGCCACCACCGGCCACCTTGGCCTCCGACCACCTCCACCAGGTTCCCCACCCACTGGTGAACCTCCACCTAGCTCCGGTGCCCTCCAACTCCACCTTTTCATCTTAAACCCGAAATGTGTCTTAAACGGGTTGAGCAACCCAGCGCTGCCATCTGGCCACCATAGGCCTCACTATCGCCACCAAAAGACTCCCCTTGCCCAACCGGTCAACCCCTTAGCACAGTTTCCCCAACCACGGCCCCACCTTCCCGGTACAACCCCAAACCCGAAAATGAGTTTCCACCCTTTTGGAGCCCGATCCACCACCTTCCGGTGGTTGTGCCGCCACACCACCACCTCCATGAGATTCCCCCACCTTCCAAAGAGTATCTCCCTAAATTTTGGTGTCAAACCGAGTACTGCAGCCTAACGTACGAGTGACCGCTGCGGAATTTAAGGATTTACGCTTTTACCCGCTATAAGTATTTTCAAATAAATTTTAAGATTTAAATATATTCTTGACATCAACAAATATTGTAGTTGGTTATTGTTGAAAATTATTAGTTGTTGGCTATTTGGTGCATGGTCATTTGCATTGTGTATTTACGCGCATATTCAAGTGTTGGATTTGAAAACTGGGTTTCAAATGTGTTAATGGTTTTTGGGTGCGTGTGTATCACGACCCCAAGCCGGGATGAGACATTATCCTTGTGGAGCTCCTCTGGTCACTCGGGAGCGGAATATACTGAGTGATGTCCCCTGGGTCGTCGCCGGGCGACGACGTGATCGGACGGGATGGTAACACTCTCGTGCTGACTCCATGGCTCCTCTGCTAGCGGGAGCTAAGGGATGCTTGGTCATGGTACGTGCTGGGCGCGATTAGCTAGGCATCACCTATTCCAAAGTCACATGCGTGGTCGTTACCTTCGCTGTGATGATGAAAACCAGGGTGTGCGGATGGTTCCTAGGGGAGATCATGGTGCATACGGTTAATAAAATGGATGTTTAGGCAATTTTTTGGAAAAATGGCGGGTTTTGATTATTGGTTTTACGTGAACCATTTTCTGGGAAAATGGTTGTGGTTTTATTGGATTTATGGTCATCATTTTCTGGGAAAATGATAGGTGATTTTATTGGAGTTTTAATTTGGGCAAAAATGTGATTTTGGCGTGTGTGGTTATTTTATTGATTTTGAGAAAGATGATTTTAAGTCTCATGCATATGGTAATTTGTTCATGGTTGTTGTTGTGGCATTAATGTATTTATTATCTTGGGTTTGTTTGGGTTATACTTACCTGCAATGTCATTTTTGGCGTCGTAGTTTTTGGATGCAGACTTTGAAGAGGCTGAGCCTGAGGAGATGGATCCGCCGTTGATGTGTTATTATTATTAATTGTTATCTCGGGAAATTATTTTCCCATTTTAAAAATATATATTTGTTTAATTTGTATTTCGGATGACTGTATTAAATCTCCTGTCGGAGAATTTATATTAAAATGGTTTGTAAAATATTTCTAAAATTCTGGTACTTAGTTATTGACCTTAAATATCCGCTGCTTTTATTTTTGTATGTCATGTGTGCACACACGTTTGGCACTAGTCGTTGGGATGTGTGACCCGTGTTGTCATCATCTTGATGCCTCGATTCCCGTGTTATTTTAAGGGGAATTTGGGGCGTCACAACTTTCATCCATTTTCATGTTGAAACTCTTGATAGACCAATAAGCCTTATGTTCTAACTCAACTGGAAGGTGACACGGTTTCCCAAAGACCAATTGATAAGGTGACATACCAATGGGTGTTTTATATGCAGTTCTATATGCCCACAAGGTATCATCCAAACACAAACTCCAATCTTTTCTACTTGGATTGACCGTCTTTTCAAGGATGAACTTGATTTCTCTATTTGACACTTCCGTTTGTCCACTAGTTTACAGATGATAGGCAGTTGACACCTTGTGGGTTATATGGTACTTTCTCATCATAGTCTCCACAGTTCGATTGCAAAAGTGAGTACCTCGATCACTTATTAAAGCTCTTGGAATTTCAAACCTAGAGAATATGTTAGACTTGGTAAAATATGTAACAACTTTAGAATCATCAGTCTTGATGGCTTTAGCTTTCACCCGTTTCGAGACATAATCAACAGCAAGCAAAATATAAACATAACCGAAAGATATAGGAAACGGTCCCATAAAATCGATGCCCCAAACATCAAAAATTTCACAAAATAGTATGGAGGTTTGTGGCATCTCATTCTTTTGGGATATATTACCTGTCTTTTGACAATAATCGCATGACTTACAAAAAGAATATGAGTCTCGGAATAAAGATGGCCAACAGAAACCATTTTCTAGTACTTTTCTTGTTGTTCTCTTAGCTCCAAAGTGACCCACAAGCATAAGAATGACAAAAGGTGAGGAGGGAAAAATTTCATTTTCAAGAACGCATCTTCTTATCACTTGATCTGCACAATGCTTCCATAAGTATGGACCATCCTACACATAGTACTTGACATCACTTTTGATCTTGTCTCTTAAAGCCTTAGACAAAGCAGAAGGTAAAATGTTAGTGACCAAATAATTCACAATATTCACATACCAAGGTAATGTTACACTTGCGGAGAACAATTGTTCGTCGGGGAACATTTCCTATAGATAAAGTTCATTTTCCACATGAACTAAACGACTCAAATTATCTGCGACAAGATTCTCTATCTCTCTTTTGTCTTTGATTTCCAAATCAAATTCACTCAAGAGAAGCATCCTTCTTATTAATCTTGGTTTTGCTTCTTTCTTCGTCATCAAATAACGAAGAACTGCATGATCAGAATAAACAATGACTTTAGTACCAAGCAAATAAGATCTAAACTTTTCTAAAACAAACACAATAGCTAAAAGTTCTTTTTCTGTAGTAGAATAATTTTTCTGGACATCATTTAAAGTTATTGAAGCATAATAAATGGCATGAGATGCTTTTCTAATTCTTTATCCCAAAACAGTGCCTACTGCATAATCACTTGCATCACACATTATTTCGAAAGGAACATTCCAATCAGGGGGTTGGATAACTGGGGTAGAAGTCAATAGTTCTTTCAGCTTATCAAATGCCTTTTTACATGTCTCATCAAGCTCAAAAACTACATCTTTTTATAGCAACTTGCATAGGGGTAATGCTATTTTGGAGAAATCCTTGATGAATCTATGGTAAAAACTTGCATGTCTAAGAAAAGAACGAACTTCCCGCACACTAGTGGGATAAGGTAAAGATTGAATAATATCAACTTTGGTTTTATCTACCTCAATTCCTTAGATGAAACAACATGTTCCAAACTAAACCTTGTTCAACCATAAAATGACATTTTTTAGAATTTAACACAAGGTTAGTGTTTATGCATCTTTGAAGAATAAGTGTAAGGTTAGGCAAACAATTATCAAACGAGTCTCCATAAACTGTGAAATCGTCCATAAAGACTTCTATGATATGCTCAATATAATTTGAAAATATGCTAACCATACACCTTTGAAAAGTGGCTGGGGCATTGCAAAGGCCAAAGGGCATGCGATGATATGCAAAAGTCCCAAATCGGCATGTAAAAGTTGTCTTTTCTTGATCTTCTAGAGCAATTGCAATCTAAAAATAACCTGAATAATCATCAAGAAAACAATAGTAAGAATGACCAGCTAATCTTTCAAGCATTTGATCAATAATAGGTAAAGGGAAGTGATCCTTGTGGGTTATAGCATTTAATTTTCTATAATCTATACAAACCCGCCACCCATTCTGAACACGGATGGGTACCAACTCATTATTCTGGTTTTTTACAATAGTTATTCCAGTCTTTTTAGGAACCACTTGAATTGGGCTAACCCAATTGTTATCTGAAATAGGATAAATCACTCCAACTTCAAGAAGTTTGAGAATTTCCTTTTTTACTACATCCATCATGGGCGGGTTCAATCTTCTTTGTGGTTGACGGGAAGGTTTTGCTCACTCTTCAACTAAGATACGATGCATGCATGTAGATGGGCTAATTCCTTTAATATCCTCAATCGTCCAACCAATAGCCATTTTATGCTCATTAAGGACCTGCACAAGCTTTTCTTCTTGTAGTGCACTAAGTTTATTGGAGATAATCACTAGTAATGGTCCTCCATCTCCAAGAAACATGTACTTGAGGTAGCTAGGGAGAGGCTTCAAATTTGAAATAAAGGTCTGCAAAACAGAGAGTAAAGGCCTTTTGTCAAAAACTGGTAAGGCAGTAATATGAACGTTATCTGACTGTTGTAACTTTGGAGAATCATTCAATAATGCAACAATTTCTTGCAATTTAGTACTAAATGTTAACTCCTCATTCTCTTTCTCAAGATGTTTACTAATGGCAACTTCCAAACCATCTTTTCCATCAAGTTCAAAAACTTTCTATGTTAAAGAATCAATCACATCAATAGAAAAAACAAGATTATCATCATTAGGATATTTCATGGCATCATAAATATTAAACTTAACAATTTCACCGTCAAATTCCATGGTAAGTGTGCCACTATGAACATCTATCTAAGTCTTGGATGTCTTTAAGAAAGGTCTTCCTAACAAAATAGGAGCATTTTGATCACCATTTTTCATATCAAGCACATAGAAATCAGTAGGGAAAAATAAACCATTAACTTGTACAATAACATCCTCAACTACACCATTAGGATAGGCATTAGATCTATCATCCAATTGAACTATAACACAAGTTTTATTCAAAGGTCCAAGTTTCAAAGAAGTATATATAGAATATGGCATGACATTGATAGAAGCTCTTAAATCTACATGGCCTTTTCAAATTTAGTGTTATCTACTATACAAGGGATAGTAAACATACCTGGATCTTTGCATTTTGCAAGGAATTTTCTTTGAATAACTGCAGAAATATTCTCCTCTACTCTCACCTTCTCACATCCTTTAAATTTATGTTTCTTCTTAGTTGAACACAATTCTTTCAAAAAATTAGCATAACGAGGTATTTGTTTAATAGCATCAAATAGTGGAATATTTACCTTACATCTTCGAAAAGTTTCATATAAATTTTTATTTTGCTCATCTTTTCTAGATTCAGCTAAAACCTGGGGAAAAGCGGGTATTGGTTTATAGTCAGACAGAGGCAAAAACTTGCGCTTAGGTCCGCATTTTCATTGAGAATGTTCTTATCTGCTACGACGTTTTTCTCTTTTTCTTGTTCCGATGATACAGAGGTTGCCTTTACTGGAATTTCAACTTCTTTACCACTTCTCAAGACGATTGCACTTGCATTTTCTCTTGGCTTTACTATCGTTTGAGAGGGTACATTTCCTTAACTTTGCACCTCTAGTTGACTAATTGTAGTTGCCATTTGGCCCATTTGATGGTCCAAATTTTGAATACTCGCCCTTGCCTCTTGTTGAAATTGTTTTGCCTTCTGTTGAAATTGCAAAGTGTTAGTGGCAAGAGACTTAACAATATCTTCTAAAGACATACCAGCATTAGAAGTTTGGCCCTGTTGTTGTCTAGGGGGGTATGACTGTTTATATTGTTGGAAATTTGAACGGTTTTGAGTAACGAGCTGATTTATTTGTTGATTTTCATAGCTAAGATTGGGATGATCCCTCCATCCTGGATTATATGTGCTCGAGTAGGGATCATACTTCCTTTGCAGTTGTCTAGGAAAACCACTTGCCACATTTACTTGCTCAATGGGTTCCTTTTGAAGAGTTGGACACATATCAGTTGGATGTCTTGTTACTAAACAAATCCCACAAGTTTTCACAGTTTGCATATTACCTACAACCATTTGACGAACAAGAGAAGTTAGACTTGCAATTTGTTGTTCAATGGAGAAAACATTTACCTTATTAACTTGCTTAGATGAAAAGTCAAGCCTAATGCCAAATTGTTGAGAATTGGCTGCCATATTTGCAATCAAGTTTCTTGCGGCTTCAGGAGTTTTATCTACTAGAGCTTCTCCATTAGCAACATCAATCATACTTCTATTAGTGGGTAGAAGGCCCTCATAAAGATATTGGATAAGTAGCTGCTCACTAATTTGATAATGGGGACAGCTTGCACATAATTTTTTAAAACGTTCCCAGTATTCGTGTAGGGACTCTCCGTTGTGCTGCCTTACACTACAAATTTCTTTTCTAATGTTGGTTGCCCTTGAAGCTAGGAAGTATTTTTCCAAAAATAACATTTTCATCTCATTCCATGTGGTAATACTGTCGGAGGGTAGATAATAGAGCCAATCCTTAGCCGAATCTTTCAAAGAAAACGGAAAAGCTCTTAATTTAATTTGATCTTCAGTCACCCTTGTGTGTTTCATACTCGTGCAAACCACATGAAGTTCCTTTAAATGTTTGTGAGGATCTTCACCTGCAAGGCCATGAAAAGTGGGCAAGAGATGTATTAGTCTAGTTTTTAATTCAAAAGTAGTAGTAGCATCTAAAATAGGAAACGTTATGCATAGAGGTTGTTGGTTTAAATCAAGAGCGGCAAGCTCTTTCAAAGTCTGATTTCTAGCCATGACTTCTTCTTTTACTAAATAAGAATCGCTAGCAAACAGGGAGTCAGAAGCCAAGTTGTCCTCTTTAGAATTTCTCTGATTTTCCCTCCTTAATCTGTGCAAAGTCCTTTCTATTTCTTGATCATATGACAACCTTGAGTAGAAGATCGAGTTATAGTCATAAACAATTAAGAAAACTCTAATAAACCATTAAAAATAAAAACTACCAAATACTAAGTTTTTTTTTTTTTTTTTTATAAAATAAAAATCACAATAAACATAAAAGCTAACTAGAATCAGTCCTCCAGCAACGGTGCCAAAATTTGGCGTGCTGTCGCAAGCACCCAAAAATAAAATCCTATACTCCCAAAAAAATATATGTAGTAGTGTGAGTAAGTGTCGATACCACAGAAAATGATTAGCTTATTTTCATACTATTAAGCAAGGAAGTTAGGGTTTTTGATTGTAACGAGAATAATTTCAAAGGAAATAAAAACAACTAAATAGCAATTTAATTTCAAAATATCAATCAAAGGAACAAGCATTGGTCGAAGTTAACGTCCACCATTCTTAGGTGCAAGTTGCTTGTAACTTGAGTGTTCATTTTTGCTTCTTATTCATTAGTTGCCTTGTATGACTTTGTATCTTGTGGTCAAACAATTTGTCTTGAAGAAACTTGAGTGTACCTAATCTTGCATGTGAGTTGATCCTTGAATTTCCAAGTTGGTGTAGGGGTGCTTCCTGGAAAATATTGTGATGACATGTGGATTTGATGTAATTGGCTGGAAGTGTGGCTGAAGAATATTCAGGAACGTCAAGTGCAGGTGTGTCCACTTCATAGTCGATTTCGTCTTGGATTGAGCCAATATTTCTCAAAATATAGAACATAAAAGTTATATATATTTCTCCTGGAGTTCTATATCATCTTGAATCAGCTCAATCGGAAATTGGATGAGAGAGTTATGCCCATATTACGAAGAGACGTCAAAACTATCTAAAATTCTCCAATTATCTTCATTTACTCCTAATGCCCCTATTTGTATCCTAAATCAAAATATAAAAATAATGAGTATATTTAGGCATCAAATAAGAACAAAATATTAAACATTAAGAGAGAAAAATGTGGTATTTTATATTCTCATCATCCACCAATGGCTTTCGGCTGACACAACTTCTTCCAGCTAACCCAGTGTACCTTCTTCTCCTCCTTTCTTTGTCCCCACCAATACTTAGCCATCATATTTTCTAATTCTCTACAAAATTGTGTTGGAAGATTGAAACAACTCATAGCATATGATGAGATAGCCATAGCAACAGCTTTAAGTAAGATCTCTTTTCCACCTTGAGAAAATATTTGACCCTTCCATCCTTGCAACTTTAACCAGACTTTATGTTTTACCTCAGCAAAAGTACTAGCCCTTGACTTACTAACCATGGGCGGCAACCCAAGGTATTTTTCATATTGTTGAGCATGAGAAAAACCCCAAATCTCCAGGATAGTTTTCTATTGCTCTTTATCTACATTCTTGCTAAATACCATAGCTGATTTCTCATGGTTTATAAGCTGCCCAGATGCATCGGAATACTGCTTCAGCAAGGCTTGCAAATTTAAATTAGCTTCTACATTGGCTGAATAGAAAATAAGACTATCATTTGCAAATAATAGGTGATTGAGTCTAGGTGCACCTTGACCTACCTGAATACCACTAATTGCTTTGGTCATAGCAGCTTCCTTCAACAGACAGATAAAGCCTTCTGTGCATAACAAAGCAAAAAGGAAGATATGGGGTCACATTGGCTCAGACCCCTTGTGGGAACAATGTGTCTAGTGGGTGAACCATTTATAAGAATTGAAAATGAAGCACTTGAGACACAAGTCATAATCAGCTTGACTAGAGAGTCAGGAAAACCCAATTTAAGCATAACAGATTCAATAAAAGACCATTCAACTCTATCACAGGCTTTACTCATGTCTAGCTTGAGTGACATAAATCATTTTTTACCTTTCTTTTTTCTCTTTAAGAAATGTAACACTTCATGGGCCACTAACACATTATCTGTAATTAGTCTTCCTAGCAGGAAAGCTGCCTGGGAATCAGAAACCACCTCTGGTAGAATACTTTTACTGTGATTAGCAATAACCTTAGAAATTAGCTTATATATAACGTTACATAAGCTAATTGGTCTAAAGTCATTTACTTTAATTGGGTGTTTCTTCTTAGGCACCAAAGTAATGAATGTGTGGTTCAAAGCTTGCGGGAAATTACCAGTATTTAGCGTTGTCAGGACTGCTTCAGTGATAGAAAGACCTATCATTGACAAAATTGTTGGAAAAATAGGGGAGGCATTCCATCAGGCCCAAGTGCCTTCGTGGGATGCATCTCCTTGAGAGCTCTGACCACCTCCTTTGATGTGTACTCTTTAGAAAGGTCCTGTACCATAGCATGTGTCACTTTGCATTCCATTTTGTTCAGTATGGCCCCTGGATGTTTAGAACCAGTAGCGGTAAATAAAGAGGAAAAATAATTAATAATAAGACTATCATAGTGTTCCCCTTCTGCCAATTGCCATTATCATCCATTAACTTCAAAATTGAATTTTCCTTCTTCTTTGTGAGGCTTTGGCATGGAAGAATTTCATATTTTGGTCCCCCTCAGCTAGCCATAAAGCTCCCAATCTTTGCTTCCACATAATTTCTTTCCTCTCTAGCCACTTTTGCACATTCTCAGTAGCTGAGTTAGCTGCACTTGAGTTTAGCTCAGAAGGGTCTTTCATCTGCTCTACAGTCAGCTTCTGTTGTGCCGCCGAAAGCCTTACATCAACATTGCCGAATCTCACCTTATTCCACCAGCTGAGATCTGACCTACACCTAGAAACACAGTCCATAACCCCTTCCATTGGAGCCCTCAGGTCAGCATCCTGCCATCTGCTTTTAACAATGTCTGAGCATGCTTTTTCCCCAATTCACATAGCTTCAAACCTAAATAGCCTTGGTTTTCTTTTTCTATTAAGGATTCCCATAACATCCAGACCGATTGGCAAATGGTCTGAGTATGACATAGAAATATGAGTCACAGCAGCCCTATCATACATTAAACACCAAGCATAAGTGCCCAGATATCGATCTAGACTTTCAGAGACCAATCCATTTTCAAATCTTCTATTGCACCATGTATAATTCGGTCCATTAAAACCCAAGTCCTTCAGATTACATTCTTCTAAAACTTCTCTAAATGCTCTCATTTGATATTCTGGTCTACTTCTATCTCCCCATTTCTCCTCTGAGCAACAAATTTCATTAAAGTCCCCAAAAATCAGCCAAGCATCCGAGCAATTACCATGTAGCCTTCTCAGTAAATCCCAAGTCTCCTGTCTTTGGCTAGATTCTAGGTGCCCATAGATTTCAGTCAAATGTTAGCATTTTGCATCATCCTCAACAAAAGCATGAATATATGAAGAAGAATAGTTTAAGATTGAGAGACGAACCTCATTTTTCCATAGCAGAGCTAATCCACCCCCGTGACCCTTGGCATCGACAGTTAAACAATTATCAAACATTAACTTTACTCTAATCAGTTTCTCGTGTATTCCAACTGATTAACCTCATTGATCTCGGTGGGGCTGGTTAACAGCCACCACCGATTCCTGAGTTGTGTTTCCTTCAACATCTTGGGTCCGAGGACCGCTGCCATTTTGAATCTCTAGGGTTTTCAACTGATAGATCATCTCCTGCATTCCTTTTGTTTCCGTCCTCTGCAATCAAAGGGTTTGAAGAGCTTGTTCTTGTTTTTACCTGCCTTTTCCATTTTCGAGCTGGGCCTTTTTCCTGCACCACCTGCACGTGCTTAGTGTGCTCCTCATGCTTAGTAAAGTTGCCTTCTTTTACTATCATACCCTTAGGTATGTTAGTTGATGACTGCAGTGGGAAGTCTAACTCACTCTGGCCTCCAACTAACGGGCCACTTGTTCGCAACCCGCCTTCATCCACAACTAACTCCCCTTCATTCAGTTTTGGCATTAAATCAGAAGCTTTTGCAAACAAACCTGCAAAATTCTCCGGGTTTATTGGGTTACGTTGCTCAATAGCCACATTGTCAATTCCATCACTTATCGAATTCGCGATTTCCCCAGCCGTTGTTTGTTCTGTTGTAACCACCTTCTCCAAGCCACATCGCTCATAGTTGGCCACCTTTACTGTCTCTGTCTCCGGCAGCCTTCTTTAACTATCAAAAGAGGTAGGTTTTTCCTGGCCAAAAAATCTAGAATCAACAACATAACCAGCACGCATCCAAGGTCCGTAAGGGAATTCAGTAGGGGACCAGTTATGCATTTAAGGGGACCACCACTCACAGTCTTTGTGCATATGTCCAAGAAGACCACAAACATAGCACAAATTTGGGAGTCTTTCATATGCAAACCTCACAAAAAAAGGATTGGCCGATCCAACACTAACTTTTTTACCATGTAGCTGGGGCTTTGTAATGTCTAGGCACACACGTACCCTCAAATATTCACTCTTTGCCATCTCCCCTTCTTCAAGATCAACCTCCTCCACTTTCCCTAGAGCCTTACCAATTCTTTTGCCCATAGACGCATCACGAACCATGACAGGAAAATCATAAATTCAGACCCAGAACATAGCTTCAGATAATACCACCTCGTGCGCTTGCTTTAGTCCCTTTACATCGCTAACTAGGACTAATTATTTGTCAAAGGACCATGGACCATCTCTTTTGACCCTTTCTTTCTCCTGGACATCCTCAAACTCAACCATGAAAAGCGTGGGACTCAGATCACGAATAATCAGAGGTTTCAAGGGCCGCCACGGCCACACTCTTCTCATAATAGACTACAAGGCTTCCTTATTAAAGTGCTTTGATGAAAGGAGTTTGAACAAGAGGCAACGGTGTCCCCTTGCTAAAACTTCTTCCAGCGTTGTTTCTTCAACCACCAATGCCTCGTCTTCTTGTTTAGTCAACGAAAGTCCCTCACACATCCTTTCTAGGCTTGTATCCATGGTAGGACTAGCCCAATACCAACGTTGCTAGCGTCAAAATCCTGCACTTAGAAGGGAAGATAACCTCTATTGAGGAGAACCCCAGAGAGGAGTGTATAAAAAATAAAATAAAAAATAAAAAGACCAATATTGTTGTAGTGTGGATGGCATAATTTATGCATGTCTACTGTATATCATGAGGTGGGTCCCGAATAATAAAAATACTAAAGGATATAGTCACATACACACTACATAGCTACAAGAAATCTTGTCTTTTCCAACACAGCATTTCGCCAGGAAAAGCCACAGTAATCGCCAAAAAAAAAATCATTCCCAGCGACTGCCTTAACATCGCACATTTGACGGTATTAAAGTGCTTATTATAAATTATTGCAACGAATAAAGTTAATTATCAATTGCAGCAAAAATATTCGCCATGAAAAGTAAAAATACGTCGTAATTAAGTCCAACAGATGGCGGCATAATCGCCGGTATGTGTTTTTGCTGCAGTTCAAACTTTCCGCAATAATAGCAAATACCACTTAAATTAGTAACAGTATAGGTCCTGCATTGTTATCATCGCCGGAAATAAAGTTGTCATCTCCAAGGACAGATTTACTTAACTCTCAGTCGAGCCCCATGTCTTTTGGGCGAATACAATTCCCTGAAGAACATTATATGGAAGAAATCTCTCATAGGTGTTTGAGAGGGCAATCCCCCTCCGGGACAGAAGCAACTCTGGTTAAGAATAGTTGCTAGATGAAACACTGTTTATTGGGAATAAATTGTATGTGGACAGGATGACAAGAAAGGTAAACCTGTTCATGTAGTTTTAGCTATCTTTTCTTCATAACTTTTGTTACTAATATAAACATAGGATTTAGAGAGAAAAAAGTTTAATTAAAACTATAAAAAGAAATGAGAACTCGATAATTTACTTGTCAGAACACGTGTGATAACTCACACATGAAACTTCTTCTGAATATGGCAGTTTGCTTATTTGAAAGGTGCTGTGGCATTGTCTCCATCCCCAACGCCCTGAAATAATTTCCATGAGAAATAGTAAAAATATGATTGAGAATTGACCAAACAGTTAAAGAAACTATGAATATAAAGATCAATATGAAAACAAAATCTGGGACTAACCACTTTATATGCCACTTTTTCACCAAATATAAAAACACAGCCATTGTCTTCAAAATATGAGAAAAAAGGGGAGGTTGGGGGGGCATAAAAGCAGATGATTCAACAAGACATTTTAACTGAGGTCAAAGCTTCATAACAGAAAACCACTGAGTCATAACAAAATACCATCAATACACGCCGAATGCAGCAGCCCAGCAGCTACATTTTTAACCTACATCCATAAAAAATTATGCTAAAAACCACAATTATTAGTGAAAAAGTGACATTGATTTAGATACAAAAGATTAATCGTGAACCAAAACTTCAAGCAAATAATACCTTAATCCCCTCGAGATTCTCGATAAGCCTTGGTGTGTATTCACTGCACAAAGAAATGATATATTTGTACATCAAAACAAATGACTTTGAGTAGATAGACTGTAACACCTGGGCCCATAGCCCATTAACTAGCCCAAGACCCACGCCCGGCCCAGCCCCAGCCCCAACCCATGCCCGAACGGCGTTGTTTCACGCCCGGTTTATATCTTCCGCCTCTTCTTCTTTCTTTCTTTTCCTTTCCTTTCTTTTCTCTTCTTCTTCTTTCTCCTTCATCCCCTTCCCCGACGGTTACCCCTCTGTTTCGCTGCCCCTTCTCGCGCCCACCACTCACGTTCTCGGCAGTTACCTAGCTCAACGGAAGATTTATTCTCTCCCTCTCTCCTTTCGGCATTTGCATCTTCGATTTGGGTCTCCTCATCGCCGGCTCCTCTATTTTCGTTCACCCCTAGTTTTCGCCGGTAAGTCCATCTAAATCTCTCCCTTCTTCTCTTGCGATTATTACCATCCATGTAAGGTACGGTTGTGGGGTTTTATTCACTGAAATTTTGATAGATACCCGTTGGTTTCAGCCGAGCATAGGGGAGGCAGGATTTCAATTCCATCCGGCCACTGTCCGTGGGTTTTGTTGCCCAGTTTCGTGTGATTTTTCCGCTTAAGGTAAGATTTATGGATTTGCTCTTGGATGCTCATCTTAGGTGATTTGTTTCAAGGACTTTTCTTTTAATTGATGGATCGGCTTGAAGAGAATTTTGATGGCTACCTAGGGATTTTATTGACTTTCCTTGCTGCCGTGTAATACCTCCTTGCTTGTTGTTTGGTAGTGGTTTCGGGTTGATGCATAGTAAATGAAGGTGATGAGTAGATGTTAGATTTTCTGGCTTGTGAAATTTTGTTGAAACGTATATGAGAATATCCCTGTTTGGGTGCTGCTTATTATTTTAGAAATTTTGGGATTTTTGGGAATTGTTGATTACGGAAAGTGGGATGCTTAGGGAATGAAAATGCTTTGGATCTTTTGTTTAGAAGACTCTTACAAGTTGTTGGTGGAGTATTTTTATTTTATTTCTTGGTTGTTCCTGAGCTTATGAGTTGTTTGTTGAGGGGATTATTGGTGGCTGATAGTATGAAATAAAGAATTTATTTTTCCAAGGTATTTTAGAGTTTTTTTGAGATGGATGCGTGATGAGCTGAAATAATGAAAGTGTTGGGGACAAAATTCATGCTAATAAATGATTTTGGGCGTCTGGTTGCTTGGTAAATGTTTTCTAGAAATTTTGTATTTAGGCAGGCAACGTAGTTAGCTTATAAATTTTCAGGTTTAAGCTTTCGGAGTAGTCATTAACATAAAGGAAATTATTTTATGAATAGGTGACGAAACTCTTAGCGGTCAGACTCAAAGTTTTGATTTTTCGCTACAGGAGTCAGGTAAGCGGGGTTCATATGCTTGATTTTTAAACTAGACGTAGACTGAGGTTGATTTTCTAAAAATTTGTGCATGTCCGGTTTTGAATTGAGAACTTGAGAAAAACCAACCTAAGTTAATTATTTGCATTATTCATGAAACTTGTATGAAAGAAAGAAAAATATTTCTGTCATGCATTGTGTAGACATGAGCTGTTTGTTTTTTTGTCATGCTATTTTTCTGAAATGTGAAAAAGAGCGTTTGTCTATCTGAGAAAAATTATGCTTTGAATGTGTTGACTATGTTTTATTTATATAAGCTTTATTCTGAAAATAGCTTGGAACTATGGGTCTTTAATAATTTTGAAAACCTTTAGCATAGTATTCTGGTTGGTATTTGATTCTATCTCTGCTTGCTTTGCTCTGCTCTGTCTATGTTCGGTTTGGATTGGTACCAATTTCCTATCTCTGAGTGCACCCACTTTGAAAACAAAGTGGTTTATTGTGGGCTTTCCTATGTGCACACTCGGGGCTCCGAGAACAAATAAGGGAAAGTTCCACCTCTGTCTCTGCCTGGTTTGGCCACTGGGATTTGCACAACCCTACCACGGGGGTTAAACATGGTCTTTGCTTTGTGAGATGCTCCATTTGATATAGTGATATTACTCAGTTTTGTTATGCCAAAGTACTTTATGATTCAATTGTTTTGAAAATCATTTGTTTCTTTTATGCATAATCATGTTTTGTTCCGTACTTTATTACTTGGTAAATGCTCATGTTTACACGCTTGTATAAGTTCTTCGCTTACTGAATTGTGGAAAAACTCACCTCCTTATCTCATATATTTTTCAGATGATTTGGATGTTCCAACAGAGGACCAAGAGTAGAGTTTTGACCAAGTTAAGCAGTTAGAGCCACAGGCTAGATGGGGGAAAACAATTAATATTTATTTTAGATGTTGGGTTTCTAGTTCATTGGATTTTAGAATGTTAGTTATTCATTATTGTTAAGCTTATTGGGAGAATGTGAACCCTCTCATTTATGATTTATTCAAATTCTTTTATTTATGACTTGGTGGACATTGTTATATGGATTGAAATGTGGAAAATATTTTTATTTGAACATGATCGGAGACCTATTATTTGTAGTTGAGGATGGATTATGCCAAACAGGTTGGACTTCGTGACCCCCCTTCGAGTACGGGGCGTTTCAGTTGGTATCAGAGCGAAGGTTTAAGATTCTGCAGATTTATGCAATAAGGTTTTAGGAATTTGAGGTTCTAGAATTTGCCAACTTTAGGAATTATTTGAGGTGTAGAATTATATAGGCGTGTGAGCTGATTTCGTATTGTTGGAGAGTGAAGGGTTATATATATATTTTTATTTTTGGTATTATGTGATCTTGTTTGTGGTGGGTACCTCATTTTTTTGGGGAGTATTATATACTATTGTTTTGACTACTAAGATTACCTGTAGATGTTTATTTTAGCTAGCTGGTTATATGTTTTAGTGAACGATTTGTTTAATAGTCTAAGTGTTCTCAGGATGCCACCTCGACGTGAGCGAAGTGTGTCGGACTTGAATGCGGCCAGAAATGAAAGGGAAGCAAATCCAAGAGCTTCTGAAGTACTTCGAGCAGCAGCGCATCAGCTGATTGATGATCTCGCACAAAATTCATCTGGCCGTCACCGCACCACAAGTGAAAGGAGTTGCACTGTGGAAGATTTCAACAAGTTGTATCCCACGTCTTTTGATGGAAGAGGCAATCCGATACTGGCAAAGGATTGGGTACAGGATATTGAGGAGATATTTCGAGTCTTGCCTTGCACGGATGAACAAAAGGTGGCGTTTGCTTCATTCAAGCTGACCGGGGAGGCAAAAAGGTGGTGGATCTCTGAAAGGACTATCAGGGAAGCTGAAAAGACGGAAATAAAAAGTTGGTCGCTGTTCAAGGAAGTCTTCCTAGAGCGTTTCTTCCCAGTCTTAGTTAAGGAAGATAAAGCTATGGAATTTGCCACCTTAGTTCAGGGAGCGATGTCAGTACACCAATATGCAGCCAAATTTACCGAGTTGGCACGTTTTGCGGCATATTTGATTCCAGATGAAGAGAAGAAGTGTCGCAAATTTGAATAAGGGCTGAACGAGAAGCTTTTTGAGCGAGTAGTGGGCTTCCAAGTAAAAAAATTTACAGAATTGGTGAATAAGGCTACAGTGTTTGAAAGAAGCCTTCAAAGAAGTGCAACTTTATCTGATCAAAGGAAGAGGTCTACCTCATCTGGATTCCATACAAGCGTCAATCAAGGATCGTGGAAGAAGAAAAATGAAGGGGGTAGTTCAAGCAATAGGCCAGGCCAGAGTAATCGGCAGCCCTACCAGTGTAAGACATGTAACCAAGTGCATTCTGGAGAATGCAGAAGAGGGGCAAGACTATGTTTCCATTGTGGCAAGTCAGGACACTACATCAGGAATTGCCCTCTGCAACCAGACAACAATAACGTGAGCAGGTTGCAACCCCAGAGAAATGAAGTTACAGGACGAGGTAACAATTAGCGTCCTACTGCACCTGCTAGAGTCTTTGCATTGACACCAGGAGAGGCTGAAGGCAGGGATGATGTGATCACAGGTATTTTATGTTTCTCTTTTTCTTTTAGGATTAACTTGGTATTCAATGCGGATCTTTAATAGAAGGAGTATATTTTTTTTATTGTGATCACAGGCATTCTTCCATTGTTTTCTAATGATGCTACTGTATTATTTGATTCTAGGGCAACGCATTCGTTTATTTCTTTGAATTATGCTAAGTTTTGCACTTGGGAAGGTGAAAGGTTGGAGTATAGCCTAGTAGTCTCGACACCGACAGGAAATTCAGTATCTTGTCATAAAATTCTCCGTGGCTGCCCCATATCTGTTGAAGGAAGATTGATGCCAGTTGATCTTATAATTTTTGATATGTTTGGATTCAATGTAATTTTGGGGATGAACTAGCTGGCTTCATACCATGCCAGTATTGACTACTTTAAAAAGGAAGTAATCTTCAAGCCTCCTGAGGGAGGTGGAATTCGATTTGTGGGGTCGAAAGTGCGATCACTTCCATCAGTCATATCAGCAGTTCAGGTTGGAAAATTATTGCGAGATGGTTGTCAAGGATTTTTGGCTTGTGTGATAGATGCACCAAAGGAAGAGTTGAGTTTAGAAGAGATTCCTGTTGTGAGAGAATACCCGGAAGTGTTTCCTGAAGACTTGTCTGGATTACCACCCGACCGAGAAGTAGAATTTGCGATTGATCTTGCTCTGGGCACGACACCGTTGTCCAAGGCTCCTTATAGAATGGCGCTATCAGAGCTCATCGAACTCAAAAAGCAGTTGCAAGACTTATTGGACAAGGGTTTTATCCGACCCAGCGTGTCCCCATAGGGTGCTTCAGTTTTATATGTGAAAAAGAAAGACGGGACAATGAGAATGTGCATCGACTATAGGGAACTCAACCGAGTAACTATCAAGAGCAGATATCCCTTACCCCGTATAGAGGACCTTTTTGATCAACTGCAAGGTGCACAAGTTTTCTCTAAGATTGATCTTCGGTCAGGATATCACCAACTGAAGATCAAGGCAGAAGACGTATCTAAGACCGCTTTCAGAACCAGATACGGTCACTATGAGTTTTTGGTCATGCCTTTCGGCTTGACTAATGCTCCTGCAGTATTCATGGATTTAATGAATAGAGTATTTCATGAATTCCTGGATAAATTTGTGGTCGTCTTCATTGATGACATCTTGATCTATTCTAAAAGTAAGGAGGAGCATGAGGAACACTTGAGGCTAGTACTCGGAACAGTTAGGGAGGAAATATTGTTTGCTAAACTAAAGAAGTGTGAGTTCTGGCTGGATTCAGTTATATTTTTGGGGCATGTGGTTTCAAAAGAGGGTATTTCAGTGGACCCGGGGAAAGTAGAAGCAGTAGTTAACTGGCTGGCACCGAAGAATGTTCACGAGGTTAGGAGTTTCTTGGGATTGGCGGGATACTATCGTCGATTCATTGAGGGTTTCTCTAAAATAGCAGTTCCTTTCACCACCCTTACCAGGAAGAATAACAAGTTTGAGTGGACAGAAAAATGTGAAGAAAGCTTTCAGACCTTGAAACAAAGACTTGTGACCGCCCCAGTTTTAACAGTTCCCACTACAAGAGGTGGTTTTGTGGTGTATAGTGATGCTTCAAGATTGGGTTTGGGGTGCGTATTAATGCAACACGGAAAGGTTATAGCTTACGCTTCTCGACAACTGAAGACTTATGAACAGAACTACCCCACACATGATCTAGAGTTGGCAGCGGTGATATTCGCACTCAAGATTTGGAGGCATTATCTATATGGGGAAAAGTGCGAAATCTACACAGATCATAAAAGTTTGAAATATTTCTTCACCCAGAAAGAATTAAACATGAGACAGAGAAGATGGCTCGGGTTAATAAAGGATTATGATTGTACTATAAATTACCACCCAGGCAAAGCGAATGTTGTAGCTGACACCTTAAGTAGGAAATCATTGAGTCCAGCAGTTGCAACCCTTACCACCCAGCCCCAGTTGTTAATGGACTTAGAGAGGGCCGGTATTGAGGTTATCACTAATGGTACAAGTACTTTCGTGGCCAGTTTAATAGTGCAACCAGATTTGTTAGAAAGAATTAAAGCAGCTCAGAAAGTGGATTCAGCATTGATAAAGTTAGTTGAGGAAGTTAAAAACGGGGACAAAGCTGATTTTAGAATTTCTGAAGATGGAGTTTTGAGGTTTAGAAACAGATTGTGTGTGCCGGCAGATGATGCACTGAAGAAAATAATTCTTGAGGAGTCACACCGCTCTTTATACACAGTCCATCCAGGGAGTACCAAGATGTATCGGGACTTGAGAGAGTCTTTTTGGTGGAACGGTATGAAGAGAGAAATTGCTAAGTTTGTAGAACAGTGCCTAACATGTCAACAGGTGAAAGCAGAGCATCAGAGACCAGCAGGATTGTTACAGCCATTGCAGATTCCAGAATGGAAGTGGGAGCATATATCCATGGATTTTGTGACAGGTCTACCGAGGGCTTTAAACGGACAAGATGCAATATGGGTAATCGTGGATCGCTTAACGAAGACTGCACGTTTTGTGCCCATTAAAGTTTCTTATAAATTGGAGAAACTAGTTGAACTGTACATACAAGAGATCGTGAGATTGGATGGGGTACCAGTGTCCATTGTGTTAGATAGAGATCCTCGTTTCACTTCTAGATTTTGGAGAAGTTTACAAGAGGCAATGGGTACTAAGTTAAACTTCAGTACGACTTATCACCCTCAGACAGATGGGCAATCAGAAAGGACTATTCAGATTTTAGAAGATATGTTGAGGGCATGTGTGATGGACTTTAAAGGAACTTGGATACGACACTTACCATTGGTGGAATTTGCTTATAATAACACCTTCCAGACTAGTATTGGGATGGCACCGTATGAGGCTTTGTATGGCAGAAGGTGTAGGTCCCCTTTATATTGGGATGAGGTAGGTGAAAGAAAAATACTGGGACCAGAGATCATTCAGAAAACCACAAAAAGATTGACATCATTAGAGCTAGAATTAAAGCAGCTCAGGGTCGATAAAAGAGCTATGCCGATAACCGACGTCGTCCACTAGAGTTTGAAGTTGGAAATGAAGTATTCTTGAAGATAGCACTAATGAAAGGGGTTATGAGATTTGGAAGTAAGGGCAAGTTGAGCCCTAGATATATTGGACCCTTTGAGATTCTAGAACGAGTTGGACCATTGGCATATAAGTTAGCACTTCCTCCAAATCTTGCAGGAGTGCATAACGTATTTCATGTGTCCATGCTGAGAAAGTATATTCCCGACCCAACTCACATCATTCATTATGAGCCACTGCAGATTCAGGAAGATATGACATATATTGAAAAACCAGTGTAGATCTTGGAAAAGAAAGCACACACATTACGGACTCGTAGCATCCCCATGGTTAAAGTGTTGTGGAGTAATCACACAAGCAGTGAAGCTTCCTGGGAACTCGAGGAAGAAATGTGAGAGAAATACCCACACCTCTTCAATGAAGATTTTGAGCTCTTGTAGCAATTTTCGAGGACAGAAATTTGTTTAAGGGGGAGAGGATGTAACGCCTGGGCCCATAGCCCATTAACTAGCCCAAGACCCACGCCCGGCCCAGCCCCAGCCCCAGCCCCAATCCATGCTCGAACGGCGTCGTTTCACGCCCGGTTTATATCTTCCGCCTCTTCTTCTTTCTTTCTTTTCCTTTCCTTTCTTTTCTCTTCTTCTTCTTTCTCCTTCATCCCCTGCCCCGACGGTTACCCCTCTGTTTCTCTGCCCCTTCTCACGCCCACCCCTCACGTTCTCGACAGTTACCTGGCTCAACGAAAGATTTATTCTCTCCCTCTCTCCTTTCAGCATTTGCATCTTCGATTTGGGTCTCCTCATCGCCGGCTCCTCTGTTTTCGTTCACCCCTAGTTCTCGCCGGTAAGTCCATCTAAATCTCTCCCTTCTTCTCTTGCGATTATTACTATCCATGTAAGGTACGGTTGTGGGGTTTTATTCACTGAAATTTTGATAGATACCTGTTGGTTTCAGCCGAGCATAGGGGAGGCAGGATTTCAATTCCATCCGGCCACTGTCCGCGGGTTTTGTTGCCCAGTTTCGTGTGATTTTTCCGCTTAAGGTAAGATTTATGGATTTGCTCTTGGATGCTCATCTTAGGTGATTTGTTTCAAGGACTTTTCTTTTAATTGATGGATCGGCTTGAAGAGAATTTTGATGGCTACCTAGGGATTTTGTTGACTTTCCTTGCTGCCATGTAATACCTCCTTGCTTGTTGTTTGGTAGTGGTTTCGGGTTGATGCATAGTAAATGAAGGTGATGAGTATATGTTAGATTTTGTGGCTTGTGAATTTTTGTTGAAACGTATATGAGAATATCCTTGTTTGGGTGCTGCTTATTATTTTAGTTGGGATTTTTGGGAATTGTTGATTATGGAAAGTGGGATGCTTAGGGAATGAAAATGCTTTGGATCTTTTGTTTAGAAGACTCTTACAAGTTGTTGGAGTATTTTTATTTTATTTCTTGGTTGTTCTTGAGCTTATGAGTTGTTTGTTGAGGGGATTATTGGTGGCTGATAGTATGAAATAAAGAATTTATTTTTCCAGGGTATTTTAGAGATTTTTTGAGATGGATGCGTGATGAGCTGAAATAATGAAAGTGTTGGGGACAAAATTCATGCTAATAAATGATTTTGGGTGTCTGGTTGCTTGGTAAATGTTTTCTAGAAATTTTGTATTTAGGCGGGCAACTTAGTTAGCTTATAAATTTTCAGGTTTAAGCTTTCGGAGTAGTCATTAACATAAAGGAAATTATTTTATGAATAGGTGATGAAACTCTTAGCGGTCAGACTCAAAGTTTTGATTTTTCGCTACAGGAGTCAGGTAAGCGGGGTTCATATGCTTGATTTTTAAACTAGACGTAGACTGAGGTTGGTTTTCTAAAAATTTGTGCAAGTCTAGTTTTGAATTGAGAACTTGAGAAAAACCAACCTCAGTTAATTATTTGCATTATTCATGAAACTTGTATGAAAGAAAGAAAAATATTTCTGTCATGCATTGTGTAGACATGAGCTGCTTTTTTTTTTGTCATGCTATTTTTTTGAAATGTGAAAAAGAGCGTTTGTCTATCTGAGAAAAATTATGCTTTGAATGCGTTGACAATGTTTTATTTATATAAGCTTTATTCTGAAAATAGCTTGGAACTATGTGTCTTTAATAATTCTGAAAACCTTTGGCATAGTATTCTGGTTGGTATTTGATTCTATCTCTCCTTGCTTTGCTCTGCTCTGTCTATGTTCGGTTTGGATTGGTACCAATTTCCTATCTCTGAGTGCACCCACTTTGGAAAGTTCCACCTCTGTCTCTGCCTGGTTTGGCCACCGGGATTTGCACAACCCTACCACGGGGGTTAAACATGGTCTTTGCTTTGTGAGATGCTCCGTTTGATATAGTGATAATACTCAGTTTTGTTATGCCAATGTACTTTATGATTCAATTGTTTTGAAAATCATTTGTTTCTTTTATGCATAATCATGTTTTGTTCCGTACTTTATTACTTGGTAAATGCTTATGTTTACACGCTTATATAAATTCTTCGCTTACTGAGTTGTGGAAAAACTCACCCCCTTATCTCATATATTTTTCAGATGATTTGGATGTTCCAATAGAGGACCAAGAGTAGATTTTTGACCAAGTTAAGCAGTTAGAGCCACAGGCTAGATGGAGGAAAACAATTAATATTTATTTTAGATGTTGGATTTCTAGTTCATTGGATTTTAGAATGTTAGTTATTCATTATTGTTAAGCTTATTGGGAGAATGTGAACCCTCTCATTTATGATTTATTCATATTCTTTTATTTATGACTTGGTGGACATTGTTATGGATTGAAATGTGGAAAATATTTTTATTTGAACATGGTCGGAGACCTATTATTTGTAGTTGAGGATGGATTATGCCAAACAGGTTGGACTTCGTGACCCCCCTTCGAGTACGGGGTGTTTCATAGACTCTTCCTCAAAGGAGCTGGATTGATGTTAAAACCCAATGTATCATATTCAAAAATTTTATTGTGAAGGCGGAGCTCACCATACATCTCAAGGTGAACCTTCACAACCTCAAATCTGAATTCTAGAGCTTATCTTGAATAGAAGAGACTTTTGGAGACAAATATGAAGGTAAGTCAGCTTAAGCAAGGGGGCAAGAGTAGGAAGTTATTCCATATATTTATGTCCAATAAGAGGAGAGCTTATCATTATTAGAGGAGACTTTTGGAGACAAATACGAGGGAGTTGGCTTGAACAAGGGGACAATAACACAATATTTTATGCTTGTCCCACCAAGAGCAAAGCTCATCTTGATTTTGGTATTTACAAGCACTCCTTTCTACAATGAGGAGAGGTGAGAGGAGAGAGAATCTAGTACTACGAGAAACAATTACCAATAAAAAATTTTTTTTTTCTTTTATTGGCACTAGTTGTCCGAAAATAGCTAATATACCCACTTTCCTAATTTAATGTCAGTATCAATTCTACATTCATAAATAAAAACTATATAAGAGTCCAATATGGACAAAAGGCCCTGGAACCACTGAACCATCCCTCACATACACGTACGGTTTCTGCTTTTTACTACTCATAAAGCTGACCACATACATTTAATTGCTACTGAACAAACTTAGATAACCAACTTAATTGACTGCTTGCAATCCAAACCAAAATAGGGAAATACATTCTCATCACAGTTGACTGCATGCCATTTTAATGGAACTCTTTTCCCGGCAAATACCTTGAAATTAATACTCCAAATTAATAATTCATATATATAAACAAAACAAGAATTTTTTATATATACGACATAGATTTTATGGAAAAGGGATCTGCTTTCATGCCTTAGGCTTAGTTCTCCTAATCTAACTATTAACCATAGCCTTAGGGATCTTACTTTAGATGGAGATTTGCACCTAACTCCACCTCTGGCATCTTACCATGATGAGAATTCAGCCAACGACTGTGCATTAGAAGCAAACTTGCGAAGCTGGGTCGTAACCAATACTCGAGGAAGAAAAAGGCCCTGGAACATATTATGCCTGGAAAAATTGCATATACAAACAAGAAATTGTAGTATGCTAGCTGGGAGAATTAAAGCAATTGAAGGTACAAACATGGCACTCAAAACATAGTCTTACCCAAAATGAAAGCCACCCTGGCATCATCTGAACTCACCCCTTCAGCAAAGAAAGGACTAATAACATCAACTTCAGCAATGTTGGCTTCATCTGAACTCATCCCTTCAGCTTGAGAAAGCTACCCTAACATCCTGCTTTCATACACAGTACTTATGCAACATTATTAACTACTATAAAGTGCTTGTTATTCTACAAAACCAGCTACTATAAAGTGCTTATTATTACCTACTGATATAAAAAGATTTAGATAATACCTTGGCAACACCATATCTGAAAACAATGTTTGTGTGGACTATCTGCACTTCATCTTTTGGAGGTGTATATATTCTTCTCATACCTTCCACATGTTTGAGGTTGCCAGGGCCAAAATGATGTAAAATGCAAGTCTTGTTGCTCCCACAAAATAGCTACATATAGCCTTCCATTGGTTATACATATATAACTAGTTCATATATATATATATATATATATTGTCAATCAGTCTAAGACTCTACACAATATATGGCACCCATGCTCATTCTCAAAAAACCTTCCAAAATCCATCCACAGGTTTCTTCCAACTCATTGAATCTCTTGATGAGACCCAAGGACATGCGGTCGAGCGGCTAATAACTCCCACAACATGCGGTATGTGGCTGCTTGTCTCTCTTCAAGTGCATCTATCTTCGTCTTGATTGCCTGCATCGCACGATTGGAGGCCTCGGCCGCATTCTTGTACTTTTCTATCTCACCCAACAACTCTTTCTCACGTGAAGTTGCGTTGTCTTGTAAACTCTGAGACCACCATCTCTCCGAGTCCTTTTGCATAACCTGGTCTATGACCAAACACCTTTCTAAAGGCACTTGTGGCTGCCTTATCAGTTCGTTGCTCCAGTTTTAGAACATCGAGGCTTCCAACCATATTGTTCTGCAATACGGCATGATTAACAAGTTATGCTGGTCTAGAGAATATATAGGACCAACTATGCATGGTTATAAATAATACTACTTATATGGAAGCTATCAACTCACATAAGCTTCCTCAATTGCTTCTTTCACAAATTTGTCTTTCTTCTTGGACCAGTGGGTTCGCTTGTAGAAGTCTACCATAGTACCTCCATCAGAACGCTACATGTGTGCAAAATCAAAGAATTATTTTCATGTTAATACCATGTAAGATATAGGTTAGTTGGTATGGACACATACCAACTACAGATAAATGAGAAATGTAGAAAAGGCAAGCAAAAACTACACAACGTTTTAATTGTGTTATAAAATATATCTACTCCAATATAACTAGTTCATACGATCCTTGAAGCAGAAGTCGGGCCAATGAGGATATAGGGTATGAAATATCCAATGTTAAATGAGCTTAGCTAGGGAAGAATGTAGTATAAAACCTAATGTCCATACCAACTACAGATAAATGAGAAATGTAGAAAAGGCAAGCAATAACTACACAACGTTTTAATTGTGTTATAAAATATATCTACTCCAATATAACTAGTTCATACGATCCTTGAAGCACAAGTCGGGCCAATGAGGAAATAGGGTATGAAATATCCAATGTTAAATGAGCTTAGCTAGGGAAGAATGTAGTATAAAACCTAATACCTTCTCTTCTAATACCCTTACGAAGGATTTACGATCGCTGGTGTAGTTAACCTTTTGCTTCTTTCTATTCTCCCGATTTTGAGTTGATATTTTCTGCCATGGAAAACATGCATTAGGAAAGCATGCTGAAATAATAACTACTCACTAATTATAAATTATGTTTACGATCTATGCTACTTATTACTTAAATACAATGTGAATATCCAACAATACATACCTTGAAGTGATCATTGTCCCATCTCATACAGAGCTTAACCCAAACCACGGGGGACACTAAACTACACCTAGTCGTCAATGCATCGTTGTCTGGTGCAAATGAGGTATAAATCTTGTGTAATTCGTGATGGAAAACATTGAAGCGCTTGCGCAGATATTTCATCACAGCCAATCGATGGTTCTCCAAGTCTTAATCGAATTCAAAATCATTCTGCATTTATAATAATATATTAAACCAACCAACATTAGCCACAACATAAGATAGGAAGCATGCAACGGTCTTACTCGAATCCTTGCAATTAACTCTTCCTGATGTTCTTGGGGAACATGACTCCATCTTATATAACTCATGTTACAATATTGTTTAACTGTCCATGTTATCCGTATTGTAAACATGGATGCATATTCATAGCATGGAGCGGTTTCCTCAAGATTTATCTTCAACAGTATCCTTCCATGCTTCCGCAGTTTTTCAATTTCAGTTAACTTTACCGGTCCACGTCCATGTCTGGATGTGCAAGCCTAGGTTCCTTGCGTGTCCATGGGGATTTCCTCACCTGTATGGCCTGTTCAAAAAATAATGCCTTGTCAGGTGCCACATTAACACCAATCTATGAAACCAAAGCAAATTAAGACAACCCTGCAAATGAGGACTATACCTATTGGTACACTATCAGCTACCAGTTCTCAGATCAGTAAGGGTAGAGTATCTAAAGTCTCCATCTCCAGGATTCTATTAGGCACGGGTTCTCTATCAAGGACTTTATCCGACAAAGGGTCCGCACACTGGGGTACCCATGGTTGGCTCGGAGGCTGGGTAGAGTCATCCGAACCAACCTCATCAGCCAATTCCGGGTTGAATTCTTCAGATATGCAGGCGCCACGTTGTCTCACGCGACTCCTGAGATATATTATATGAAGGGGCCGTCTAGCTCGGATCCACCTGTAAGTAAACAAGAACCCAATTAATTGTATGATGCTTAACACTATCAAAGATCACATAAGTTTGTTGCTGAATATACCTGTGTCGTTCATGCTCTGCGTGAGTACCTCCTAGTATGTGGGGTGAGTTTGCAAGCCTACAATGAGCAGTGGTTCGGTTCCACACATCTTTAGATATTCAATTTCAATGGGATGTAAAGCCTGCATTTTCAGGTTCACACAATAAGATAAACTGTCCAATAAATGCATGACAAGTTCTAAAGTGAAGCACATATATTAATGCATAGTGCACGAAAACAAACAAACAAGAAAAATAAGATAATACCTAGCTAGGATGTAATTATCTTACATAAATGGTATTAATTTTTCTATTCCATGAAGTTAAATACTCAACAGAATGCCTTTAATTTAAAATGAATTACTTCATGGTTTAGGTTGCCTATTCTGACTTAAGACTCTTCATTGGTGGAGATGTCCTCGTCATCTGAATATTCTCCATCACCATAAGTATTGCCGAAGCCAGAGGGAACCAACCCATCATCTATGAAGTCTGTTAAATTTTGACATTCGCCATAAGACTCCACATGCACCCCTGCATCGATATGGATAGGTTCTATATCAGTCCTACTAAGTGGAGTTGACACTGGATTAGCTACACACTACAAGAGGGGATAATTGTACGATTGCTCATTTTCTTGATATGCATCATCGTCACTTGATGCGCCATCACCATCGTCTAAAACCCTCGGCACTTCTGGAACGTCGTACACATTCTTATTATTGTACTTCTACACAACAAACCAATTCCCTTTCGTCTTCAAATCTCTAATGTAAAAACATTGAGAAGCCTGGCATGCCAACACAAATGGTTCATCTTTATACCAAGTATTGTCCATGTTGACACTAGTTATATGGTTGTCTATTCGTACTCTCCATTTCTTATCACCAACATCAAACCAATTACAATTGAACAAGTCATATAACGTAACGCTATAAAAGTCAACACTATATAACGTAGCGCTATCAAACCAAGTACTCTCCACCCATATAACATAACACTACAACATCATTGATAACTCTATAAAAGTCAACACTATTAGTTACTTTATCACCAATTACCAACACCCCTGCACTTTGTGGCGACGTTGAATCTCACGCTGCTTCGTATGAAACCATTTGCCATTAATAATCACGCAGCACATACAGGCTAGCACATACAACGATCAGGACACACCATCAAAGTTACTAGTACGCAGTTCCTGTAACTACAAGAACCAAAGTATAAAGTCATGAATATAGAATTATTTTCATGTTAGTGATATCAGAGCCGGGTTTGTTCTAAATAGATACAACCAAAGCTAACCTACACGTTACTTGAACCAAGTTGAAAACTCAGTTTGATGCATGCAAAAAGTTGGGTTTGCCACCAAGCATAGGTTATAGTGCTCTTTGCATTTGGAGAACGCAATCGTATGTCGAGCAAAATAAAAATTAATAACGTCAAGTCTGAATTATTGAAGATGGTGATTTAGTAGAAATCCACACTTAACATAGTTGTGGTTGCTTAGTCTAGATAGACACAAATCTCAACACAGTTGTTAAGCACGTACCATATAGCTAAGTTATGGAGTTTATCTTCTAGTTGCATATTATTGGCCATACCCAAGGGACGAAATTTTTAATTGAATATTTTGAATCCATCTATATTTGCATCTTCTCCATCGTCAATGTTGCGGTCCATTCAATTGAACTTTGTCTCAATATCTTGGAGATACATCGAGCAAAATGTCAAACACTCTAGGTGAATATAGGCTTCCGCTATTGAACCTTTTGGACGAGTTTTACTCTTAACATACTGCTTGAACTTGCCCAAGTACCGCTCGAACGGATACATCCACCTATATCGAACTAAACCTCCGAGCATGGCCTCATGGGATAAATGGATAGCTAGATAGATCATGACATAAAAAAATAATGGAAGGAATATCATCTCCAACTTGCATAGAATGGTGTCGATATCCTGTTGAAGTTGGTGTAGGCGATCCACATCCAGAGTCCGGGCACACAACTCTATAAAGAAACTGCTAAGTTCAATAAGCCAGTGCGATATCACTCCTTAACAGCCCCCCAAAAGCAATAGGAAGTAGTCTTTGCAAGAAAACATGACAATCATGACTTTTAAGCCCAAAGATTTTACATTCACATACGGAAACACAGTTTGTGATATTGAAAGTGAACCCATCTGGAAATTTGACCTCAACAAGCCATTCACAAAATTTATCTCTGTCCCCTCGGTGTAATGTGTACAACGCACTTGACATACTCACATGTTTACCTTGATGCCTCATATGTAATTCTTTTCTAAAGCCCAAAATATCCAACTCATTCTTTCATTTTAGGTGTGCTTTACTTTCATTGGTAATTTGTTTGGAAAGAAATTTTAGTTAATGTATTGAAGAATGTACATTGTGGTTGACTTTGAGAACTAAAAGAATGTACATGTTTGCAGCAATTGAAATCAATGAAGCAGACATCCAGTTTTGAGAAGAAGAGTTGAAGAAGACAGTTTTGAGATCATGAAGAAGAGAGCTTCCAAGGAATGATCAAAGTGTGCTTAAGAAACCCTAGTACAGTATATTCAACACTTGTAAAAAAATATTCATACATTAATGTGGGATATTAACTTAGAATAAACTGTTATGAATTTCAATTTGAGCTATTTCATTAATTTATGATGTTTAAGTCTTATATATATATATATATATTAATGATTCATGATATTGTAATGCTTATTAAGAAATATAATTGATTAGATGTATTATGGATTAAAATGATGTTGAAAGCAGGCTAAATTGTATAATTATTACAGCATTTATTAAAAAAAAGGGCTGGAAAAATGTATTTCTCGCGAACATTAGTCACCACAAAAGATCAATTTCATTTGGTAAAAGTTTGTTGCGTATGAGTTATTTTTGGCGATTTTAATTATTTTTTCCGACGATTTTTGGTCGTTGTAAAAAGAGTTTTGTTCTCGCATTTTAAATTTGCGCCAACAATAACTTTTTCAGACTCAACTATTGCGACACGAAAATGGTGGGAAATACTTATTTGCGGCAAAGATTAGACTTTTTGTGGGGACTTGGTGTCCCCGAAAATACTGTTTTTTCTTGTCATACACTTTTTCCAAACACCGAAAGCCCACACCTCCTTCCCAAATTGGCTTGCACCATATATTCAAAACTAGATCATGAACCAAATCAATTTGAAGATTGATGCCCATAACCAAAATCAATACAAATTTTCAACTTCTCATCACTTATCATATATCCAAGTAAAATGGAATTTATGTGATCCCAAAATTTATATAAATGAACGAACATGACAAGTTATATATTAACATTAAATTACTGAGAATTAAGAAAGAAAAGAAAACTAACATGGTCTTAGAGCTTTATTTTATAATTAAAAAAACATTTTAATTATATAGATTATGATAGTTAGAAAGTTGACACGAAATTGATATGTTTATGAATCATTTATAAATTAAGAGTTGGCCTATCTAAGCCAATTTTGTGGCAATAAGTATGCACACTACAAGAAAATAGACATTTTGCAGCAATTTTTATTTAATCGCAAAAAAAATCGTCGCAAAAAGCACTTATTTGCGACGTTTTATATTTCATCACAAAATTCCATCCCAAAGTTGGAAAACACTGCTGGAGAATTCACTTTGCGATTTTTTACTACAACTTGAAGCCTATTGTGATGGTTTTTGTCGTCGCAATAAACATCTCTAATTAATCTGATGGTTTCTGCATCTCAACAATTTATTACAACGACAAATATTACATGTAAAAAGTCTTTGTAGTGACCTTTTGCAGCCAAAAGAAATAGTTGTAAGAAAATCAAAATTGCTGGTTATAGTTATATTTCAATATTACGACGTCACATTGATCACTGCAAAATGTTTTAGTTGCCTTATACATGAAAAATCCCCCAAAATCAATTCAATCTCCCGATACCTTCTCTCTCTCTCTCTCTCATCTTCTCACGCGATTTTGCAACCTCGCCTCAGAGGACTCTCATTGGATTGGTTCAAATTTAAAGGGTTGCTATTCACTTTTGAAGACAAAAAATACTTTTATTCAATTTTCCCACTTTTGTCTCTTCATTTTTAATCAAATATGACAAAATGTTTTTGATATGTGTGCAAACTTATACTTTTTGAAGGAAAATTTTGGTCAATCCAATGAGAGTGTTCTCACAAACTAGCTCACCTGTCCTCATCATTGACTGCCGGCTGCCGTGGTATCGTTTCCTCATTTCCAAGGTGAGTCCCTCTCTCTGTCGTCTCTCTCTTTCTGGTTCTCAATTTGTCTCTCTTTAACATTCTCTCTAGATCTTCCATTGATCTCACTCAATCCCTCTCTCTTGGTCTCCATCTCTATAAGTTCTCTCCTTCTCTCTTTTCCTTGTCTTCTCATTGCTCTCCTAAATTTCTCTATTTTGCAGGAACACCATCGTGCTACAACTTGCTAGGTATCTTCGAGCTTGATGACCTATGGAGGTAAAGTTTTGATTTTTAGGGTTTGGTACGGATGTGTGGTAGTGCTTACATTTCAATACTCTCTAGAAGGCATTTCGATTTCGGATGCTGCTGTAAATTATCCAAAAAGTTTGGGTTTTTAGAGTTTTTTTTTGGGGGGGGGGGGGGTGGGGGTGAGGGGTTTATGAATTTCATTCCAAGAAATATGGTCTGGATACTATAAGTTTGGACTTTTTTTATGCGGACAGTTTTAAGTTTACTTAATGAGTAACTCTTGCTATTGTCTATGCTATGTTTAATTAAATAGTGTGGGTTAACTAAGCTATTGTTTTATACAGTTTGGTTGTGTGCTTGTCTATGGTGAATTTGGGCTATTGTTTTGTTGGATATCCAATAGTTAACGAGTTAAAATCTTGCATGCATTGTTCTTGAGGAGGACACGAACATTGGGGATATTGGTGTTTATGTTACTTCTTACCTGAGAAAAGCAGGAACTTCACAAGTGAAGCTAATTTGAATATAAAAACCATTTATTCTTTTTGGAAATTTGTTGGTTTAAGATTATTGACAATTCAATTATGAAAAGCAATAAGAAATGAAAGTTAAAACCAATTAATTTTGTCTTCTCCCTCAGCTACCAAGTGGTGGGTTTTGCAGTGAGATTGTTTATTCCATAGTTTTGTTTTAAATTCAGAAGCTTCTATGGTCTATTAGTTGTTTTCGGCTTGTTTTGATTTGACTGCTTTTGACTCACTCTCCCTTCCCCTTTTTTTTTTTTTTACTCCAGATTTCATGTATATGATGTTGATACCAAATATCACAATATACTTGTGAAGGTACATTATAGTTTCTACTCTCAAGTATCTAAATTTTTAAATCTTTGTACGTTATTTTTTTTTTCCAATTATAATTTGTACCAGTAAGTGTTTCTGTAGTACCTCGTCCAATACTTTTTAAGTGCTGAATACTACAATTTGCAAGTTAGAACTCTTTTACATTGGGGTGTAAGAGCTGGGTACTGGGTTTTCTGAGAAAATGTTGGTTAGATGACATTATTCTTTCATTAACCTGTTCGGTTGAAAGTACTCTTTTACATTGTCTGTTCCTTCTTTGAAAGTACTACAATGTCACATTTGTGCATCTTTAATGATGAATATCTATATCTTTAAGGTTTCAGAGCATATTTTACTTTCCTTTGTATAGATAAGCATTAAGCTATTGTTGGATGTGGCTATGATCTAAGGACTCACTGGGATTTGTAGGCTCATTTTTTTATTTGTTTTCCTTTTATCAAATTTTAATCTCATTCTTCCAATTATCCAAAAGCAGATCAAAGTGACCCAAAGATAATCGCTTGGATGCAACAAATAAAATTGCTCAACTCACTTGCTCTAAAAGTTAAGGGGCGTGCTACATGTCCCACCGTTTGGGATCCCGATTTCACTTTTTATTTTTTCTAGTTTTGTTTTTTTTTATAGATTTTTAAGTAGTTTTTTTTTTACATGATTTTTTTAACATCTCAAAATATTTTTTAAAAATACAAAAAAATTACAACATCATTTAAAAACAATTACTTAGAAATCTATAAAAGAAACAAAACTAAAAAAAATAAAAAGTGAAACTGGGATCCCAAATGGCAGGATAAATAGTATTTCCCAAAGTTAATACAAAGAATGCAGATCATAGTTTTAAAAATGCTTGGAAGCTTAGAACTTTCATTGTATTAAACTATTATAGAGATTTGGTTTTTTGAGTATTTGAGCTTTTTTAACAGCGGGTCAATCATATTATGCTTTGTTGATTATATATTTAGGATGTCTAAGATGTTTCCCATACACAAAGAGTTTCTACTCCACTATATTAACCTTGCTGCTGTGATGCTCCCAAATTCCCCTTAAAAGAACACGAGAATCGAGACATCAGGATGTTGACAACTCAGGTCACACACCCCAACAA
Organism: Platycarya longipes; assembly: GCA_036559045.1. Classification (NCBI taxonomy): domain Eukaryota; kingdom Viridiplantae; phylum Streptophyta; class Magnoliopsida; order Fagales; family Juglandaceae; genus Platycarya; species Platycarya longipes. The sequence continues at coordinate 7,789,232 of CM071799.1, read as the reverse complement.
CAAGTGCTAAGTGTATGTACAAAACGATAATGTAAAATTAAAATGTATAGGGGACGAGTTAAGTCAAATACTAAGTACTATAATTTTTTAGAAATATTTTACAAACCAGTTTAAACACAAATTCTTCAACAGAAAATTTAATACAGTCATCCCAAAATTAAAACATAAAAGAAATACATAATTATCAAAAACGGGAATAAAATTTTCCAAGATAATAAATTATAATACCATACTTCAACAACGGAGCCGTCTCGACATCTGCATCAAATGTCTACGACCCCAAAAATGACATCGCAGGTAAGTACAACCCAAACAAACCACAAGATATAAAATATATTCATACAACAACATACGCATGAACACAACACCATATGTGTGAAGCTCAAAATCATCTTCCTCAAAATAAACAAATAAACCACACACGCCAAATCTCATTTTGGCTCAAGATAAAACTCCAATAAAACAACCATCATTTTTCCAGAAAATTGTCTACGTAAAACCAATAATCAAAATCCGCCACTTTCCCAGAAAATGCCCTAAACATCTATTTTATTAACCGTATGCACCATGAACTCCCCTAGGGACCATCCGCACACCTTGGCTCTCATCATCACACCATAGATAACGATCACGCATGTGACTTCGGAATGGACAATGCCTAGCTAACCGCGCCTAGCACGTACCATGACGAGGCATCCCCTAGCCCTCACCAGCAGAGGGACCACGGAGTCGGCATGAGAGCGTTACCATCCAGTCCGATCCCGTCGTCGCTCGGCAACAACCCAGGGGACATCACTCAGTATATTCCGCTCTCGAGTGACCAGAGGAGCTCCACCAGAATAATGCCCCATCCCAGCTTGGGGTCGTGATACACACGCACCCGAAAACCATTAACACATGTAAATCCAGTTTCCATTTCCAACATATGAACATGCATGCATTATGCAATGTATACGACATCACACAAAATAACCAACAACCACTAAATGTCAACACCAACCAACACATAGATGTTAATGCAAAAATATATTTAAATCTTAAAGTTCATTTGGAAAATATTTACAGCGGGTAAAAGCAAAGATTTTCAAACAAACACCAGTCCACAGCGCTCATAGCAGTCAATGGAGGATGGGGAATCTCATGAAGGTGGTGGTGAGGCAGTGTAACCACTGGAATATGGCGGATCGGCTCAAAATGGGTGGAAACCCATTTTCGAATTTGGGGTTGTACAAGGAAGGTGGGGCCGAGGTTTGAGGAGCTGAGCTAGGGGGGTGGTCGCCGGAGCAAAGGGAACTCGTTGGCGCCGGCGATGCAACTAGGTGGTGGCCGGTGGTGGCGCTAGGGTGGCAAACCAGTGTATGGGTATTTGAAACACCGATTTCTGGTTGGGGCATTTGGGCTGCCGTGGGTGGTGCCGATAGTTGGGGGTGGTGCTGAAGGTCAATGGGAGGTGGTGGAAGTTAGCGGTGCAGCTAGGTGGCCGGCGGTGGTCGAAAAGCAAGCGAATGGGTATCACAACACCCATTCGGGTTTTAGGCCGCGTAGGGGAGGTGAGGAGCCGGCCGGAGCTTGGGTTGCTGGTGGTAGGTCGCCGGTGGTGGCCGGCGGTGGCTGAGCTGGGCTGGAGAGTTGAACGGGAACAAGGGAGGGGAGGGCTGGTCGCGCGGGCTGGGGTGGGGAAATCGGAAAGAAAAGAAAGAAAGAAAAGAGAAAAAGAAAAAGGAAAAAGAAGAAAAAGAGATGAAGTCCAACTAGAAAATAGATCACAACAAAATAAATAAAACCAAAAGAAAAGGCTACAATTCAATATTAATAAAATAAAATATTTAAAGCCTAACAATAAAATAATTTAAACCAAGGTGCAATTTAATTACAAAACAATAATTAATATAAAGAAAACACATCAATTAAAATCTCATAATAAAATAAAGAAATTTAATTCCAGTCGTTAATAAAATAATTACCTCACATTAAAATTAATAAGAAAAGCAACGTAACTCAATATTTTAACATAAAAGCAACATAAAACTAATATTAACTAACTAATTGTTCAAATAATAATTATAAACAAATAAAACACAACCAATAATATTATTAAAATAAATTAAAATAATCAACAACAAGAATAAAGACAATACGTAAAAATACATGTAATCTGGGATCTCACAGCTGCTATAGTTGTTGCCTCTAGTTTGCTACTATAGCTGCAAGCCTGCATTTCCCTTTATCATAATAGGGGGAACTCGAAGTTTGACGGAATGAAAGTAGTACTTTTCGTAAGTTTCAGCCTTAAGTAATTTTTTATGCTTGATTACAAGTCCTATTGGCACTCATCAATATTTGCATATTTGTGCGACATTGATAGAACGTTAGTAGTGATTTAAATTAGTATTTCATTGTTTCTATGTTTACAAGATATAACTTGTAATCCCATTTGTCAAAGATGAGCATTATAATTCATTAATCATTTTTTCCATATATATATATATGTCATCCATCCTACCTAATTAGTAATACCACTAGGATGAGGATTTTAAATCTGGGTTTTTTTTAGATCTGCTTAAAGATTGTCCTGTTGTGATTACTTGTTTATGATGGTAGTCACGAAATGATCGAATTTAATATTTGGTTGACATAGACAAGCATGCTTCAGTTTTCTTCCTAATCTTTTTTCTCTGGATCTTATACTTCTTGATGATATGTATTGCAAGGATAGGCTCTTATTTTGGAGCACAATGTGAGAAGCATGGAATGATGTCTCCATTTATTATCTCCGCTAAAGAAATTGAGATGGTAGGTTAGAGAAGAATCGAGTGAAACTACTAGATTTCTTCAAGGCTATAGCACTTCAAGATGGTTGGACGCTGCTGAGTGTACCCCTAGATTGTCTAAACAACAGAACTGCCCGAATCCAAGGGCTTTCATGGAGGTGCTGCTTCTACTATATAGCTTTTGGGCAGAAGTAACTTTTAGTTTATGGAAAAAAAATAATAATAATAAAGACCGGAAGCTTATTTTTAGTTTTGTGGTTGCTTCTGAAAAAGGAAATCATTCATTTATCTTTTCTGGTTGATGCAAGAACCTTTTTTTAGATGTAAATAAGAATTGTATTGATGAGAACTAGGCATAGCCGGTTAATGCACAACTTCTTGCAAATAATTATCACTCGCTAGGCCAAGGCATTGTTAGTTCTTTTCAAGATTATATGGGTGATTTGGGTTTTGTAATCTATAATACATCACATTCATTAGTTATTCTCATTTACTTCTTGAGGGGCAAACCAAAATTGAAATCACTTGTCCACAGGCTGGACTTGGTAAGCTTCAAATTCCAATTTCTTATTTTAACAGCGTAATGAATTAAGAGGCTACAACGCTGCATTTTCTTGATCTTATGGCTTTAGTCTAGGCTGCAATGTTGTGGTTTTGGTTTTAGGTAAGCTAGCGGGTTGTAAGAGATTTGCATTGTCGACATTAATTATGGACTTCAATTGCACCATCTATTATTATTGTGGTGGTTTAAATTTGGGTTCTCCACTTATTGATTGATTCATTTGATTTCTGACTAGTGCATTGCTATACCATTTGTTTGGCAGTCTCTTAAGCCAAGGCATTGATCATGAGGAAGTTTCTCCTAGCCAATCAAAAATAATGTTAGTTCAAGCAACTAGTGGATTTATTGCGGGAGCTACAATATCATGCATCACAACCCCATTGGAAACCATTGAAACCTGGTTACAGGTATTCATAAAACTAGTTCCATTAAACCATATTCTTCTTTCTCAATGAGTTTCATTAGACTTTGACTACGAATTATGCCTTTGGTTGGTTATAATTGAAAATTTAGTGTTAATTTGATAAAAAGAAGTAATCACGGCTTTCTGTAATTGGCCAGCTAATTGCCTTTGGTTGATTTTATATATGCTTCGAACCACCTTTAAGTTTCATCCTAACTACTTTTTACTCTTTAGTGTGAGGAATATATGTATATACGTTGTTTAACTTAAGCTATTATTTGGAAGGCAAATAATATTAATGCTTGGTGTAATAGGTTATCTCTTTATTCCGTCTGGGGTCCTATTACCTTTTCTTGGATGATGTATCCATTGTGGCGGTAGTTGCTCTACTACTCTATGTTGAGTGTTACTGGGTAAACATAAATTTAATTTTATTCCCTACTGATGTTCTCATGCCAGAATATTGTACAGTGCATATATTAGTTTCTGTACATTTGTTGTTGAAAATTTAGATATGCAAAATCTTATGTATGTCTTATGTTTGAGGATATGCCATTGGTCAATAGTGAAGATCCTTATTGTAGTGCACTAGTGGTGAGCATCGACTTTAGTTATTGGCAGATTATTGTAGTGCTCTGGTGACATTTGCATTCTCTCCTTTGAAGATGCTAACGCCTTTCAATTATACTATTTTCCACCATATGTTCTTTTAAATTATAGTATTATCATCATATTGAATTTGTTCTATTAAGTAGTAAGATAGTCATCAAGATAATCTGGATATATATAAGTGATATGCTTGGTTGGCTGGAATGTAATGGTTAAAAATAGAAACTACAATTGCTTCTTTCAAATTATAGTGTTATCATCATATTGAATTTCCTTCCTCTCTCCCCGTTGATCTTTGAATCAACAGCACTTGGTTTTGCTTTATTAGTGCATTGTACATATGTATAGCCTGTTTTCATAAGAACAACATATTGAGATTTGTAACAAAGAAACTCAAGTCTTAGTAGAAATTGTTCTTTTGAATGGTTGGATTAGCTTCTAATGTTTAAATCACTAACTGTTCAATATTTTTTTATTATAACTCTTCAATACTTTTAAGAGAAGTATTAGGGCAATGTAAAATTTAATTTTTTATTTTAAGCTAATATGAAAATTCATCTAATGAAATTTTGTGATCCTGTCAAATGTTTTTTTTTTTAATTTCGTAAAGGGGCATTTTCGGCAATTTTTTACAGTTGCAAATATTTTTTTCACGCTGTAACACTATTTGTGGCTACATTTACTCGCCGCAAGTAGCTGCTAAAATGTAGAAGCGACCCTCACAACAAACGCCTTTACTTTTGTTGCGACGATAATTTTGGACGCAAAAAACTGTTTCGAACTAAGTACATGGATGTCTGGATACTCGTGTGAAGAAAAATATGCTATTTGTGACAACTAAAAAGAGCAAGAAAAACTAAACTTTTTGCAACGATTTTGATTTTTCGGCAAAAAATGCAAAAAAATGCATATTGTGCCAACCAATGTGCGGCCATTTAAAAATGACGGTAAACTCTTTTCCAGTGTTTTTTCAGTCTTTTGCGACGATAGACAGCGCAAAAGGGTGATTTTCTTGTATTGACTATTAATTCTTTACTCTCGTATCGGTTAACAATACGTGTCAAAAATTGCTGGCCAACCTTATAGCTAGCTAATAGATTTACTGCTCGGTATATTTCGGTACTATATCTTGTGAACTTGTTAGAAAGAAACACTAGTGCATGTGAAATGGGTTTCGGGGGCCATAGATATTAGATACAACAAAAGAGTAGTAATAGAGCCATGTGGTATTTTTCCTGGGATTCGTCTTACAGTTCGAGAAATGGTTGTCAAGAAACTCATGGAGACCAACAAGAAACTCATGGAGACCAACAATCCATCCAAGCCTAATGTAATTTCTACTTAGGGGGATGTTAAGGATAGAGAATCTGACCTGATAATTCATCCAAGTTTAGATAATATGGTCAATTAGACTTTATGTTTTCCACTAGTGCTTCGATTGTAGCAGACTCTTAATAGAACTCTGTAAAGTTCCTATATCAGTAACACATGCCAAACGTTAGTCTGTGTGGTTGATATTTTCTTAAAAATATCCAACTTTGATTAGCTAAATAATCAATGTTGGAGATCTTTAAGAAAATAACGTGAATCAATTTATGGCTTGAAAATAATTTGTGCAAATCACCCTCACTAGTTAAAGAAGTATATATATTTTCTAACCGTGAAGCTAACGTAGCTGTACTTGCCGTCACATATTGCTTTTGCCTTTAATGGTCCTGACTGGAAGATGTTGCGAAAGATGTTTGTGAGAGAGGAGTCGAAGGGGCTATGTTTGCGGATGTAATGTTCCTGGTAGGAAAACCAGATGTTTCGGACCTTTTTCTGATTTTTAGCAAGTTTTGATTTACAAGAAATCGAAAGGAAAGCAAAGAGGATTTTTCAAAGCATTGACCAAATGTTTCATTATGTCATTGACAAACAGATCAAGAGTTTGGCGAAAACCAAAGAGAGAAGGACAAAGACAGGACAAAAAGGAATTTTTGCAAGTCTTCTTAGAACTAAGGGAGTGGGACAGATGACAATGCACTATCAATGTCGAGCATGACCCAACTCAAGGTCGTGCTAATTAATTTTGGTATGTATTACATGTGTCACTTCTCTAGTTGTATGCTTCATTATTTTAGAGCCGAACTGGAGTGGTGCCATTTACAATATTAGCTAATTCATAGATGTCCAAACTTTATATTGATTTTGTTTATTCCAATTTTCAGTTCAACTAATCAACTTTCTCTTGTTTAAATAGGACATAGTGGTGGCTGCAACTGACACCACAACGGCCATCTCGAAATGGGCGATGGCAAGGCTGCATGTAAAGCATCCAGAGATAATGAGAAAATTTAATGAAGAATTAACAGAAATCGAGGGTTGGAAAACTTAATTGAAGAATCTCATTTGCTCAAATTACATTATTTTAGATGTTGTGATTAAAGAGACATTTCGTTTGCAACCACCTGTTCCATTTCTAGTACCTCGTACTCCATTGAAATTTAAATCTAAGAGGTTTCAAAACGATCCTCAAGACAGATTTGATTGTTCAGGCAACAATTTTAAGTACTTTCCATTTGGGTCATGGAGAAGAATATATGCGGGGCTTCCGGCTTACACTAGGGGAAATGCATTCTAGCTTCATTTTACATTACTTTGTAGAAATATAACAATTTAAAGTATTTAAGTAAAATGATGTTATTTTTATAAATAATTTATAACAATTCCATCATTTTAAATATAAATATAAAAGATTATAAAAAAAAATTATATTTCTATCATTTCTCTAAATTATTTCTTGAGGAATTAAGATATTAGTGAAATTATCATTTCTCTAAACGGCTTCTTTGAATTGAAAACCACTCTTATTTCAATTTATTTAATTATTATGATTTTTTTAAGATTTTAAATGAAATTATATATTAAATAATTCATTTATTTTAAATTTTAAATTTTAAATTATATTAAAAAATTATATTCTAATAATATTTTATTCAATTTTTAATTTTCATCTCTTCTCAATTTAACTCACTATCCAAACCTCTCATAAATTTTATCAAAAACTTATACTAATATTTTTTATCTGATATTTTATTTATAAGATTCAAATAACCTAACTTTTCCATTTGAGAATCAGACTTTATGCCATCTCACTACAACAAAATTGGCATTGTTCCACGAGTTCTTTTCCCACGACACGGGTTGATAGAAAATACTTACCTTTTTTGACGAATTTCATTCGTGAAAAAAAAAAATATGCTCATTTGCCACGATTTGAAAATCATGGGTAAAACTACATTTTGCGACGAAGTTGTGTCGTCGCAAATAAATAATAACATTTTCCCACGAGAATCGCAAAGTATTTTTTTTTTAATATTACAGATGATTTTTAAATTAAATCAAATGTTTACAAATATTTTTAAAGCGTTAAAGGTCTAAAATTATTTTAATGGGATAATTTTTAGTATTATGGAACGAAACCTAATTTTCAAAGAAGCCTTCTTATATTTTAAAGCCCTAAAATTGTATAGTTTAAGAAAATTATTTTATTTAAATAATTTTTAATTCTTTAAAAATATTATATAATATTCACCATTTTAATTAATATTAAAGATTTTATTTACTTAGATAATTTTTATTTCTTTAAAAATATTTTGTAACCTTAGTATTATTTTATTTTGTGATTAAATAATATTATTTTTAGTATTTAAATTTCAATTTCAATTATTTATATTATATTTACAATTTTAATTATCTATTTTTATTTAGTTTATTTATAGATTTGATATCTAGCATTAACTCAAAAACCTAGTTCTAACGATAGAATTTAAATATATAAATAGAGAAAACTCTGAAAGCATTCCATCTTTCCCCCTCTGGCCGACAACACTCATGTTCCTCTCGTGACTCTCAACTCCCTCAAGCAGACGAACCACCGCGTGCCACCGCTGTGACCATGAATCGCTGTTTTAGCTCTACCAGTGCCACCACATCTTCCTCCCTAGCCCGACGCTGAACTCCAAGGTCTTTCCCTCCCTGCAGCTCTCTTCCCCTCTCAGACCTCCCCTACACACCACCTAGCTCCACCTCAGCCCAACCTCGCGTCACCGCTCAAGAGAACGTCAGACCTCCTCCTCCGGACCTCCCCAACTCCACCACGATCTCCCTCTCTCCTTCCCAAATCCTAGGCCTCTCCCTCATGGGTTCTCTGCCGCTAGCATGTTCACTACCGATGTTCCAAGACCTGCCGCCATGAGCCACCATCGCCTCCTCCAGACGATGCCGCATCACCACGAGCAACCCAAGCGCACAACAGCACCTCCCGCACGCTCTGCTTTGCTGTCGAAGCCCTTAAGCATGGTAAAACCCTACCTTTATGTCTTAAGTGCTTTATTTTAGAGTAAACGGGCGGGTATAGCATGGTGTTGATTGCTTAAACAGATTTATATTCATGGATATGTAGTATTTTGATTGTGGGGAGAAATTTTAACGCCAAAAGCATTCACATATTTGGTCCCTGCAGAGACGAGGGTTTGCATTTCTTTTGAAATACTTGTCTGTGTAATCCAACAATTGATAGTTATTTTGCTGCTACTAGTGAGTAGGTTCCTATGATTTTCCCAAGTTCAAGTGCTTCTCTAGGAGATTGTTATGATAGCCGTAGGTTCCTTTGAGCAGATTATACCATCAATTATTTATATCTATTGCCGATTTCCAGAGGTCTTGTTCTTCTAACATAGCCAAGAAGTCATCTAGCCAGCAATATTGTCAATGTAAGTGGTTGGATGAGGATTAAGATTATTCCAAATCTGATCCAATCCGGATGCAGTTATCATACTGCAGATGGTTATCTATTCTAATATGAAATTTTGCTTTGCACAAATCTTTTAATAGTAGCCCTATATATGCCTCTTTGTTTACCATTGATTTTTCTTCAAATGATTTCGGTTCTTTTAGTTTAAGATGTTACCAAAACTTTGGGTTTACAAAAGTTCATTCAAATTTGTGCTTTTTTTCAGATTTTTTTTAACGTATCTATTGAGGATTAATATCTTTGTGACGCCCCCAACTCTCACGTATAAAAACATAAAAATTGAGGCATCGAAATGCTGACAACACGGGTTACGCACTCCCAACATCAAGTACTAAGTGTGTACTGTAAATATGTAACATGCATAAATAAAAGTAGCGGATAAATAAAGTTAATATCTAAGTACCAGAATTTTTAGAATTATTTTACAAAACAGTTTAATACAAATTCTCCAACAGAAAATTTAATACAGTCATCTGAATGACGTCATAAAAATACATATTTATAAGAAGGGAAAAACATATTCCAAGATAATAAATTATAACACAATACTTCAACATCGGAACTGCCTCCTCAGGCTTAGCCTACTCGACACTTGCATCTAAAGTCTATGATGTTAAACATGACATCGCAAATAAGTACAACCCAAACAAACCACAAACCACAAGACATAAAATATATTCATGTAACAACAATACGCATGAACACGACACCATATGCATAAAACTCAAAAAATCATCTTTTCTCGAAAGAAATAATTTTCTACACACGCCAAAATCCCATTTTGGCCCAAGATAAACTCCAATAAAAACAACCATCATTTTTCCAGAAAATGATACACGTAAATCCTTTAAAACCACAACCATTTTCCAAAAAAATGATACACGTAAAACCAATAATCAAAACTCGAAATTTTCCTAGAAAATGACCTCAACACACGCACCTGAAAACCATTTATACATAAAAATCTAGTTTTCATTTCCAGCACATGAACATGCATGCACTATGCAATGTATACGACATTACACAAAGATATCGAACAACCAACAATCCCAATATTTGTTATTGCAAAATATATTTGAATCTCAAAAGTATATTTGGAAAATACTTATTACTCGTTCGATCTAAATTTCTGAATATAGCAAAATGCTCAAAAAGTGATCTCGTGCCTCCACCAGCGAGTACGCTACGATTGTAGTACCCAACGCACCACCGAAAATAAAACACCATAAATAAAACAAAACATATCATTAACAAATTAAGTAAAACAATTAATGCTAATTAAATACCATATATAAAATAACTCCAAGATTAATCATAAATATTATAAACAACATAATTTAAATACTTAAAATGTAAATAAATAAATTCCATTATTATTTAACTAAACTAAACACTTGAATGTAAATGAAAAGAAACAACGTAAATAAATTAAAAGCAACTCATAAGCTGATTAACCAAATAAAACGGGTAATAAAAACTTACCAAAGATATTTCACAGCGGTGAAATGCGGCGATTAAAACGGCAAGACAACACTAACAAAACCCACTTTAAATTTTCTGATTTCAAGGGAATTTGAAGAAGAAAACTTAAACTTGAGTTGAGAAGGAAAAGAGCTCTAAAAAGATGACTAAATACACGATTTTTGATGGAGAAGAGAAATATTTTCGGAGTGGTTTCGCAAGGGTTGATGAACCCATTTTATAGACTGAAAAGGAGCACGTAATGTAGGTATTTGGGCGGCAAAACTCACGCTTGAAACACCAGAACACTGAGCCAAGACAAGGCAAGATGCAAAGGAAATGATTCTTCAACTTTTTCATAAGAAAAACAAAGGTAAAACAGGGACCTAAGCTCTCGGTTTGAGATTGATTTCGGGTACGTGATGCACAAATCGACTCTGAAATTGGAGGGGATATATTCCTCAATATACTGATCATTTTATGGAGTAACACGTGATTGATAAACTGATGAACTTAAGCTAGGATTTTGGGGTTGAAATCACGGGCATACAGTGGCTAAAAGAGGCGAGAAAATAATAGAAGGAAGAAGAAGAGGAAGAAAGGAGAAGAAGCCGGCGTCCTCAAGTGAAGGAAGAAGAACTGGGTTCATTACACCCATGGATTAAACGGCAACGTTTTCTTGAAAACAAAAGAGGTTGGGTTTTAAACCCATTCATGGGCCGGGCTTCACTAAAAGAACAACCACAAAGACCAAAAACAAAGCAATAAAACCCAACCCACAACAAAGTAATCTAAAAATAATCCCAATCCGAAAATGCATTAAATAAAATAAAATAAAATAAAACAAAACACATTAAATTAAATACCAACACACTAAAATAGTGATATTAAATACAAGCATTAATTAAATTCATCATAGTAATTTAATAAGAGAAAATAAATTAGCTAACAATTAATCATGGAAATAAATTTCTTAAATGAAAATGAAATATTCCCGATATATAATCACAAATAAAACAAAAATAATATTAATAAAAATCGACTCACAACACCTAATATTTATATAAACAAATAAAACATATTTAATATTAAAATATTAAATTATAAAGGAAGTAAAGATTATGGGTCCTCACAATCTTGCATTTTTTCCTTATGTCAATGAATATTTCCTCTCTGCTGTATTTAATACTAATTGTTTGTGTGTGGATATCAGAGGGCAGTTGCTTGGGACATGCTGAAAATTTGTAGTGATTTTATTGAAACTCAAGAAAGGCGAAGGTATTTACTCCATAAATCTTGTGAGATTATGAAGTTGTTCATTCTTGATGGAGGAGTGGGGCTGGGTGTGGGGAGTGACCCATTATAGATAGGTTGATGGATAGTTGGCATATATTATTTACATATTGTTATAATGTCTCAGCTAGAATTCTGTTGTCTTGATAAAACATCCTGAGAAGATTTGTCTGCACTTGTACTCTAGTGAAGGAGTCCTATAGTGGAAAGGAGAATCTCTGCTACCAGCCTTGAGGAACTTTTTTTCCTGCTTTTAGCTGTTGTCTAATCTCTTTGATTTGATAATTATTAGATTTGTACTCGTATCCTATATATTTGGGATAATTGAATCACTTCTTTACGAGGTCCTTAAATTTTTTGTGCCTTGTATAAAAAAGCTTTGTGTATGGCTTGTTTAATAACTGAGTAAAAGAATTAAATTATACTTATTTGACTTCAATAAGTCCACCTTTTCCTCTGATTTTAGTATTAATATTTATTTCTCTATAACATTTTTCAGACTAAATGATTTCTTGACTCATTCAAATCTCGGAGACAGTACCATTAAAGGATGCCTTGAGGCTTACTCATGTAAGAACAAGTTTGCTACTTTATTTTTTAAACTTAAAAAAGTATTTGCTATTAGTTCAAGATTAACTTAGTTCTCTTTCATTTCTTTTAGGCAAACACACTTGAATGGATAAGAAACTCTTTCAACTTGGAGAATGAGGTAAATATGGCGTGTTAATATTTTGTAGGTTTGATTATCATGATGGACAACTTTTGTAGAACATTTTCTGCTTTTTCCCTTTTCTTTTAGATTTTTCCCTCTCTTTTTTCAGCTGTTAGGATTCTTTGCTCTTCTCCTCTTCATTTGTTGAATAAAGGAGAATAAATTTCTTAATTATTTTGTCTTACATGTCTTTTCCATATTCAGCAGCAAATTTTATTTATTGTCTATATTTTTAGGACTTTGTGTTTGTACTTGATTCTGAATTTTTGCTTCAGATCCTTGATTATCTCAGGAATTCATCAGACACTGACTCTTCCTCACCATTTGATTTCTTATTAAGCCGAACCAGGTGGAAAATGTTAGCTATATATGTCTTGGAAAGTGTAGGCTATCTCTTATGTTTCTTTGACTATTTTGAGAGTGGAGATCATTGAACTATGTCATTTTATCTACCATGGATAATTTTTAAGATTCAAGTCTAAACCAATGTTAGTGGCAATCTTTTCTTTTTCTGGAGGGTAGCTTAATCTCTATTTTTTTTTTTAATTTGGATGCAGAGAAAGCAGGATGAAATAGCAGTAGTGGATGCTACCCTCCATGGGTAAATATGTAATTTGCTGCATCTTTTTTTCCTCTTCTCTTTACTGATTTATGTGCCTTCTCATTCTCCCAATAAAATATCTATGAAGGTAGCTAGCATCCATTTCTTGTTAATATGTGCAGGAATTTTAACATGTGCAATAACTTTTAAGTGTTAGTGAACATTTGCTCACTAACATTTGTTCATATATGGTTATCGGTTAGTGTACTAGAAAAATAGGCAAATAGAGTTTGTTTCTTAATAAGGTGGTATACTTTTTTATATATGTCCCTTTGCTACATTTACTTGGTTACAAGTTTATGCTTGTTAGAAACTTGGTGGACTATATTGTTGTTGGATATTGATTATGGCATACATGTTTGTGATGATTAGTAATTTAGTTGGATATTGATTAGTATGTGTGAAACAATATCATTTTTTTTTTTTACAACTTTGTTTTTTCTGAATTATTTTACTATTTTCTACGAATGCACCTCACGGCAACTACTTTTTTTCTTTTACAGAAAAAGTTTTTCCCACCAAATGTTATAGTGGGTAATACTAATACTAACAAATACCTCTCGTAGTATATAATCAAAACCCACAAACCGAGTTCGTGGCAAATAATACTAAATTCTACAAGATTTGAGATTATTTTCCACGAGTATTTCTTTTTTCCAGCGAGTATTTTTGTGGGAATAACTAACTTTTTCCCACAAGTTTAAGCTTTCATGGGAAAAAATACCTTTTCCCACCAGTTTTATTCCACAAACCTCCCCACGACACGATTTTGTGGGAAAACGTTATTTGCCATGGAAACTATACTTTTACCCACCGCGACTCTTCCAGGAAAAAACCATCATTTCTTGTAGTGGATCTGGACCTTGGCATATAATTACAATATTTTATTGTATTATGATTATAGGGATATATATGAAAATAAATAAAAATAGATGACTTGACACAATTTTGATACTCATTGGTCAAATCTTAATAAGTGAGAAATATATCACATTAAATCATATAATCTACTTTTTTTTTCTCTGTTCAAAACTAAAATATTATAAATTATTAGGAAAAAATAATAAATAATACTCAATTGACTAGATAACTAAGGAATATAAAAAATAGGTAAAAATAGATGATATGCCGACACATGAATTTTAATGATCATCAATCGAAATAAGTTTTATATCATGGGTATTACAAAATTTCTTTTAGGTTTTCTCACTACCGTCTCTGATTTTCTCCCAGCTATCACAACTTTTCCGCCCAAGAGGACTGGAGTTTCGTCTCCTCCCCACCTCAACTTGTCCCACCCCTATATTTAGGTTTTTTTTTTTATTTCAATTTTAGTTTTCCAGCAATAGTACCTAAATGTTTTAATCTACTGCTTGCCGGCCATCTCCAACTGCCACACACACCCCTCTTCGAAATCTCTAGCCATCAATCTGTCGGATGGTAGAAGAGATCTGCCCAAATGTGTTTGCATTGCACATGGGCCTTACGCCGCCTTGCATATAGGAGTTTTCTTCTACCACATGCGGCACCATTGGGGCCAGCGACTTCGAATCTGTCAAATCTGTGTGGCTCCCTTTTATCCTTAGTGTGATGCGTGTCACACTCGCCACCACTTTTGATGGTGGTCCTTTGCCAATATATCAGGTCATCCCCAAATTGCTATTCGCTTATTTTCCTACTTTCTCTAATCCGGGATCAAGACAATATGGTCATGATAGTCTTCTATAGTTCGACCAGATCAGCAAAATGTAGCGCACCCTTCCCGACTACGTCTTTTAGTCGTAGATCTGTAGTCTGTTTATCAGATTATGTAAAAACCATTTTTTAGTAGCTTTCTCTTGTGGAAATGGGTTGGAATCAATCTTTTGGGGAGATAACCCGGTTTATTATTTTTATTTCCACTGCTATTTTTGCTTGTTTTGGGATTAGGGGTGTAACCGGTCCGGTTTGGTCCGATTTTGACCAAAATATAAAACCGAACCGGTACCACCGATTTTGCAAAATGTAAAACCGGTTACACTCCAATTATCCCTCAAAACCAGTAGCACCAGTTTTATCAGTTTCGGTTCAGTTCGGTTTTAATTAATGGAAAATTTCTAAAAACAAAATCTATTTTTTGAAAAAAAAAAAACTGGTTTAAAAATCTGTTTTATTAAAAAAAATTGTAGTTTATTGTAAAAATCTGTTTTACTAAAAACAATCTGCTATACAAAAAAATCTGCAATGGAAAAACTGTTATAAAATAAAAACTTTTATATATTAAAAAAAAACTGCAATAAAAATCTGGTTTAAAAAACTGTTATATGTTTAAAACATATGATCAATTAAAATTTTATGTTTAAAATTAAAATTTTACTTTATAAATATTATAACATTACTTATACATAATTATAATTTCTATTATTATATATAAAAATTATATATCATATAAAAACATATCATATATAATATTTTAAAAAAATAATTTTAAATATATATGTAATATGACCGGTCTGGTTCGGTCCAGTCCGGTCCAAAATTGCTCAGAACCGGAACCGGACCGATACTTACCGGTTTTGTATTTTTAGAAACCGGTCCCGAACCGGATCAATTCAAAACCGGTCTAACCGGTCCGGTTTGAACCGGTCCAGGCCGGTTTTCCGATTTTTCGGTTTTTTTTACACCTTTACTTTTCACAACGATTTTCTTTACAACGGTTTTATAATCGTTAAAAAAGATCGATTTTCTTGTAGTGAATTAATCTATTTTTCTGAATTACATGAATTTAAAATGGCACATAGTCAATTTAGTGACGAAAGTTTTTTTTATTAAATTATCCACCTGTTTAAGTACGACGACGTTTAGATTGATATATTGGTGATTAAAACAAAAGATTGATGTATTGGTGAAAATAACAGACATCTTTCCAATCAGTTAATGACATGTACAAAAATTAGATTAATGACATGTACAGGAAAAAATTATAACCAAAAGATGATAAATCCTATTTTTATTATTTAATAATATTTTTTTAATGAGATATAACGTAAAGGCCAGGGTTGGCCCCTTGAAAAGACATGTATAGTATATAGATGAAGATCAATTGATCGACTACAATGAGTTATTGCCGGCGTTTATATTAGCGATTGATGAGTGCACAAAAATGCACTCTAAATACTTTATTTAAATGCTAAAAGAAATGAGAAAATAATGGATATAACTTATGTTATTAAAATTAATGGTAATTTATCTTGAGATAGATATAAGCATGATTTAATATATTGATGAGAATATAAAATGCCATATTTTTCTCTCTTAATGTTTAATATTTTATTCTTATTTGATGCCTAAATATACTCATTATTCTTATATTTTGATTTAGGACACAAATAGAGGCATTGAAGCAAATGAAGATAAATGCGGAGTTTTAGACAGTTTTGACGTCTTTTCGTAATATGGGCATAACTCTCTCTTCCAATTTTCGATTGAGCTGATTCAAGATGATATAGAACCCCAAGCGAAATATCTATAACTTTTATGTTTTATATTTTAAGAGATATCCGCTCAATTCAAGACAAAATTGACCATCAAGTGGACACACCTGCACTTGACGTTCCTGAATATTCTTCAGCCACTTGCGTTAAATCCAAATGTCATCACAATATTTTCCAGCAAGCACTTCTACACCAACTTGGAAATTCATTGATCAACTCACATGCAAGATGAAGTGCACTCAAGTTTCTTCAAAACAAAATATTTGACCACAATATATAAAGTCATACAAGGCAACTAATGGATAAAGAAACAACATTGAGCACTCAACCTACAAGCAAAATTCATCTCATAATGGAAAAACAAATGATCAAAATTACAACTCACAAATCACTTGGATTCAAGAATGGCACATGGCAAAACAAGTTGAAATTGTGATGATTTTGTCATGACAACTTGCATAAAGGATGCTTATAAATAGAAGGGAGGGGTGTGTGTTCTAAGACCATGCTTAGTGTGAGGGGATGCCTTGGAGGAGCTATTTTTGAGAGCTTGAGAAAAGAAAAAAAAAACCAAAGAAGAGAGAAAACAATGGCCGATTCTTCCATATTTTCAATTTGTGTAACTAAATTCTCTAGTAGAGCTAGGGATGAATTTATATATATGATGGTATTTGTAATTGTTTTTTATTCATATATGTGTTCTTCAATTATTAAAACTCTTTTGTTTAGTTATTCAAAATTTATTATAAATGTTTTCGTCACCAAATAATCTTAGAAATTATTTCATTTATAGATTCAATCATGCTTTTTCTATTGAATGGAATAATCCTTTGATTATATTTGGTTCAATTGATTATCTATATTAATTTAATTCTCTGCTGCAATATTACTCTACGAGTATATTGTCGACGTTGAATTTCCTTAATATCGATAACAATTCCCGTTCTTATATTGCGACGAACGATCTTTTGAAAGATTACATTTGATTTAAATCTGGTTATTAATGTTTTATTTTCCGATTGAAAATTTGGACATAGAATTTTCAATTGAGTTATTAATGAATCGAAAATTATTAAAATACCGATTATATACAAAGGATTCCCAATGCTCTACTTTTCGTCTCATTTTTATACTTTTCAAATTACTAATTTAGTTTTAATTTACGTCATACTTCAAAAATCACTTTTCACACTCTTCTAAATCTTTTTGTTAATTTCGTTACTATTTTTCAATTTCTCAATCTATCTCCCTGTGGAATCGACACCCCAAAACTATACTACAAACGACCGCGTTATTCTTTAGGCGTAATCAGCGACGTTTATTTATACGTCAGTAAAAATGAGTTATTGCCGGCGCTTAATTTTTACACCGGTAAATAAAAAACTTTCCCAACGTTTATACTGTTACACTGGTAATGATATATGGATGTGCTGGCGTTTATGAAAATGGCGCAAATTTATCATTTATGCACAAACAAATATTAAATTTCCTGGCGTTTATACTCTTGCTCCTGTAATAATATATACCAATGTCGGCTATATAAAAACGCCGCCAAATTATTCTTTCTTTTTTTTATTGCGTTTTTTTTTTACCAATTTATTAATTCTCAACTTTAGATTATAGTTTAATTTTATATATTTTTATTATTTTTATAACGCATGCAATGATTGTCCATTTTCTAATCAGTGTTTTATTTTTTATATGTTTATATACACTGAGTGGCTATGGGTTTTCAAAATAAAATTCCAAGTAATCCAGGTTTTAAAATATATAGTGACATAGTGATAAATTCTTTTACCAAAAAATAGATTTTTCACATCTAGTTTCCACATATAGACGTCTACTAGATAGATTTTTCATTTTTCAATTTTCACAACTTGGCGCCGACTCAACGTACGTTGCCTTCAAATTTTCAGAAGAATATTAAGTCTCCCTCTCTTTTATTTCTATTTATTCCATCTCCCCAAGAAAAATAGAGTTTGTATTGGCATTTTACTTCTATAGAAGTAAAAGAGGGGAATACCCCTTCGATCACACCGTAACTGGCCAACCTTTCCATTTAAAGCTGCAGCAGACCACCAATCGACTAGATTAGATTTGAAAGTTGAAGAAGGAGGCCGCGAGTGGAATTACGTACTTGCTCTCCTCCACCTTGGTGCGAGGCCAAACGTTCCAACTCATCCACACACCATCAAGATCCTCTGGATCTGTGTTGGCCTTCTTCGTTATCTCTCTATTAGGAAGATTTGGTGAAAATCGGCTCAAGCTAAGGGAGGATAAAGGAGGAAGCTTGATTCGGGAAGAAGAGAGAATGAAAGAAGTGTTGAGGAATAAATCTCACATTGCCAATAGACAAGGTTTTGGGCATTCTTATAAGTAATGTGCAAATTTTTCTTGTTGAACCGGTTTTATAAGATAAGTTAGGCACATAAATTTCTACATAGTATCAGAACCTGCTACAAGACAAATGGAGCCCACACTACTTATCTCGTGACAAGTACTAAAAAATTTACTGGCCTACACGTGAGGGAGGGTGTTGAGGAATTAATCTTACATTGCCTATAGACAAGGTCTTGGACATACTTATAAGCAATGTGTAAATCTCTCTTGTTGAACCGATTTTATAAGATGAGTTAGGCTCATGAATTCTATAAGAAGATGGGGCAACTGGCAAAGTGAGAAGTCAAAAGGAAATTGGGGCAATTCAAGGGCTGGACAGAACTGTGTGTTTGGGAAAAGTGGAGGCATGCGTGTCGTTCAAGCATCTGGACTTACCTTTGGCTTTAATTAATTACCTTTTATTCTTTTATTTGTTACCTTTAATTGCTTTCAATAGGAAATAAGTGTGAATGTCATAGAGATGAGCAGCTAGTTCCTTTTGTAACATCAATAGAGCCAAAGTGATTTGATTTTGTATCTTTTTATTATATTAATAATAATCTATTATATTATATTTATTATTAATTTATGTATTTTTTTTATTGTGATATATCATATTATTAAAACTTAGATAAATGTCATTAGTTTATATAATACTTCGTCAAAATACTAATGGTAGTGTTTATCTAAATATCATTAATTTATACAATGCAATGGTAATGCACTAGTGGTGACATTTAGATAAACATCATTAATTTATTAAATGTACCACCAACGTATTATTAGTGGCATTTAAATTATGCGCCAACAATGTATTAGAAAATGTATTAGTAGCGGCATTTATTGTAATGCCACTATTTAGCAATAGAAAGGCAGCAACCTAGTGGCGACGTTTAGATAAATGCCAGTAATTTAAAGAATATGGTGGCGTTTAGATAAACGTTGTTAATTTGTATAAAAATGCCACAAATGATATTTTCAAGTCTCGGCATTTGAACAAACGCTGGGACGTGTAAATAGAGACCACATTGTTCCGACGTTTGTTTGCACAGGCAAATAAACGCCGCTAATTGATTAGTGGCGTTTATTTTGATAGTTACCGACACTTAGCAAATGCTGGTAATTCTAGATCTTTTTGTAGAATTCAATTAGTTTAAAAAGAATATAATAAAAAAATAAAAAATGTGTAGTAGTGTGTGGGATATGAAATAACAAAACCCATATATTATTATGAAAAATTCTATTCATGATTATTCTCATAAAACTACATACCACATTTTTTTTCTCTTGTTAAATGTGTTGTATATGGATGATCAGTAGAAGAGCTCAACTAGTTTAAGAAGAATATAACAAAAAACTTTTTAAAAAAATTAAAAAAATAAAAATAAAAATAAAAAAGGTGTGGTGTATGGCGATGATGAGTAGTAAAGCTCTCCATTACTATCCATTAATTTTTTCCCTTTGATTAATTATGTCGACTACCAAAAAGTATTTCTCTCAAGCACCATTATCATATGCTAATTCATCACCCAAATCTTTTGATATGCTGAGAATTACTCTGATCTTATGGATCCTTCTCTCATGTTTTTATCAATTTCTCTGTTTGGAATAAGGTAATAAGCAAGTGAATTATCCTTCATAAGGAGAAAAGAAGGGAAAAGATATTTCACCCTCTAATTAATGGATATCTGAAATTTACATTAATTTGCACCCTAAACTATTAATTAATGTTGATATGCATTATATATATATATATATATATCTTTATAAAAAAATCTGCAATGCACATATAAAACTTATTTTGGTTTGATGATTAAGATTGTGTCATGGATTGTTGGTCTCCATGAGTTTCTTGGCAACCATGTCCCAGACTGAAAGACGAATCCCAGGAAAAATATCACATATGGCTCTATTACTATTCTTTTGTTGTATCTAATATCAATGGCCACCGAAACCCATTTCACATGCACTAGTGTTTCTTTCTAACAAGCTCACAAGATATACCGAAATATACCGAGCAGAAAATCTATTAGCTAGCTATAAGGTTGGCCAGCAATTTTTGACCAGTTTTGTAAACCGATACGAGAGAAAAGAATTAATAGTACTTATTGTAACAAAATTGGCTTAGATAGGCCAACTCTTAATTTAGAAATGATTCATAAACATATCAATTTCGTGTCAACTTTCTAACTTTCATAATCTATATAATTAAAATGTTTTTTTCATTATAAAATAAAGCTCTAAGACTATGTTAGTTTTATTTTCCTTTTTAATTCTCAATAATCTAATATCTATGGCCCCCACCCATTATCGACTCTCATGCACGTAATTTATTGGCCAGCAATAGTGTACCAGCATCACCAGACTCAACGCCAGGTATTTTGTCAAATTATGATATTTAACACATGAATTAATATATATTTACCATATTATATACATCTGTTCTAATTACTGTATTTATAGTTGTAAGCCAGCACCGAGGACGAGGCATCACGAGATGTGTCTGTATAGAGAAAGTCAGAAAAATGGGTAAGATTAAAGTTGATATATTAGAGGGTCACACCGGTGGGTACAGTAATTCACAAGCATGACTTTCTACTTATGTTGGTGCCCTCACTCGCATGTATGCTCTGATGTCAGCAGCCTACTGGGTTAACGTTCCCAAAGATGTGAAAGATCACATAAAAATCGTTGCTTAGTAATGAGCTACATCCCAAGAAAATTCAAATTTAACGCTAATTGTATTTATATT
Source organism: Platycarya longipes (assembly GCA_036559045.1). NCBI lineage: Eukaryota > Viridiplantae > Streptophyta > Magnoliopsida > Fagales > Juglandaceae > Platycarya > Platycarya longipes. The sequence goes on along the minus strand of CM071799.1, from coordinate 7,767,418 downwards.
AATTACTTATAATTTTTTTAAAGGATGAGTTTGATCTAGATTTTAGTCGGCGAGAGCATCGAAAAGCAGTTGAGGAACTGATGTTGGGTGCATTCCGAAGGTACAAAGGTCAGTGCCATGCACATCTTGAGAAATTCAGCACTGCTGTAGAGGCACGCCAAAATCCATTCCAAGCAATACCACCAGTTGAGTGGGAGAAGGTTCGTGATCTATATGAAGATTCTGCTTATAAGGTAATATCAAATTGATTTTTTTTTTAATAGAAAATGATATATGTATTAGAATTTGAAACTTATAATCTTTTTTTTTCTTAGCAACGGAGTGCTGTGAATAAAATAAATAGATCAAATTTAAAGATACATCATCGTGCGTATTCTTCATTTTTTCATCGTTTGCATAAAAAAATTGTCAGTGCTACTAGTTCCAGTATCATATTAAAAAATGCACTTCTCTCGTTCAAATTCTAATATAGTTTTTCTTTTCTAGCAAGCTGAAGGTTCTTGTGACTTTTGATCTAACTCATTTATATGCCAAAGTACATAAAAATCGTGATGGTGTTTGGACTTGTCCTAAAGCTGAGGCAAATTATGTAAGTTTAAGTATATCAAGTCAAGTCTAATATAATATTCTTATTATTTATACTAACTTTAATATTTTTTTTGTAGGAAAAGATGAAATCTCTAAAGGATGCTACTACAGATCCATCTGATGAATCATCTGTCAACGATACTCAGATCCTATATGAAGTTCTTGGATTATATTCTAGATCTTTGAGGGGCTTAGGGCGTTGTGTGAAGTCATCCTCTAGTTCATCATCCTCTTCTAAGGCTAGATCCACTGATGACAAAATTAAGGAGTTAGAAATAGCATAACTTGAGATAGAACGATTGAGGTCCAAGGAACAAGAGTTATTAACCAGATTAGATAAAGCAGCAGAGTTAGAGTCAAAAGTAGAAGAGAGACTGGAACTAGTTCCTTGGACCTCAATCGTTTTATCTCAAAATGCTATGCCACCACCACGATTTTAAAATCTGTTTTTTATATTAATTGTACATTTATTATTCTGTTTAACAACAATATTTGAACAAATTTGATGTACAAATTACATTTTTATTATAATAGCAATGCATCTTTTAATTAAATGTGAATCTATATAGCAGTACCGTTTGAACAGAAAAAATCATGTTCGAATGATACATTACGATTTAAAAATTCGTCCGAACTAAAAAGAGCTCGTTCGAATAGATAATATCCGTTCGGACGCTTATCTCATTCAAACCAAATATTTATCCGTTCAAACGGCATGTGTCAGTTCGGATAGTTGAAATTTTTGTCCGAAAGGGTTTATAAGACGAAATTTTTTTGTCTCAAATAAAAAAAACGTCTAAACAGACTTGGACGGGTAAGTGAGATTTCGTCTCTAAAACACATTTTTAGGGATGAAATTCAATTTTCGTCCCTAAAAACTTTTTGAGACAGGCTTTTTGAGACAAATTTCGAACGACTACAAGAGAATAGGTTTTTTGAGACAAATCATTTTGTTTCAAAAAGTCTATTTTTGGTCCCAAAATATCTTTAGAGACAAAAAGATTTCTGAGTCATGTTTGTTCATTTAGATAAATTCTGGGATCACATGAATTCCATTTTGCTTGGACATATAATAAGTGTTGAGAAGTTGAAAATTTGTATTGATTTTGGTTATGGGCATCAATCTTCAATATGATTTAGTTCTGATCTAGTTTTGAATACATATACATATATATATATATATACAAGTTATGATTTTAAGATATAAAATTATGTTAATAACGTCAATTCAACCCATTTAAAGTAAATATTCAAACCATCTCTTCAAAATCTCCAATATTGATTGGCTGAATATTTGGGATCGATGTCATAAAAGAAGTTGTTGGCAATTAGTGAAATAATCAAAGAAAAAAAATCCCTTTTTATCAATTGCAAAATAAAATATAATTAATGAATGAAAAGAGAGCTCAGCTTGCTGATTTTGAACCGAGATTCTGATAGTAACTACAAAAAAACCTAGAATTACTGGTGTTTATATTAGCAAAATTTATTTATGTGCCAGTAAAAATGAATTATTCCTGGCACTTAATTTGTACGCCAGTAAATAAAAAACTTTCCTGGCATTTATATTTTTACGTTGATAATAATGTATAGATGTGCTTGCGTTTATATAAAATGTCACAAATTTATCATTTACACCCCAACAAAAATTAAATTTCCCAACGTTTATAATCTTATGACGGTAACAATATATAACGGCGCCGGCATTTATAAAAATGCCGCCAATTTATGAATTCTCAATTTTAAACTTTAATTTAATTTTATATATTTTTATTAGTTTTAGACTTTATTGTCATTTAAAAAAGATACAATAACAATTAATTTGTAAGCAAACTTTTTTTCATAATTGGAAAATGAAGACCGCATAAAAAAAAATTCAAATTTCCTCAAATTTCATAATTTGCACTTTAAAATAACTATAACTAAAGAATTACACACCAAAAAAAACAAAAAAGTTAAATTTCCCATTTTAGCAATTCACTTAGCACCTCTCCTCAAATTTTTGAAATATTTAAATTTCCCTTTAGCTCAGGCTCCTCTTCCCCTTTGATAAAAACTTAAAAACTACTGTGTCCCTCCCTCATTTGCACGTCTCCCTCCCTTGCTCCCCTCCCTTCTTTTCCTCCCATTTGTCCCTTCCTTTCCTCCCATTTGACACCAACAAACTGAAGCAAGCTCAGAAGTCCACTTCTATTTCTAGCAAAGAAACGAGCGGTAGAGGTCCATTTCTGTGGCTGCCAAAATTGAATGCAGATCTGAGATTTTTACTATTGATTTCTTTGTTTTTTTGTTGTTTTTATTTTTCTTACAACCTTGTTTTTAGTATCCGAAAAATGATTTTTGTTACAACCGTTTAACTTGTAGAGAGCAGTAGAATTATTCCATCCATGGCACATCAAATGATACAGGTACCAAATTGCCATATTTCTTGTTTTTTGATAGCAAAAGATACTGAATTTCATTCCAAACAAATTACATTAAAGCATCATGCTAAATGATTTGAGAGATACAATCTGGAACGGACTCCCACCAAATCATAAGATCATCTAAATGTCATGAATACTTAGCTAAACAATGAGTGGTATTATTAGTGAATCAACTACTATGCCGTATCTCTACCTTTCTAAAACAGGGCAGCAATATATGGATCTCATTCACAATGTTACCCCATATAGATTGTGATTCTTCCACCTTATCAAGCTCATTAACCACCAACAATGAATCACTCTCTATATATAACTCATGGATTCCCATTAACAGGGGCGGACCTATAGCTAAGGGTGGGGGGGCTACCGCCCCCCCAAACATTTTATATATTATACATTTTATCAATCGCCTCCCCCAAACATCAAACCCTAGTTCCGCCTGGGAATCCCATAGGTACATAGATTTGAAGATCTCTAAGCATTGCTAGGAGCTCAATCTCCATCGGGTCTGTGACTGCCTGTTCGGGCTTACTTCTTGAGAAAATCACCCTCCCATCACTATCCCACAAGATTATTCCCACTCCGGATTTTCTATACCCTAGGAAATTGCTCCATCTATATTGACTTTGAGAGCATTTCTTGGGGGTGCCTACCAATGAAGTTATGGTTTAATAACTTGCTTCTTCGTTGCATCAGCCATTTGGTATTCATTAACCGTTGACAGTGCATGATTTATAGCAGCTTCAGGCATAAGTTTATTGTCCTCAAAATATAACTGATTTCGGCAGAACCAGATGCCCCAAATACAAACAATCACCTGATGTAAATCTTCTATCTTCTTCCTTCGAATCAGTTTCAGAAAAATATGGGTTACTTCTTGCTATATTTGATGTTCTTCTAGCAACTCATCTGTTGTCTTAAAGCTTGAAACACCGTGGGACAATATATAAGGGCATGGTTAATATCTTCGATTCCCTGTTGACACCATTTGCACATAGTTGCGAAACCACCTTCTTCACTTCCAAGTTCTTCAACATGGGTAAACTATTCGTGCAAACACACCAAAAGAATATTCTTACACAACTAAGAACCTGCAGCTTTCATATGGTCTTCCATATCTTGCCATATTCATCTCTGTTTGATGTTTTCACCTGATTTAAATCATTTTCCATTTTCATGAATAGACTATACGCACTTCAAACAGAGTATTGCCCATGTGTTTCTGCTCCCTTATTAATTTTTCGGGCCTGCCATCACCAGTCAGCATCAAAATCAAAACCTCATTTGCTTCAATTGGGGAGAACACACTTTTCATCATATCCCACTGTCCAGTTTCCTCTTGTATCAGGTCAGAAACGTTCCACTGAAGCTAGTCTTCTGTTATGGTTTCCAAAGGGTGGAGGAGCTTATGATTGAGTAGCCAATTATCAGTTCATATCCATATGGATTTGCCATCCTCCACACGCCATTTGCATCCATGTAAAAGATATTTCCTTGCTTCCCAAATACCCCTCCATACATAAGAAGGGTTGTTACCGAGCTTTGCCTCCTAAAAATTTGAGTTTGGAAAATACTTTGCTTTAAATAGCTTCTGGAGCAAAGAATCATCCTCCCTCATTATCCAACATCCTTGTTTTGCCAAGAGAGCCATGTTGAATATTTTAAGATTCTTGAAACCCAATCCACCAATGGCTTTGGTACAGCATAGTCTTTTCTAGCTTTGCCACCTAATCTTCATCTCTTCCTTCTTTTGCCCCCACCAAAAATTTGCAAGCATCTTCTCCAAATCATCACATAATGAATCTGGCAATATGAAGCATGACATTATATATGTAGGAATAGAAAGAGCAGCGGCTTTTATAAGAATCTCTTTCCTACCTTGAGACAAAAGTTTTTCCTTCCATCCATGTAGTTTTTGCCAAACTTTTGCTTTCAAGTGAGAGAAAGCTTGTTTTTTACCTCTTCCCACCATCGAAAGTAAGCCCGAATATTTATCATCATTGTGACATTGAGAAACTCCCCACAAATCCATAAGTTCAGCTTGTAGATTAGGGCGCATGTTTTTACTGAGGATCATATTTGTCTTCTCCTTATTAATTTTTTGCCCTGACGCAAGCTCATTTTCCTCCAAAAATCGCATTATTTGATGATTAGTATCTAGATTGGCCCTGCAAAAAATAATAGTATCATCGGCAAACATGAGGTGATTCACCATTGGAGCTCCTCGACATATCCTTACTCCTTCAATTCTTCCTTGCAAGACAGCTTGATTAAACAATGCAGTCAACCCCTCCATACATAAAAAAAAAATAGATAGGCGGAGATTGGATCCCCTTGTCTAATTCCTCTAGTAGGGTAAATAGGGCCTTTTGGTTTACCATTAATCAATATAGAAAAAGATACAGTCCGCACACACTTCATAATCAAATCTATCCATTTTTCACCAAACCCCATTCTCACCATCACCTTCTCTAAAAAATCTCATTTAAGACGGTCATAAGCCTTACTCATCTAATTTAATGGACATATATCCTTTCTTGCCATATTTCTTCTTCCTAATGAAATCAACCAATTCATATGCTATAAGAACATTATTAGAAATTAATTTGCCTGGTACAAAAACACATTGAGTTGGTGAAATTAGATTAGGATGAACTATCTTCAAACGATTAGCTAAAACCTTTGACACAAGCTTATAAATGACATTACAAAGACTTATTGTTCTAAAATCCGAGACCATTTCAGGCTTACTCTTCTTCGGAATCAAAGTCACATATGTATGATTTAATTTTTGAGGAAAACAGACCCCATTTAAAATGGACAGCACAACATTAGTGACTTCAGTACCTACTATGCTCCAATATTTTTGGAAAAAAATTGGTGACATACCATCCGGTCCGAGGGCTTTGGTGGGGTTCATCTCCTTGGGAGCATCATGTACTTCTTGAGCTAAGAAAGTGGAGTCAAGTTGATCCTTCATCTCTTCATGAAACTCTTCCCGAAAGAGACTCCAGGAAAACCAGGTTGCCTCTATCCACATTAGACCTTATAAATAAGGTCTTGAAATAGTTCAGTATTACCTCATCACGTCCTCTATCAGTCTGCCACTCCCCCTAGTATCTTTGATGCCCTTAACGAAATTCTTAGACCGTCTTTGGGAAGCTTTATGATGAAAATAAGTTGTGTTTTTGTCACCTACTGTCAACCAAGATACTCTCGACCATTGTCTTCACATCAGCTCATTTCTTTCCAACCATTTATGCACTTCGTTCCTTGCCTTCTTTAAAGCAAATTGATTATGGCCTCTTGGATCAACTTTAGAGATAGCCTGCAAATGTTACTTGGCTCTCTTCAGTTTAACTTGGACATTACTGAAGCTTGTTTTATTCCACTGTTGCAATTGTTCGCTACAAGCCTCTATTTTTTTCATCACTACATCCATCGACCGGTGGCCTATACACCCATGCCAAGCTCTCTCAATCATTGAATGACAGCCCCTATCCACGGTCCACATAGCCTTAAATCGAAACAATTTTTTCCTCTGCTCAGAAAGATTAATCTGATCCAGTTGTAAAATCAATGGCACATGATCAGAGTTGGCGACGGTTCCATTTACAACATTAGCTTTCGGATACAACCCTTTCCATCTTAAATTAGCCAAACAACAATCAAGTCTCTCACTAATACAGTGCAGAGGTTCCCGCTTATTACACCATGTAAAAGGGGATCCCTGAAAACCCAAGTCTTGTACCTGACACTCATCGATGGTATCTCTAAAATCCTGCATTTGTCTCTCAGTCCTATCTTGGCCACCATCTTTCTCATTTGAGCAAACAATCTCATTAAAGTTTCCCATTATCAACCAAGCTTCATTACTAGGAAGAGCAATAGATTTCAGAAGGGACCATGTTTCATGCCTGTTATTTGTTTCCAGATGCCCATACACCCCTATGAAAAACCACGTTTCATCACCTCCTTTCTCTTTTATGGCAGCATGTATATGAGACTTCGAGAAGCTCTTAACATCAACTTGAATATCATTCTTCCAAAACAAAACCAGACCACCACTTCGCCCAAAACTACTCACATCCAAACAACCATCAAAACCCAAACGTAGCTTCAACTTTTCCACCACTTTTTGATGCAATTTAGTCTTCTGTAGAAACAAGAGTTGGGATACTTTCTCTCTAATCAAATCAGAGAGCACTCAAACACTTCGTGGGTTCCCAAGCCCCACGAATGTTCCAACTAATGAGATTTCTGGTGATCGGCAGGGCTGGTTAATAGCACTTGCCGATATAATTTTCTTATTTTTGCCAATTTGTTTTCTGCCACCATTTCATTTTGGTGCTGCTCTAACAGCAGTTATAATCCCCTTCAATTTCTTACATCTTTCTCCCATAGCATTATCCTCCTCTTCCTTCTCCAATTTGTACTTGACCCCAGAAGTTTGAATAACGGAACTAGATGGAGAATGTGAAAGGCGTGCACGTTTCTTCCAAGTTGATCGTGTTTGCTTCGGTTGCTGATCTTGTTCTTGATAACAGGCCCGAGTCTCAACTTGGGCCACATCAAAAATCATGCAGGCCTGAGTCGTAACTTGGGCCACATCAGAAATCATGCAGGCCTGGGTCGCAACTTAGGCCACATCATAAATCATGTAAGCCTGGTCCACCACATTTGCTGCCAACTCATCACCATTTAACAACTTAAAAGAGTCATTAAGCATCTCACCATTTAAAGAAGCTGGATTTCGGGCCATAGTTTGTAACAGCCCAGGATTATGATCAATCGGTATTAACGTCGCCTAATTTTTTTGCACTAAGTTCTCACCGTCATTGACACTTTTTTTTCTCTTGGAATCATGCTAGAATCAATACCCTAGCCTTGACTGACCATTTCCATTCCAGTGCCACCATTCTCTACTCCCTGTTTGCTGGAATTCTACTCTGAACCCGAACTATTGCTAAAGGGAGGTAGACTTCTAAGCCGCCTATTTCCATTCTCAGCTCACATCCAACTCTCAAACTGCAAAATTCCTGTATCATCTATCTTCTTCACAGGGCATCCAGACGTTTCATGAATTATGCATCCACACCTATTACAAAAGCGGGGAAGTTTCTCATATTGAAAAGGATCCCACGTTTTCACCCCCTGGGGTAAAACCATACGTCCCCTTGCCAAGGGCTTCTTCAAATCCAAATGTATTTTAACTTGCAACACAAAGCCCCATCCCACATCGTCCGCGACAACTTCAACGTCCTCCACCATGCCCAAGGAACTTTTGATTTTGATTCCACATTCTCTTGACATGGTGGCTAATGGGAGATTATGGAATTGAATCCACATTGGTGTATTCTCAAAAGACATCTGACTAAATCAAATGAATTAAGGACGAACAGATTGCCATAAAAAAACCATGGCCTCCCCCCTTCCACTTGGTTCTTATCAGCATGTGTAGCGAATGTTAGGATGAAAACGTTCTTCCCCATCTCAGTAATAATCACTGGTTTACTCAGCCGCCAAACCTTTGTCATTGTCGATTCGACCACTGATTTGCTAAAGTAGCGATCCCCCATATTTTTCCTATCAAACTGCGATCTCCCTTACGTTGTACTTCAGTAATTCCTTCCCCATCAATGGGAATAACTGTTTCTTCACCTTCATCTAGTTGAAAATTCTTCCACATATTATTCAAAGTATCCATGGGAAAAGCACTCACTAATTACCTTTATTAAGTGGGAATAGAGAGACTCACACCCTTGCTATCGTGATCTCTAGAGAGAGCAGCGGACTTTCTCTATAGCTACCAATCCAAATTGTCATATTTCTTTTAGCTATATGTATCTTTTAATTCTAGACTGAGAGTTTATTTCCAGCGATAATTTTTTTTTACCTTTGGACCCATATTCACTGTTAATAGATGTCTCCTGAGTGACTTTTCAGGTTCTTAGATAAGAGAACATCGAATATGTGGTGGCTCCATTCGAGGTTGATGCATAGCTGGTATATCTATGTAGCCTTGAAGCTAAAAAGGGTGGTACCATTTTGGTGATTACAGAAGATAGTGATCTAAGCGCATATGGTTGCCAAGCAGTAAAAACTCCCACAAATATTTTTCCTTAAGCAGATGGCAAGAACTCAAATATTTCTTCGTCTATTTCCTTGTTGTAAGAAATGGAAAAAAATCCACTTGTATAAGACCACCAATGGTATATTGCACTGTTCAGTGTTTGTTTAATTTCGTTTCTTATGATGTCTCAAGTTTCATGTGATTTAATTTGTAATTTTTTTTATAATAACTCATTATATTATATTTATTATTAATTTGTATATTATACTTTTTTATTATGGTATATATAGCAAATAATTAGTGCGTTCCAAATATCGACATAAAATAAATTTCTAGCACGAGAAAATATAATTTATGGAAAGTGCCGACAACGTAATAATGGCAGTGTTTAAATTACACTGTTAATGTATTTATGGATAATGATACATGCAGTCTAAAAAATTAGATTTTTTTATAGTCTAAGTAATAAATAAATAGAAAAATCTCTTTTTAAAATAAAATTGATTAAAACACCTTTATTTATAAATAAAAAATTTTAAAAATTTATTTCATTTAATCATAAAATAAAAATATTTATATGTAAATTACAATGCAGTCTATCAAATATAGACTACAAAAAGAATTATTCTTTGTGCAATACAATTATAACGTATTAGTGGTATGTTTAAATAAATGGCGGTAATTTATTCAATGTGCCGCTAAAGTGTTATTAGTGACATTTAAATAAAGGAAAATGATATATACATAACATAAATATATAATATATTTTATAATAAATATTAAATAAAAGATAATTTTATAAAATATTATATTTATATAAAATATATTATAAAATTATCTTTTATTTAATATTTATTATAAAATATATTATATAATTATGTTATGCGTATCATTTTTCTTAAATAAATGCCGCCAAATTAAATGGTGCGCCGGCAATTTACTAACAGCGGCAATGTACAATAAATGGCTTGTTACCCAGAAAGGCCTCCGTTGTGGCACGTGTCCGCGACGAGTCACACCTGTTGACCGTCAACCTCGGCACCCGCCAGGTGGTCGTTCGAGAAACCGGCTCGCACTCCGGCTACACCACGATGACGATTAAGGACGTGACCCTGTCTACGTTTGCCCCGCTCGCCAACGCGGACTTCAACCGCACGATTGTCCAGCGCGGAGTTGATCTTGCCGACCTCGCGTGCCTGCCGATTTCGACGGGGTGGTACGGGACGTCTGAGGAGAACCGGAGGTTGATTAAGGTACAGTGCTATTCCATGGAGGGCACTGCGAACTTCTACATGAGACCAATTGAAGGGTTGACCGTGCTCCTTGACCCGGACACCAAACAAGTGGTGGAGATATCGGATACGGGCAGGGATATTCCAATTCCAAAGGCCGCCAACACAGACTATCGTTATTCAGTTCAGGATCAGCTCCGTCAGGCAATGAACCCACTGAACCCGATATCCATTGAGCAACCGAAGGGTCCGGGTTTTACCATCGAATATGACCACCTAGTCAAATGGGCAAACTGGGAATTTCGTCTGAAACCCGACGCGAGAGCAGGCGTGCCGCGTGATAGTTTCTCGGGCCAAGGTCGTGGACCCAGATAACGGGGATCTGAGGGACGTGATGTACGAAGTCTATACTTCTGAATTGTTTGTGCCTTACGGGGACCCCACCGATGCATGGTATTTCAAGACTTATATGGATGCAGGCGAATACGGGTTCGGGTTGCAAGCCATGCCGCTCGACCCGCTTAACGATTGTCCACGGAACGCGTATTACATGGACGGTGTGTTTGCGGCTGGTGATGGGACACCGTACGTTCGATCGAACATGATCTGCGTGTTCGAGAGCTATTCCGGCGACATCGGTTGGCGACACTCCGAGAGTCCGATCACGGGTATGGAGGTAAGCAATACTTTTAGCGTTAAGCAATTATGCATACAAGATTCATTACTAGAATTATGTGGCTTCGATTAGTTTGTGTCTTTTGGCATGCGAATCCACGTGTTATGATGCCGAACTTCTTATGTTTGGCTTTGATTTCTTTTGGCAGATTAGACAAGTGAGGCCAAAGGTGACATTGGTGGTTAGAATGGCAGCATCGGTCGCAAACTATGATTACATTGTTGATTGGGAGTTCCAAACAGATGGGCTAATCAGAGTTAAGGTATGTCACAGGTCATTTTAATTTCGTGCATACTTTTTTTTAGGATGGCAGTGTGGATAGTGTCTTAAAATGGTAGGCTGAACTGGAAGAATTGATTTTCTATTTGTTTAAAGTGCAATTTTAGTAGATATTAAAAAAAAAATCAAAGCTTGTTTTAGAAGTTGTTTTAAGGTTTAAGCTGATATGAACCAGAGATGAAGATTTTTCCCTTACCAAATTTGTTAATTTTCATAAGGGCTTAAACCATTTGGAAGGTGATTAAATCATTCTTTGATACTATGTTCAATATCATTTCAATAGGCTGAAATTTCTGGAAAGACACAAATAGGGGTGTTCATCTGGATTCCGGATTTGAGAATCCTGAATCCGGATTCGAAATTTCCTTAAACATTTAAAAAAGAAAAAATTTAAATATTAAGAAATAAATAAAATTTTAAACCGGGCCGGATACAACCCGGCCCGGATGAACACCCCTAGAGACAAATCTAATTATTTCATTATTGTTAGAATAGAATGCCCCTACCTAAGAAAGGAACTACCTCGAATGATGTCTATGATTTATCTAATCCTCTCAAGATCCTATCTTTGGTTCCTATATAACAAGTGGATATATGGTGCTGAGCTAAATGATGTTACCTTCTTTTTGGCGGTATACTTGCAACTTTGATGTCTTTATCATGCGTAGTTTAATCAATCTCTTATTGCTATTAATTTTTTACCTCAGGTTGGACTTAGTGGCATTTTGATGGTGAAAGGTACCTCCTACAACCACATTAACCAAATTCCCAACCAAGAAAATCTCTATGGCACTCTTTTGTCAGAAAATGTAATCGGGGTTATCCATGACCACTACGTCACATTCTATCTTGATATGGATGTCGATGGCTCAGACAATTCCTTTGTTAATGTAAATATTAAGAAGCAACAGACATCGCCGGGTGAATCACCGAGGAAAAGCTACTTGAAAGCCGTAAGAAATGTGGCTAAGACTGAGAAAGATGCTCAAATTAAGCTTAAACTCTATGACCCATCTGAATTCCACGTGATTAACCCTTCAAAGAAGACACGGGTTGGGAACCCTGTTGGATATAAGGTTGTTCCTGGTGGCACAGCTGCTAGTTTGCTTGATCTTGACGACCCTGCACAAAAAAGGGGTGCTTTTACAAACAATCAAATATGGGTCACTCCATACAATCAGAGTGAGGAATGGGCAGGTGGATTGTTTGTTTACCAGAGCCATGGTGAAGACACTCTAGCAACATGGTCTGAAAGGTGCGTTTTTCTATTTGAGAATCTATACCCTTATGTTTGAACTTTGGAAAGTATTTGATGTTTATAAGGAATATGTTTTGAAATATGAGCTTGCCGCATCAACTTCTTGCTACACATCAATATGGCATTCTTCTCTCTGTTTCAATGGCAGATTGTTAACTTGAAGATGCTGATATACCCAATTCGACTTGACATATTAATGGAGTTGATGTTGCAGGGATCGGGCAATTGAGAATAAGGACATTGTTGGATGGTACACACTAGGGTTCCATCACATTCCATGTCAGGAGGATTTCCCTATTATGCCAACTGTGTCATCAAGCTTTGATCTAAAGCCGGTAAATTTCTTTGAGAGCAACCCTATTCTTCGGTTCCCACCTAATGTTGAGAAGGATCTCCCTGTTTGCAAGCCTGCTGCTTCAGTCTGAACTTTTGAGGAAGTAATGTTGAGAAATGATCTCCCCGTTTGCAAGTCTGCTGCTTCGGTTTGAACTTAAGAGGAAGTAGTTCTTGGTCTTTGTAATTAAATATGTAAATGTGAAGTAGCATAGCAGGTACAACTTGGTGTATCCATATGCTACTTATTTTCAGAACTCAATAAATACGAAGTAGCATAGCAGGACTCTTTTTTTTTTTTTTTTTTTGTTAATATCTGTAAAAGTAGGTGGCTACTGTTAATATCTATATGTCTATATTTCCTAATTTATACATAAATCATGATTGCTATCTCCGGCAAGAACCATTTCGGAATCTTTGATCAAGATTCAAGTTTTTTAAGGTCCAGTTTGATTATTAGACTACACTAATAATAATTTTAAGTAGAATCTAATATCTAAATACCTAAATTATAAATCACTATACTTAGGGGCGGAACCAGAATTTTATGTTTGGAGGGGCGATTGATAAAGTGTACGGTGCATATAAATTTTAGAAGGATGGTCATCAGTGATAAAAGTATTATACTCTATTGTTACCGAGCTCTCTAAACATATATTAGTCTTCAAATTGTCTATGTCTTTTTAAAAAAAAAAATCAATTATTCTTAAGTACTTGCTCATATTTTTCTATGATTTAAAAAAAATTTATAGATCAAGAATAAATTTGAGAACTTTCTAATAAGTAATAATGTAACGCTATTAAATTTTTAACAAACTATATCTCACAATCATACAAGTTAGAGTAAAATTAAATAAGTGAGTATAATCAATTAATTTTACAATCATATAAATTTATAATCAATTTTTTTGTTAGAATTAGATTGTTAGAATAACTGCAAGATTACATGAGTTAAAATTTGGGTTTAAATGAAGATAAAAGTTAAAATATAAATAGATGTATATGAAGATTTAGATAAATAATTTTAGTAAAAAATTGAGGGGGGCAATTTTTTTAAAAAAAAAAACTAGGAGAGAATTTTAATTATATATATTTATATTAGAATAAGTTTTTGAAAAAATTTGGGGGGGGGGGGGGAGTAGCCCCCCAAGCATCAACATGGGTCCGCCCCAGCCCACAGCAAAAGTCCATAAAATTTTTCATTTTAAACCAAATTTTGATTTTACAAGAAAATCACAATAATAACATATATAAAAATTTAATAAACTTTTCATACATGTAAGTAACAATAATAACATGAATATAACATTTAATAAACTTTTCATATATACATGTATATAACTTTAATAAAATTTTATACATGTTCATAACAATAAAATATGCATGGAAAATAAACTTTAATACATGTTTAGACCAATAATAACATGTATAGATAATTAAATTAACATTTCATACATATATGTAGATAACCGTAATGACATGTATATAATTTAAATGTATGCATATAATATTAAAGTATGCATATAAGAGAGAATATTATTCTAATAAAAAAATATACTTTTTTTTTTAAATAATATTATAATAATAAAATAATATTATTTAATCTGGTCTAGGTCGGGTCAAGAAACTGGGTCAAGGCCCGGATTATAAATGGTCAATCTTTTGGGTTGACCTGGGTCGGGCCTTGCTATGCAGACCCGACTTCCTTTCTTTCCTTCTAACCATCGGATTGGGCCATGAAGCCTGGCCAAAAAACTCTTACACCTTTTTTTTTAATAGGACCTGGCCACAACCGGCCATCTTATCTTTTTGACTAGGCCGACGCCCATAGCCCGGCCAAATAGCCTTTCTCCTTTTTCCTTTCATTTTTCTTTAATTGGGCTGGAGCCCATGACCGGCGCATATGATTGTTAAACAAAACCCTAATTTCATCTTTTACCTCTAGCCGCTGCACATCAAGATTCTGCCGCAGCCTTTCTTTCCAGAACATCAAGTTTCAGCCACCGCCAGGGGTGGACCTACTTGGGAGCTTGGGGGGGCTACAGCCCCCCCAAGATTCTTCAAAAAATATATATATGATATATAAGTTTATATATTTACATATATATAATATTAAATTATTTCCCAAATTATAAAAAAATTAAAAATTCCCCCCCCCAATTTTTATTAAAATTATTCTCTCAAATGTAAATACACATATAATTTTATTCTAACTTTTAACTTTATTGAAATTCAAATTTCAATTCACCTAATCTCATAATTATTTTAACAGTCTAATTCTATAAAAAATATGATTATAAATTTATATGATTGTCAAAATTAATTAATTATACTTACTTATATAGTTTCACTCTAACTTGATTGTATGATTATGAAATATAGTTTGTTAAAAATCTAACATCGGTATATCAGTAGTTATTAGAAATTTTTTATATTTATTCTTGATCTTTAATTTTTTTTTAAATCAAAAAGTAATATGAGCAAGTAAAAAATTTGATTTTTTTTTTTAAAAGAATGTAGATAATTCGAAGAGTAATACATTTAGTGAGTTCGATAACGAAAAAATGTGATATTTCTATCGAGTCCTTTTAAAATTTATATATAGTACACATTTTATCAATCGCCCCCCCCAAATATAAAATCCTGGTTCCGCCCCTGGCCACCGCAGTGGCTACAGGCGTCGTTGGCGATGAGAGGAGGCCATCCTTCTTCCACCGGTGACTTTCAGGTCACTTTTCTGTTACTGTCCCCCTTTTTTTATCTTGTCCTTACAAGTTGCCGCGACCAATGGGCTTCACAACCCATTGTTGCCATTACAAGGATATCGGAGAGGAGGTTCTCAGCCTGCTTAGGCGCAAACCTCACCTTCTTCCGATTGAAACCTTAATGGACAGGGGCGGCACCCATTCGGGACTTCACACCCACAGTGCTACCCAGCCACCTTACATCCTCTAGTAGGGATTTCGGTCACCATACATCCCACTGGCAAGGATATCAGCCACCATACATCCCATCGGTAGGGATATTGACCACCCTATACAAAACTCCACACAATTTTTCAAGATCAACAAATACCTCAACTGCGTTACTCAATACAGTGAATGAAGAACAAATAGAGAAATAGCATAAAGCAAGGCACAAACATATTACGGTAAAATCAAAATATATTTACTACATTGGTCTTTCATAAAACTGAGTTGAGGTTTTACAAACATCATCATAAATATATTCATCAAATCGAAAGGTAATAATCTCATGATTTCGCAATGTAGTGACATTATAATACACAAAAAGCATATTTCACTTTTATATCACATTGAGATCATAAAAATTTACAATCTAAAAGTCCGATTCCATATGTTAAATATTTTAACATGACATTAATAAATAGATTTTCGATTTTCTATGATCCACAATAATAAAACAACAATATGAGAAACTTAACTTTCTCTATCTGACTGATAAAGAACTATACTGATTAGGAGAGAAGGATCGTCCCAGTAACGTTTGCCTCACGAGTGTCTCCTGATGGCTAGAGGCACTCTAATATTGTAGGTGAGAACCCTTGAACCTCCCAATGTTATTTATAAACTTCCGACCATCAAGAAATCTAAGAGTTTGTGTCTGACCATAATTAGAGATACAGACTTTTAATCTTATCTCTTAGGAGTAATTCTTATCTCTTCATAATTCAAATATTAACCGATAAGATTTTGAACTATTTCAAACTGATAAGATGGGTGTGTGAGACACAGAGTTTAAAACTTTTACAAAGGAGACTACCACGCAGCATATAGTGTAGGTAGCACTCTTAAATCATAATACAACAACATATTATAATTATATGCCAAGGTCTAGAGGGCATAAAGTCTGATTCTCAAATAGAAGAATTATAATTTGAATCTTATATATAATAGTATCAGATAAAAAAAAATTACTATATTTTTCTAATAAAATTTATGAGAGGTTTGGATAGTGAATTAAATTGAGATAAGATGAGAATTAAAAATTAAATAAAATATTATTAGAATATAATTTCTTAATATAATTTTTATTTTAAATTTTGGAAAAAATAATTCTTTATTATATCATTTTATTTAAAATTTAAAAATATTATAATAATTAAATAAAATAGGAGTGGTTTTCAATTCAAAGAAGCCGTTTCAGTTTTTAATTCAAAGATGTAATCCACATTTTCGACAAAAAAATGTTAAAAAAATGTAATAGTTTTTGTCCGTACTGGGAGTTGTTGGCCAATAAATTCTTTGCCCGTGGTTTGATTAACGTTCAGGTGTTTTGTCCAGGTACTGCTGATGTGCTCAGCTGAGACTGCATGCAGTTGCACAACCGGCCAAGTGATAATTTCTCTAACACCTTAATTCCTCATGAAATAATTTAGAGGAATGATAGAAATATAACTTTTTTTTTATAATATTTTATATTATTATATTTAAAATGATGACATTTTTATAAATTATTTATAAAAATACCATCATTTTACACAAATACTTTAATTTTAAAACATGACAATAATCTAAGTATCTGCCATCCTTCTCTTCCAAATAACTTTAAAATTAAGTAATATTTTAATAATGAATTGTGTAGAAATTGTATATGGATGTATAGCATTTTTCGTTGTTATATACATATCGGTCTTTCACGGGAACTAGATTAAAAAATAGTACCCACGTGAAAGGAAAAAAGTAAAGTTCGTAACATGTGCTAAGCCGATTGACGAAATGTTGGGGTACCTATTTTTGTAGACTGGATTAAATTGTTCTGATGTGGACGTACTTCACATCTATTGACTATTACTATCAATCACATTCAACCAGAAGTCAAAAAACTTTCGGGTTTGAGGGAACGTCGGTTATGTCTAAGTCAATATTGTATCCATAGAGTATCTAAAATCATAAATTGAGATGGTAATTAATGTACCTGAATTTCTTTAAACAGATCTTCTTTAACCTCATCGCCTACTTAGTATTCGAATTTTGAATTTCTGAATGTTGGAGATAACCGCTCAATGAATTTTTGAAGTGAGTTGAGTGGTTATTTCTTTTGTCTCATAGTATTAGGGCAGTTAAACCAGGTTATTAGTTGCTAGGATAAATGTATCCTCGTATTAATTTTTCGAACGTTACAATAAGGCCTTGCCTTAGTATTTATACACGATGACATTAAGGGTATTAAGGTAAAATCTTTACAACGAATTACAAACAAGAAATGAAGGACAACTGTAGACAGGACGCGTGGTGTTGCTACAATGGATGATTAGAGAATATGCAAGGACTATTTGTCTCTGTAGAGTAGTGGTGTTGGTGCGTGGTCTAGGCAGACTTAGCTTGGCATTTTGGTTGAGAGTTTTGTCTTGCATGGGAGGCACTCTGTCTTACTTGATGCAATGCAGGTGAGGCTTTCGCAGGTTGTGCGCCTTTGGTTGTTTGCTGAGGCTTGCACATGTTAGAGGAGTTGTTTTGCTTAACAGGCTGCCTAAAGTCAAGCGTGGATGATAATAAGCGCAGGCTTGAACATAAATAATGAAACCGAGTTGCAGTCAATGACTTAGTTAGGTATCAGCAACTTGCTCCTTTCATGAGATGAACGCAATGCTCAGTGATTTGTTAAGCACTCGATCCCTCACAAAATGGAAGTTTATCTCAAGATGCTTGGTCCTTGCATGAAATATTGGGTTAGAGGATAAATACATAGCTCCTAGATTGTCACAAAATAATACTAGTGCCTTGGTAAGATTTATGCCAAGATCTCGACATAAATGTTGAATCCATATAATTTCGACAGTAGCGTTTGCTATAGACTTGAACTAAGCTTCAGTAGATGATCTTGCCACACTTGGTTGTTTTCTTGAGGACCATGAGATGAGATTGCAGCCAGAAAATATACAATAGGCACTGGTCGAGCGCCTATCATCCGGGCAACCTGCCCAATCCGCGTCGAAGAAAGCTGTTAAATTCATGGATGAAGCTCGAGAGAAACACAAGCCAATCTGAGAAGTGTGCTTTAAATATCATAAGATTTGTTTAACTGCATGCCAATGGGGTGCGCCATGGAGAGTGCATAAATTGACAAACTTTGCTTGTTGCAGAGGCCATGTTGGTCGTGTAAACGATAAATATTGAAGAGACCCAACCGTGCTCCTGTAAAGAGTAGGATCTTCAAACAAATTGCCAAAAATGACACTGAGTTTCTCAAATGTAGCCATGGGTATTTTAAATAGTTTGCTGCTTGCATGTGAGTCTTCTTCAAGAGATTAGTGATGTATTTTTGTTGTATGAGGAGAACAGAGCCATTAGAATTATGTGTTGCCTCAATTCCTAAGAAAAAAGTGTAATCTGCCGAGGTCTGTAATTGAAAAATCGTGTCTGAGAGCTTGGAGCAGATCACTAATAATTTGCATGCTTGAACTTGTGACAAGTAGATCATCTACATATACAAGAACGTATAAACATTCATTGCCTATGAGCCGAACAAATAGTGGGAGTCTACAGTTGAGACTGTAAAGCCGAGATCAGTAAGCTTCTAACTTAGTCTCGAGTACCATGCTCTAGGAGACTGCTTTAAGCCATAAATGACCTTCCTTAATTTGCACACATGAGAGGGATATTGAGGATGAGAGAAGTCGAGCGGTTGATCCATATATACTGTTTCAGACAGGGAACCATAAAGGAAGGCATTTTGCATGTCGTAATATTGAATGTTCCAGCCATTTGTTATTGCCATAGATAAAACCAGACGGAAGTGATAGCAGATAGACCCTTTGTGGGCTGGACTAGGGTCGAGGTAGACACATTGGAGGGCCCTATAATCAAACTTATGTTTGTTAAAGGGTCTGTTTAGAGGCCAATAGGCCGAACCAAACACTAATAAAGATCCATAATCAAGTTCTCATTTGTGAAGGTGGAGGTAGGGTGAAACATTTTGCATTGAAAGGGAGGGAAGGATATTAATGAATCTGACTGCATGTTGAAATGCGTATGGCCAAAAATTTAATGGAATGGATGGATGGGCTAATAATGCCAAACCCGAGTCTACTATATGCCTATGTTTCCTTTTGATTATATCATTTTGAGTATATGAATGTGTTTATGTAATCTGGTGGATTATTCCTGAGTTGGATAGCAATTCGGTGAATGGTCTGAACTCTCCACCCCAATTCATTTGAAGTTGTTTGATTTTAACATTAAATTGCAGTTCAACAAAGGCTTTAAATTTTACAAAAACCAACAATGCTTGTAACTTTGATTGAATGGGAAAAATCCATGTAAATTGAGAGTGGTCATCAATAAATGATACGCAAAATTTAAAACCATCGGGAGATACATGAGGTGAAGAACCCCATAGGTCACTAAAAACTAAATCAAAAGGAAACATAGACTTGGCATTTCGTGCATGTGCCAGTAAACGATGGTGGTTGGCCATTGCACAAGCACTACAAAAATACATTGAAGGAACTTTGTCAAAAGGAAGACCATGTTGAAGCAGGATTTTGTGGATGACTTGAAATGAGGGATGGCCGAGTTGTGTATGCCATACTAGAACAGTGGAAAGCGAAGTGGAATGAGCTTGAGGTGACTGGGCTGAAAGGGTGTAGAATAATATTTTGAATACCGTACCGGTGAGCGTACCGGTCAAGGCACTAGAACGCAGTACCGGTACCATTTCGGAATAGTTTATACATAAAAAAAAATTATATATAAAAAAAAATTATATTTCAAAATAATATTCAATATATAAATAAATTATATCTATAAATATATATGTAAATAATTTAGTCTAAATTAGGAAAAAATAACAAGAAATGAAAAAAAGAAGAAGTGAAATCGGTACGTACCGGCCGGTACGGCACGAAAATTAAAACTATGGTGTAGAGTCCATTATGCATTATCCCGCAGAGTAGTGTGGTCTCCCTGATGCACTCCTTTACAAGGAAGTGATCGAAAAAGAATAGGAAAAAGACATTGTTTTCAACACAAAGTTGCTTAACAAAGAGCAGATTCTTAGTAAACGAGGGAACACCAAGCAATTTTATTAAGATAAAAGAGGAAGAAGAAGTTGGCAGTAGAGTAGAACCGGTGTAAGTTGCTTAACAAAGACGAATCATATACCTCCGTTGTTCCCCCCTCACTCGTTATATGATTCGTCGCCGCCATATCAGGATACCATGTAGAATTAGATGGGTAGGATGAGGCACTGTAATGAGTTGAGGGGGGAACAACGGAGGTATATGCTTGCTTGAAGCGATATATGCAGGTAAGTGCAATATATCTAACCCTATTACACCCTTGACAAACAGGCCTATTGTCAGTTGAAGTAGAAAAGGTGTTGTTGGAAGTGTTACCTGGAGGAGCAGAGCCTTGACCTCTATTATTTCGACCACAGTTTCCATGCCCTCTTTTATATGAGGGGGCACGGGCAGTGAAGTTAGCCGATGCTTCAAGGGAGAATAACAAGCCATTTAATGCATGATGTTGCATACGGGCCTCATGAGCAAGAAGGTGGGATAACAATGTCGCAGTGAAGATAGGGTCGACTTTGGTTGTAACAGATGTAACCAGAGCATCATAGTCTGGTCCTAGATTAGCAAGAAGATAGGGAATAAATTCCTCAGAGGGTAAGGGTCGCCCAGCAGCCACCATTATATCAGCCAGTGCCTTTGCTTGTTGATAGTAGACAAAGATGGTATCTATGCCTTTCTTTAGTGATGCAAGTTGAAGTTGGGTTTGCACAAGTTTTACTTGAAAGGATGAGGCATAGGTTGTAGCTAGTTAAACCTCACTGGTAGAGGTGCAACCAGAGACTTGTGCAACAATGGACTTCGATAATGATGAGATAAGGTCCGACATGACAAGTTGGTCCTGTTGGAGCCAGGCATCATACTCTAGGTTAGGCGGCTGGTCAAGAAGTTGAGGAGGGGGTGATGGACAGGAGCCATCAACGTACTTATAGAGACATTGGCCCTTTAGGTAAGGCACTAACTTAGGGCTGCAAACAATCTGAATCGAGTCAAATTCGAGCAAGGTGTCAAAAGTTCGTTTAGCATATTTCACTGCTCAAATTTGACTCGAGTTCGAAAATTTAAAAAAAAATTCTAATCGAGCTCGACTCGTTTAACATATAGTGTGATCAAACTCGATTCGAACTCAAGTATAAAAAAATACTCAAGTTGATACGAGCTCAAGTAGATCGACTCGAGCTTGATTTAATCTGATACACAGTTTTTTTTTGGTTGGATGAAGTATAAATGAGATTATTTCTCTCAATCTATTTGAACTAAAATTATGATAATATATATTAGATTTTGTATGAATGGAACTCTAAATTTCATCCTGAATCCTTAAACGAAAGCATTTAAATGGAAAAATAAAAATAGAATCATCTTGGAGAAGCCCAGAAATATCCCAGCAAGAATGATATTGTGCCATAGGCATAATCAGCTTAAATTACCAATAATAAGTTGTATTTACAAGCTGTCAAGCTAAAATAAACTAAGAAACATAAACCCGTGATTACAAATATATGTATCCTTGTATTAATTTCTCGAACATTACAATGAGGCCTTGCCTCAGTATTTATACACGATGACATTAAGGGTATTAAGGTAAAATCCTTACAATGAATTACAAACAAGAAAGGAAGGACAATTGTAGGTAGGACACGTGGTGTTGCTACAAGGGATGATTAGAGAATATGCAAGGACCGTTTGTCTCTGTAGAGTGGTGGTGTTGGTGCGTGGTCTGAGCAGACTCGGCATGGCATTTTGGTTGTGAGTTTTGTCTTGCATGGGAGGCACTATGTGCTTCTTGATGCAATGCAGGTGAGGCTTTTGCAGGTTGTGCGCCTTTAGCTATTTGCTGAGGGTTGCGCATATCAGAGGAGACTTGTTTCCTGCAGACAAAACTAAGGGCACAAATTGTAACACCCGGCTCTAGCGACACATTTCTTTTTAAAATGTTTTATTTAATTAATTATTTATTTAAGTAAAAACTCATTTTTGATATTCAAATATTTATTTTAAAATTGACCACGAGTGTAAAATTGTTGTATTAGTAAATTTTGTCTTTTCTCATTCGATTTGATGATTATTAAAAATCTTTTTATGGGTCGAGAAATTATTTTTAGACAAATTGATTTTATTATTATTATTACTATTTTATTTATTTGTGTGTGTGTGTGTGTATATATATATATATATATATATATATATATATATGAATTTAAAGATTTTATTCCGAGTCACATATCACGCATGTTTTCGTTCTTCTTTTTTTTTTTTTTTCTTTTTATCACGAGGATCAAACTTATTATTGTTTTTTTTATCTTAAATAATTGTTATCCATTTCAAATGGCTAGGTTACAATTCGAGAGTCTTTTTTTTTAATTCTAAAACCCATGTTTTATTGATTTGTTACTATTATTATAATTTTTTTTATACTTAAATATATGTACAGCTCTGTATTGTGGAAAAATATTTTCTTAAAAACCTTAGTCAATTACTCGTTGCCCTTCCCAACTAAACATACCGTGCACGCACCCTTCAACGTCTCCATATCGTGGTTCAAAATTCGTTTAGTTACAAATTCTCTACAATGCACGCCTCCCATGTGATTTGTCTCTCTAGATTTTATCTTGAATTTTCAACAGCAGCCATATCTACCACTACCTTGATCAAACTACTACATATCTTTTAACCCGATTTTCTCTCCATTTGGCATTTAACCACCCACAATTTTGCCATTTATCCTTTCCTTTCTCACGTAAAATCTTCCTCTCAACAAATTAAGATACTCAGACTCTCCATCTCTTTTTCTCTACAGTTTCTAAGGATCCAGATGCATATATATATATATATATATATATATATATATATATATACCATAAACAGACGAAAGCGGAAACGAAAGCAGAAGGAAATCTAAATATGAGCAGATACAAGGCGGCATAGCCGACCAATGCATGCAATATAGAAATTAAATTACGGAAATTAAATTGATAAGGCGGCAAAGCCAGCCAAATGCATATAATGCTATGCAAATTTAAGCAGAGGCGGCAGAGCCGACCATATGCAAGTAAAATAAATAACGAAGATAACTTTGAACCAAAAGATTCTTCATTGAATTTTATATTAAACAAGTTATTAAACAAGTTTTGAAGGTTCGGAGCAAGACCTCTTTATCAGAAGATGGTATAATAAGCTCTGCCTTCAAATGAAAACTAAGGTCTCCTTTTATAAGCAAAGGAGCCTTTACAAAAGATAGCCCGGAATCATTCGCGGGTAAAAAGTAAAAAGTAAAAAGTAACACTGCACCAAGCACTGAGCCGAAAGTGGCTGAAAGCGGGCTTGTATCTGTGTGCTGTCACTTTAGAAAAAGTATGTCGGCACCGAAAGTAACTCTGTCTTCTAGTGCTGACAGACTGCACCGAAAGTAACTTTGTCTTTCTGTGCTATCTATCTATCTGAGTGGACCTCGCCATTAAGGCTCTCCGAGATCTGGCGAAGAGTATTCTTTATCGTGTCCAAAATATTTGTTGTAGTCATCAGAAGCATCTGATTCTTCACTATTGTTTTCTTCCTCGATGGATTTTTTCAATAGTTCAAGCATGTCTCTGTTCTGCTTCTTCTTTGAATCTTTCTTCGAAGAAGTGGAACTTTCTGTATCTGAATTCTTCTGGGGTAAAATTGAAGCCTTCTTATCTGAGGAAGCCTTCTTCTTCTGCTTGGAAGATGATCCTAATATTTCCTTTTCTTCGATCTGAGGAAAAGGAAATGCTATCTGTAATTGTGTCTTTGGTGAAGGAAACTCCTCCCGGTCCTTTAAATTGGGAATGGGTGACGGGAAATCTCGTAACACCTTGGACATCAAATCTGTAGGAATTTGAAATTTGTCCCAGTATTTGACATAAAATCGATGAACGAGAATATCAGCATTCTTCTCATAGGTCCATTTTAATATCCATGAGATTTTATATTTGGAATAAAAATGGATTAGGAAAGGTAATTTATTATTCGGAGAATCCATTTTTGGAGCAGTTGTTTTTAAATGGTTAATAATAGGCTACAGGCTGTCAGGGTAAATGTCTGTAATGGGGCCGAACTGTTGCCACCATTGTTGGAACCAGAGGGGAAATTTGTTTTTGCATCTCTTGTCGAAATTGAAGAACCAAGAGTGAGACAAATCTGGAGTTTGATAAAAAGAAAAATGGAGCCAAGAATCGATATAATCATGATAATTATATCAAATTGGAGTATCCGGAATACTTTTGAGAGTATTCGGATTGGGTCCCCAATCCTTTGGGGTCAAAACGTTGACCAGATAACAATTGTGAGAAATTTTTTTGAAGGATCGACCTTATCGTAGATCGGCTTCAAAGATATTGACCCAGTGTGAGACAATATCGAAAGAAAAAATTTTAGGTCTTTAGTTGGATTCCGAGGAACCCAATGCCAACCCGGGGAAAAATAGTGGGACGCAAGTTTGAAAGGATCTGTGTCTATCGAATTTTCGATATAAAACAGATTCTGAAAATAATTTTTCTAAAAATTTTCTGCTCTGGAAGGAGCAGGCAATCTAGGTCTTGCTAATCCTAAAGGATTAGACAAGGGATCATGTGGCATGGTAAGTGCCGAGGTAAAAGAACTGGGGTTCACTGGTCTAGGTATCGTTCCTAAAGCAGTATATCTGTTAGCAACTTCCAGTGGGGAAGCTACTGTTGGTAAAAGTAAAGAAGACGGGGGAGCAAGTAGAGGTGGGGGCCTTTGGGAACTCTCCGGCTTCTTTTTCTTACTCATTTTTCTGCAAGAATTCACGAGTAAGAAAATCAGGGATCGAATTTTCAGATCCTTTAATATATTCTATATCAAAATCAAAAACACTTAAAATCGCTTACCATCGTGCAAAAATATGTTTTGATGCAATATTTTGAAGATCTTTTTCTAAAACATATTTAGCGCTTTTGCAATCAATTCTTAAAAGAAATTTTTGATTCAGTAAATCACTTTGAAACTTGGAGATGCATAGTACTATAGATAGTATTTCTTTCTTAATAGTACTATAATTATGCTGTGCATGGTTCCAGGTTCCAGAATGGAAACGAACAATTTGTTCGAATGAACCTGGTGAAACAACTTGTTTCAGAATGCCACCATAACCTGTGTCAGAGGCATCGGTTTCAACAATTTTAAAGGAATTGAATTAGGTATACCAAGACATAGAAGAGTTTTAACAAATGTCTTGATTTGCCTAATTAAATCTGTGTGGATATCGGTCCACGGAGGAGGACTGAGTTGAAGTCTCTCAAAGAGAGGACGACATTGTTTTCTCATGTCCTTATAGAAATCGGCAATATAATTCAAAGATCCAAGGAATCTTTGAAGTTGAGTTTTATCAAGGATAATATCGGGAAATTTATCTGCGAATTCAATTGATCGTTGAATTGGCTTGATTTTTCCTTTAGAAATATCATAACCAAGGAATCTAATCTTGGTTTGAAATAATTTTATCTTTTTGACAGAAACCACTAGACCATTTTGTCGAATGATATCAAGGAAAACCGACAAATGTTTCCAATGATCATCAATAGATTTTG
The DNA here is from genome assembly GCA_036559045.1 of Platycarya longipes. Taxonomy (NCBI): domain Eukaryota; kingdom Viridiplantae; phylum Streptophyta; class Magnoliopsida; order Fagales; family Juglandaceae; genus Platycarya; species Platycarya longipes. The sequence goes on along the minus strand of CM071799.1, from coordinate 7,740,948 downwards.
AGAAGATTAAAACATCATCAATATATACAATAGTAAAATGGGTGAAACTATTGAAAATATCATTAATGATGTTTTGGAATTCAGAAGGGGTATTTTTTAGTCTGAATGGCATCACATTCCATTAGTAATGACCGAAAGGGGTATTGAAAGCAGTCTTGTATCTGTCTGTTTCCCTAATTTGGATCTGCCAAAATCCGGACTTAAGGTCAAACTTAGAAAAGACTACTGCTTCACTCAACCTATGAACCAAGTCATTTTTGTTGGGTATAGGGTATTTTATCCATTCCAACACTTTGTTCAAGGGTTTGTAATTTTTTTGGACATAGAAAGCTGCACACAACCAGGGTGACTTAGTATGCCTGATAAGACCTTTCTGAAGAAGATCGGCAATTTCTTTTTTACAAAATTCCAAAGTTTCACTATTCATTTGAATAGGTCGAGCTTTGGTTGGAATATTTTTTTCACAAAAGTTTTTAACATAAGGTAAAGAAACCTCATGCTTTTTCCGATTCCAAAAGGCATTTGGAATTTCGGAGCAAATTTCAAAAATCAATTTTTTATGAAAATCATCAATTTTTGAATGCAATAATGAATCAGACAAATGTTCAGAGATCTTTTTGAATCTAACTTCGGTTTGAAGGGAATTCAAATGATTAATCTTGGCAGTTATTAAAGAAAATTTTCCTCTTGACGTATTGGCGTCAAGTTTGGAAACAAATTTAAACTTAACTTCTGTCCGAAGGAATCTGTCGTGATCCCATCTTTTTCGGTCAGAAAAGGACAAATTGCATTAATAAAGGGCATCCCTAAAATAACGTCCCAAGTCATATTTTTTACTAGGACTGAGGGAATCCTAAAACAAACATTATCCTGACAGACATGGGCATCATTTAGCTCATAGTTGATTTTCATCTTTGAGCCATTAGCCGCTGATAGTCTTTCAGAAGACTTTTCAAAATATTTAGTCGGGACTAAACCTTCATGGATACAGTTAAAGTCCGAACCCGAATCAATCAAAGCAATAACAGAGAATGAAAATTCACGACAAACAACAATATCAACCCGAGAATACCATTTAGTGGGCATGGGTTGTTTAAGCAAACAAATAGCCTTATGAGGTTCGGAAGATTCACAATGGTCATCTTTCTTTGTTTCCTCATTATCAGAAGGACACGCTTGATCAAAATGTTGTTCGATTTTAAAAGAAATCAAATCTTGTTTAAAACATGAATTTTCAAGTTTGAGAGAGTTAATCTCGGATTTGAGTTCAACTATCTCTTTCTTGATTAAAGAAATTTCATGCTGCAAATCATTTGTCGAAACATTCTTTGGTTTCTTATCGAAACGTTTTAATGTTTCTTGAAAATTGATTCTCTCTTGAGAAGTTGAAGGCTCTCTACGAGTCATAGTCTTCTTGAGCTGGTTGAGATATTTATCTTTTAGCTCAATATTCTCAATTTGAGAAATCAAAGTCAAAAGCAGGTTTTCTTGTTCCTCTTCCTTAGTTAAGACATTAATTGTTTTAACTCCGGAATTGCAACAAGAACCTCTGCAATTGCATCCAAGCTTAATTAATGTTGAATTGACAGTTCGACATCTGAGTGATAATCTGAATCACTCGAGCTGAACTCGTCTTGGTCGGATGACGAAGTACTGTTTTCAAGGAGTTGAAACAGTTCCTGTTGGTCATCTTCACCAATTTTTAGCGCATTTAGCTTGTTTTTTAATTTACTGTGCTTTTTTGGATTAGGACACTTATCTGCATAATGTCCCTTTTTGCCACAGTTATAACATGTCCCTTTAACAGAAGGGTTTTTCAAAGATTTTTTATGCAAAATTTTTTTGTAAAAAGGTTTTTTATAAACTTCATCACGGGTTTTTCTTTTGTCGTGAGGTTTTTTGAAAACCTTTTTAAAATGTTTACTCCTTTCTCGAGATGGAGCAATAGGAGGAAGGCCAAATTGTTGACAGAAATTGTAATAGCCCTAAAAATCTCCATCTTGAATTAATTAGTTAATTAAGGATTAATACACAAGATTAGTGGTAATTGGTGAAAGAACAAAATAAGCTTTGAAGAAATGGGCTTAGGAAGGAGACCTTTGGAGAATGGATCAAGTGAATGGGCCAAGAGAGCAATGGTGAGTCCAAAAGCCCATAGAATGAGCCCATGGCCCATCAAGCCCATAGTTGAGACACTTGTCAATGGGAGAAAAATCCTAGAAAAATTATCCAAACCCTTATAGGAAAATCTTATTTGGTGAAGGTTGACTAGTAGTTGGATGCATGCCATGTAGGATTGAGTGTAGGATCTAATGGAATGATTTTCCTACCATGGTATCTTGAAGGTACAAAACACCATCCCTTGACTTACCAAGTGAGGTCATGATGTGTAGGGAAGTTACAAGTGGCATGAGGAGAAGCTTGGATGAAGGGAGCTTGGAGTTTCGGTGGAAGCCAATCCGTGGGGTTCATTGGGGAATCTCATGGGGTATGGCCATCTACAAGTGATAGGACAAAGAGGAAGAGTGTGTAAGTGGATGAAGTACATGTGTAAGAAAGTATGGTGATGTGAAGAGAGGTATGGTGTATGTGTAGGTGATTGAAATGACAAAAACTAGGAAGAAAAGCAAAGTGGAGTTTCGGTGGAGCTAGCTTGGCCGGTCATGCCTTGCTCAAATTCCAAAAAGCATGGCTTTGGAATCACTTGGATGGACACATGAGGGGATAGGGGAATGATGATTGAGTGAAAAACAAGAAAATGGAGGCTAGAGGCACCAAGAAGCCGCCGGCCATAGGAAAGAAAGGAGAAAGGAGAATCATCTAGGTATGGCCAAGATTTGATCTTGGAGTGGCCTAGAGTTGTCAATCAACCCATCTATCTTTAGCCATGCCTAAACATGATGAGAAGAGTACCAAGGACCCTAGGGAAGGGAGCTGGCCGTGTGACCCTTAGGCAAAACCCCTTGAGCTCAAATCACTTAGACACATGCAAACACTCTCACTTCCTCTCTACCTCTCGGCCAAACTCACCCTAGCCATTCCTACTTTTGTTTCTTCTCTTGTCACCACATATTTTGAAGAATCCTATAGTAGGAAAGCCAAAAAGCAAGAGTGTGAAGGTGATCAATTCATTGGAGAAGGTTAGTGATTAAATCTATACAAGATTAGGAAGAACACACACACACATGTAGCACTTTGTTATGGTTGGAAGGAAATAAGGTTTTCTTTGAGTTTATGTTCATGACTAGACTAATGGGAGATTTTATATGTGTAATTTCAGATTTAAGCTAAAGCCTAGTAGGAGTGTGGTAAGTATACTCCCACTTTTTCCTTAACAAGTCTTATATATAGTGAAGTGATCATGTTTGTTGGATTAATGGTTGCCATTGCCATGTTTGAGTTGGAATGATTTTCCTTGCTTATGATATGAATATTCTTGGATAAATTCATATGATGGAATAAGATTAGAATGTGAGTAGAAATGATGAATCAAGTGTTAGTTGCAAAAGAAAGGAAAAAGCATGATTATTTGATGAAATGATGAAAATGATGCATGGAGGATTTTAGTGTTAAATATTAAATTTGGTGTTGCTAAGGTAAGGTTTATTTGAGGAAACTAGTGATGAAATTGATTTATTTAAGGAGCATATTGTGTTGAGAAAATGAAAATGGACATGAGAATAATTTATATGATTGATATGAATGGAAATGGTATACACTTGCATATGGAAGAAATGATCACTTGTGTATGATGTATAGAAATGTTTATTTGGAATTTATGATATTTAAGGTTGAGATTTGGAGGATTAATATTATATTGTGTTGTGGTGATGTTGTTTAGTTGAACTCATAGAAGAAACTTTTAGGAAAGGAAGTTTGAATAGACTAAGGGGAGGAATTCCCTAAGTTAAAAAGGTGAATGGAGGAAATAGGAATGACTAAGTTTTGGAGGTGAAAATGGTTACTTAGGAAACATTAGGGTTTTGGTTACCCCTTGCTAAGGAGGGTACTTGATTCAATTTGATACTTTAAAAAAATTATTAGAGGAAATTTGAAGCCAAATGATGAAGAAAAGCCCTAGAAACTCTCTAGGAGAATTCGGCCATGATGAGTTGGAGTTGGGCCCAATACCCCACTTCAATCCTAGGCCCGTTTTGGGTATAGACCATGATGACTAAGTAGGAAAATTATGAAATTATCCCAAAAGAGGGAGAAAGAAAATGAAATGTGAATGCACTCGAACTTGTCTCGGGTTCTTGCATGAAAATAAGTAAGCATGCATGTCCCATGCATAAGTCATGAAAAGAAAGTTTTTAAAGTCAAGCATGTTTTTAAGAAAAAGAAAAGAAAAGAAAAGATGGAATTTTTGAAAGAAAAGAAAGAAGTAAAGTTTTATAAGAACCCCAAAGGCTGGGACGGGGAAGTGCCCCAGTGGAACTCCCTGTCCACTCAGGAGTGCTTAAAGTCGAGTGGAAGCCCCTGGGTCGACGAAGAACAGTCGGCGGACCGTGTATGGCACCAAAAGGTGGCCGGAGCGCGGTAGCACCTAACGCTGGTGGGTGCCCAAGACGGATAAGGTGTAAGGACCTACCGTTTTAAAGTTATATGACGCTCACTTTAGGGTGATGCGGTAACCAGCAGAGAACACGCGGTGCTAGGGGAACCGTGTTGTGTCTCATACATGTGAAAGAAAAAGTCATGACAAGAAGGGCTTTCGAGCCATAAGAAAGATCTGTATATGATAAGTGGCGCCTAAGAAAGAAAGAAAGATACGAAATGTTTTAAAGAAATGTTTTGAAAAGAAATGATATGAAAAGAAGTTTGAAAGAAGAAGTCTGCATGAAAGTCTTATGAAAAGAAGTCTGAAAGAAGTATGCCTGTTTAAAGAGTTTTCATGAGCATGTGCATGAGTCAGTCATTCATTGCATGTGCATTAGCTAAGAATGTTTTGTTCACTTATCTGTATATCTGATATGTTCTGGTTTAAGTGTTAGTGTACTTGCTGAGATTTCTCCCGAAATCTCACCCCTCTTTTATTATCTTTACTATCGCTCCCTTGGGAACGATAGAAGTTATTGCAGGACAGGATGGATCCTCGGATTACGACTCTAGAGAGGATGGGTCGGACCCTCATGGGCCCGACTAAGGCTGAGACTGCCGGGCCAGTGACCCTAGACCTGTTGGGTCAGTGGGCGGCAGAGTCGCTTCCTATGGCGACTTACTTTTTTGACGACTTACGCCCTACGGGGTGCTGTATGGTGCTGGGAGTTGACGGGCTCCTCCACATGGGACGCCTGTTTACGTCATCCTCTGGGATGATATGTGACGTAGGTCCAGGACTGAGTCTGGACAGCCTTCGTTACGGCCCGGACTATAAGAAGATAAAAGAAGAACCCGCCTATTAGTGTGGTTGGCGGAGGGAGGAGTGGATCAGCAGCACCTTTATTTTGTATACACCGATGTACTTTGGAAGGAAAAATCTTCCCGCTGTTTTGGGAAGTACTTTTGTATAAAACTGTTTACATTGTTGACTTTATTCTGATGTATGTATATGTGCTTGTGATGTTTAATTTGGGTTTTATTTTGTTAACCATGTGATGTGCGACAAGCGTAACGTTTTGTCGTTTATTTATGGCTTGACCTTTTTCCGCTGTGATATATAAAAAAAAAAATAAGGCTCTCATAAGTAAAGACGAGGGATGACTTCCTTGTGACGTTCGTCCCCGGCGTCGCAGTTTGCGTACGAACCCAAGCGCAAGCTGGGGCGCCGACAGAAATTATCCATCTCGTATTTGGCTTTCTTTCTATCTTTCATCTGTTGATTAAGGAGTTTTTGATCATTACACATACTTATACCGAGCTTTTTAAATTACGCTAGTAATATCACCATAGGTGTAACTATCGTAATCTAATCTACCGGTACTATCAAGTAGTGCATCCTTAACTTTTAAAGCAAACAAATGTGGGAGACCATCTATAAATCTCTCTTTCCAGTAAGGCTTATCAGAATCATTTCTCTGTAACACACGAGAAATGAAAACAGTTTCATACCAATTATAATCCGACATGTTGGGACATCTCAGATTATTCAAATAATCAGAAAAACGATTAGCAACATTTGAAGGAGTTCCAATAAAATGTTTAATAATCGTATAGATTAAAGTATTAACACCATCAAAGATACCTCGTCCTATGGTGGTATCAAAAATAGGGGTACCATCCTATCTTGTTCTTTATTTTATTCTGTGGACACACCCCCAGCAGTCGAAAACCAATCACTGAACAATAAGGCCCGTTGGCGGCTTAGCATTTCGGAAGCTACCCAAAGGCCACTGCCGTTGTGCCCCTACAAGTGTAGACCACAACCTTCCAACCCTCAAGAAAATGCTACCACCTTGTTTCCCTTCCCTAGACAAGCAATGTCGCCCACTCAAACGTGCCGAGACCACCCCGAATGAAAGAAACCGAACCCCACAGCATAAACCTCAGCCCTGTGCCATCGAGACCACCCTCTGCAAGCCTATGGAAAGCCGCGTTTTCTACCACCCCAATCTTGACGCTGCCACCCTTGGCCAGAAAACTCACCACTCCAAGTCGTAGACTGAGAGAAACCCAACCACTTACCCAACGACTTGCACCGTAACACCCCTATTTTTGACACCCGGAAACAGAGCAGCCACCATGAGCATCCTCCTTGCACCGCTCACGCAACAACAGCCTCTACATGTCGCCCTCCCAGCACCTTCACCGAACCACCACTGTCCATCACCGAAATTGGGAGCCTCTGTTTTTAGCAACAGAAAACAGAGTAGTCCCATACTCCTGCCTCCGTTCACACTTCACTCAGTCGCACCCCCCACATGATAGAACAAGCGGAAACTACCCAGGAGCCTCTGACTGTACCACCCCTGCTGCCGCAACCCCCTCAGTAAGCCCACGACGAGCTCCCTCCCAACTGCTTTCATCTCTGTCTCTCCCTCTTTCTCTTACACCCACGATCTCTCTCTCTTTGTATGCCTCCCTCATTTTACTTTATTTTGTTTTATTTTATTTTCTCTCTAACCTTAGTGCGATTTCGTCGACGTAACCCCCGCCACCTCCCAGCCCTTCGTGCCGCCCCTTCTCTTGGTGAGTTTATACACCCATGCCGCATGGTTTGATCTGAAAGCTTAAAGTTTCCGCTGTCCCTTTTTATTTTTGGGTGTCTTCTAGGGCCCATGCATCGAATGTTGTTTCTACTAAAAGAATACATTACCCTTAAGTAGGTTTTACTTTTAAGTCTATCATTTTATTTTGTGAGGATTTATTTATTTATTTTATTTGTGTTTCCTTAAATCTTTTGGGAGTAAATGTTTTGACTTGCTTCACATTGTAATCTATTTTAGACTCCAGTTTTAAATTATTTCGGATTCCCCTTTAAACTATTTTGAGCTTGAGTTATAAATTATTTTGAATCGGATATTGTGCGTTACATTATTTTTAGTAGGTTGAATTTTGATTTTTGTTTTAGGAAGAGACTTCGATTTGAATTGGAAATTGAGTTAAGTGTTTATTAAATAAAAATCGAGGTTTTAGAGATTTTCTAATATTTCAAGGTTTTGGAAGAATTTAGTAGATTCCAAGCATTTTGGAGAAAGTTGATACTCAGGTTTTGAGGATTTGTAGATGTTAAGAGAAGTATTGGATTTTATGTCTTAAGTTCTATTTTAGAGGTTTGTGATTATTTAGAAATTTATGAATTTCTTAATTATTTTATAGGTGTCGATCATTTATTTGTTTAGCGTAGTCTGGAGAAATTCTAAAAGCTAAGAAATTCAGGTAAGTGGGGTTCCTATGCTTGGCTTTGTATCAAATATAGACTGAGGTCGACTTTCTGAAAATTTATGCATGTTTTGTTATGAAATGAGAACTTGAGAAAAACCAACCTCAGTCATTTCTTTGCATTACTCATAAAGCTTATATGAAAGAAAGAAAAATGTTTCTATCATGCATTATGCAGACATGAGCTTAGTTTTTGTCATGTTGTTTCTGAAATGTGAAAGAGCGATATTAAGGATCTGAAAATTTGTGCATTGATTTTATAAAGATGATCTGACTCTGTTTTGTTTATATAAGAATGTTTCTGAAAATAATTTGGAACTATGTGTTATTTTGTTGACACTAAAAATCTTTAGCATGGTATACTGGTTTCTATCTGACTCTGTCTCTGCTTTGCTCTGTCTCTGCTCTGTTTGGGCTGGTACCAAATTCTCTGTCTCTGAGTGCACCCATTTTGGAATCAAAGTGGTTTTTGTGGACTTTCCTATGTGCACACTCGGGGCTCCGAAAATGATTAAGGGAATGTTTCACCTCCGTCTCTGCCTGGTTTGGCCACCGAGATTAGCACAACCCTACCACGGGGGTTAAACATGGTCTCTGCTCTGTAAGATGCTCTGTTTGGATATGACGACGATGCTCAGTTTTGTTATGCCAAAGTATTCCTTATTTCTTATCATTTAAAAATGATCGCTCTGTTATATTTGAAAATATGTTTTATTCTGTATATTGACTCTGAGAATTATTTCTGTTTTGCACACAATATTTTGTAAATGCTCATATTTGCACTCTAGTATATGTCATTCGCTTACTGAGTTGTGGTTAAACTCACCACTTATCTCTGAATATTTTTCAGATGAATTTGGATATTTCAGTGGAGGATCAGATTATGAAGCATTGGGTGAGATTATTTTAGGAATGATAGATTAATCATAAAGAGTTTATATGAGTATTGACAAGATTTAGTAAGGAAGTATTATTATATTTTTGTGATGTAGTATTTTCAGAATTGATGAAATTGAGGAAAGTGATTTTGGAATCAAGTTTTATATAATATTGAAGAATTTTAAGTCTTTAATTATTCTGTTGAAATGTGAGTTTTGTAATAAAAAGTAACTCTCCGACCCGTGCGGGACCGGGGCGTTACAGAAATAGTAATTTTAAGTTTATGCTCGTAAATCATCTGTCCAAAAGAAAAAAAGGCTAGAAAAAATACTTGTTAGGGCAACTTTTTGTGCCGTAAATACATCTGCTGCAATAGAATTTTATTATGGCGACGTTTTGACAAATTTCAACTCTTAGCTGACGCAAAAGGTTTAAGATTTTATTTTAAACGACTTATTGCAGCGACTATGAGTTGCCCCAATAAGTTTTTTAATCTAATAAAATGAGGGAAAACCCCCAAATCGTTGCCCACATCTATTTTTCTCCCCTTTCTTCCTTGATACCCTCTGCATCTCTTCTCCATCATTGTTGGTCATTTCCTGTCGCCGATGCCGTCAATTCAGCCCAAGTGTTGTCTCTCCTTCTCTCAACGCCAATGAGTCCCTCCTTTCATCTCTTATTTTTTCTCTCTTGCTAAGGGCATGACTGGTTTATCATCTACAATTTGAAATCCTTGAGCCTAAATGTAGTTATCTTCTCACACACATAGAGGATTAGATTAAATCTTAGTTTTAGGTTTTTGTAATGTGTTTGGATGGTGAGAAAGTCGAAGAAAGGGAGGGAAAAACTTGTGGTTCGCACTGCTGTAGTAGTTGTCATTTGCGTTGAGGTACTTGCTCAAGGATTCCATTCATGTGATTTTCCCTTTGTTTTTCTCATTAGTTTCATTAGTTTGGAGGTCGAGTAAAGACCTTCTTAAATTAGGCGCAGAGTATACGGTAATGTTTGTTCTTGTATTAGTATTCTACAGCTGACAAAAGTAGCCAAGCACATTTGGGAGCATCTGGACCTTTTGTTTATGTTTGGTTCTCGTATCATATGCTCTGTTGGTTCTCCTACAATTTCATTATTATTTTTTATTATATTAATTTTTTTTATAATCCGAATTAATCCATATCTGAATTTATAATCTGTTTGGGAGATTACTTAATCTTAATGTTAATGTTATTGGCATAAATTTATATGCATACAATTGCATTCAATCTTTTAAAGAAGCTATGGTGTCTATATGGTGTCTGTTTTCTTTCTTCAATTTCAGACCATGATTTATCAAATTTATAACATGATTTATAAATGGTTTTCAAATGGGATGCTATGTTTCAACTACCAGGTCACACTGTTCATGTTAGCCTAGTGAATGTGGTAGTTGAGGTGCAAGCTGCTAAGTTGGCATTGTGTTCACCGGGTGCCTCAGAGCAAGATGGAACCAATATTTGATTTTGGGGCATCTATATATTGTATGTTTTGTTAGTTCTAATTTATGTCATTATTTATAGATGGTTGTCAAATGGGATGTTAAGTTTGTTCTGTGTTTGGTTGGATTTTTACTTGCCCTCGAGACCGTTCTCTATGTATGTTCTACCAAAAACAAGATCCTCTAAAATAAATATACACAATATAATCACATAATCATATTTTAATAATGATATCAAACTTTCAAGGTTTTCTTGTGGTACCTTGCTCTTATTAGTGCTCTAGAGTTGTCTGTATAGTATAATAATGCTTCTCTCCTATAAAAGAGTTTGAATAAATGGTTGCATTCTTTTGGCGAGAGGGAGAAGAGTTAATACAGGGAAAGACCTTGTATTACCCAGCCCGACAAAGTATTTACCATTGTATAATTTGTTTTAGGAGGACTTTACATCTAGAAATACTTCATTTCTTGGCAGCATGATGGATATCTACAAATACTTTCTTCTTTATAAGTACGATATCTATAGATATTCAAATCCTTTTTCCACTCAAAATGATATGAAAGAACCACAAAAGCTTTACCTTATGATGGAATGATTAGTTAAAAAAAGAAAATAAGAATTAAGGGACAAAGTGAACTTTTTTCTAATAAAAAAAATATAGTAAAAAGGTAATATATATATCTATATATATAAAGAGACCAACGATTGCTTAAAAATGCTTCAAAAAATTGTTGTAATAACATCCCAGTACCAAAACCCCTTCCTACCTAGTCAATGTCAATCTTATTGTCTTCACGTGGGGGTATATCTCACTGAACTCTTCAATGAGAGGAGATATGAACCTGCTTGCCCAATAAAGATATCCCATCATTCAATTCAATGAATATTTACATTATCATTAATTGCTTCTCTGCATCACCCATTAATTGCTTTAGTACTCAAAATGGTTTGGATTTATAGGCACTATTATCATTGAAATAATGGTCACAAATATTTACATGAAGGTCAGTGCATTACATGACTTTAATTGGAAGAGGCAGAGGTTGATAATGTGGTCGAGGGAGATCTTCCTGTGAAACAAGCAGTAGAGGTAGAACACGCATTGCTGCATTGAATCATAGAGATGATGGCATGTCACCCTCATATGACTTCATGTATACGGCCTGAGTGCATGTAAATGTTTGTTGAGATTTCTTTCGTTTGGTCGACATTTACTAATTAGGCATATTGATTTTATGTGATATTGGTTGAGGGACTCGTCCAGACCATGAGATTAATTTCGAGCCAAATGTGATATAATTTCGCCGGTGAGTATTATTTCTTGATAATTGAATGACATTGTGCAATTTTAGTTGTTTAGAATATCAGTCCAAAAGATGTGTTAGATATATAGTTGAAAGTGTATTTTTCTATTGTTTATTTTCAATCTCTAGTTGTTTTGCATACGTTAGCTCTCGTATATGTAGGTTCTCTTCATACTGTTTGTATCTATTAAGTGCACAAGTACTCTTTCATGATGCACAAGAATGCTCTGTAGTTTGAGTCTGGTTCGTCATTTAATGTGTGTAATGCTTTTGAACAAGTTTTAGTTTGACAATGAATAACAGAGTAATAATTTATTCACTTTTTCTATTTTTAAAAGATGTTGATCTTGTTGTGTTATGAAATGAATGCAATTTACTTCCATACGTAAATGTGGATATTAGCACCCTTAATTGGCTAAGAAGGAACCATAAGACAATACTTGGTTTGTTTCCTGACATGGATTTGCGTTTTGGGTGGAGGGTGGACTATGTTCTTCTTGAAATTACAGGGTAATTCTCAATAATCTATATGCTTATGCTTGAAGAAAATGTAAGCAATACAATCTCAAGTTTAGAATATTTGAGAAAAATATTAGAAACTTCTAACTCTTTTGAAGTGCATCTTCCTAATTAGTTGGTAGAAATCATTTGATTCTTTGTATGTTCACGCTGACAATTGATAATGGTTGAAAGTTGGAACCTTGAATCCTTGACTTTAATAGGGCTCTAGGTACCAGTGAACCATTGTTCAACATGAACTCTGGACGGTTGCAAGCATCACTTGATAGAGTTGAGGCCTTAATGACCCACAATGATACGACATATTGAGCAGCTCAAAAAACAGGTACACTTGTGGACTTCTTGGAAACAAATATTGATATATTAGCTTGAGGTATCACTGATAAGTTGGACATGGGTGTACTTGGAAAACAGATCATGAAAAGCATTTGTTTTAAGGTTAAGATCTCATATTTTCAATTTCATTTTTTTCAACCAGACAATCAATGAAAACCATATGGTGTCTAAAATGGGATTATTTTGATGTTTCTTCTGGTCGATGCAGCCTTCAGGCCTGACTCAAAGGGTGTGCCTTTAAGGTGGTTACCTAAGGGCGAAGGGGTGAAAAAAGGACAAAAAGAAAAGGAGAAAGAAGTCAGTAAAATAAAAGGTAAACATCGTAAATTTCCTAAGATGATGAGTGCTAGTGTATTGACAAGTGATAGAAGGTATGATTTCCTACTTTTCAAGTTTTAATGTAACACAAACTCATTTTTATTTTTCATCATCTGTCTATGTAAAATTTGCATGCAGCTGGATCAATTGGAATCTGAAAAATGGATGTCAAGATTCAGTATATATTAGAAAGAAGGTAATGAAAGGGTCAATACTCCAAAGTTGGATCATATTGCAATTGGTTGGACTTTTTGGGGGAAGCATAAATCTTGTTTTGAGTCTGAAATTTTTTTCATTGAAAGAAAAGTTCCTTTATGTAACCAGCTTCAATGTACTAGCTACTAGTGGAAGAAACTGGTTTGTACAGGAGTAAAGTATGATTGAATTTGTATGGTTTAGCTTGTTAATGTATCCCATATGCTACTCGATAAAGGTATGGAAATTTCAATTTTTGTTAACTTAGTTTTTACTTGCTGATTTTTTAAACTTAGTTTTTACCATATGTCAACTTTTCTAACACCTTTTTCTTTTCTTCTTTGCTTTTGTCATTTTTGGTTTCTTCCTTGGTGGATAGGTGATGATGACAAATCAGTTTGCAAATTATATTGTACAGAAGTGTTGGAAACTTGTGCTAACCAGCAACTTGAACGTGCGCATGTGGAGAAACTTGTTGCAGCTGGAGGTATTTTTGTTATTTTGTTATTTTGCTATTTTTGTTAATTAATTAATTCTGCTATTTACTTGTACATGATGAGAATAAAATAATCAGTTTGCTTTAGTTTTTCTTCACCTATTAACTTTAAAAAGTTCATTGCTTGTCAAAACTCAAGTGAGTGATTTCTAGTTCTTCTCACTTAAAAAAACATGTTTCAAGTTAAAGCAGTCTAATTTTAAACATTAGTGACTTTAGGTTCTTGTCCTATGTTCTTGATGAATAATATGATTAAGTTATATGATTCTCTTAATTGATTTGAAAATTATCAAATGATTCTATGCATTATTGGGTTTTTTATTCAACAATGTAGACATACTCCATTTGGTCAGTTTCTTGATATCATTTACATGAAAAAGTGTTGTTTTTTTTTTCATTGGTAAATTAGTTGGAAATAAATTCCAGTATATATTCTACTAAAGAATGAATATTGTGGTTGACTTTGAGAACTAATGAAAAATGTACATATTTTAGCAGTTGAGATCAATGAAGAAGACATCTAGTTTAATTTCAGAAGAAGAGTTGAAGAATGCAATTTTGAGATGAAGGCAATTTTGAGATTATGAAGAAGACAGCTTCCAAGTGATGAATAGATCTTGCTTAGGAAACTCTAGTTACCTTATATTGAACATGGGAGGACAACAGTAAAACAATATGATAGATTGTGTGATGTTAACTTAGACTAAATTCTCATGAATTTCAATTTGAGCACTTTTCATTGATGTATGATGATATTGGGGATGTTTAAACCATCTACATATAAATTTCAAAGATGAATTCATTATAATGTATGTTTATTACCAAATATAATTGATTTTATGTATCATGCATTAAATTGATATAAGGAAAGTAGGTACAACATTTATTAAAAATAAATAAATTCTGGTTATTTCAAGAAAATAATTAGCAAAAATACTAATTCCGGCGAACAATACATTAAAATAATTATTTCGTTCAGTAATGGGGAGCCAACATTAACTATTTGTGGCGAATTTGATTTATATTTTTGGCGACTTGATGTCACCACAAAAACCTTTTTTTCTGACACTTTGAAGTTTAGCAGACAATATTTTTTTCCTGACCCAATAATTGCGGTGCCAGATCGGCGGCGTCAAATGAGCCACAAATGAGTATTTGCAGTGAGTTAGAGGTTTTTTTGCGGCGAGTTGGTGTCGCAGGAAAACGTGATATTTTTGAAGTGATGGTGCATTGTCGTCCCACTCCCATAGTTCTAAGAAGTATTCAGTCAATGCTTTGGAAAATCCTCTTTGCTTTCCTTATGATCCCTTGTAAATCAAAACTTGCTATCTTAGAAAAAGGTCCAAAACATTTGGTTTTCCGACCAGGAACATTACATATGCAAACATATGCTTAAACTTAGCTCCAAACTTAGCCCCTTCCTTTCTTACAAACATTTTTCGCAACATCTTCCAGTCAGGACCATTAGGAGCAAAAGCAATATGTGACAACAAGTATAGCTATATTAGCATCACAGTTGGAAATATTGTCTTGGTCACGAACAACTTCTTTAACTAGCGAGGGTGAGCTAATAAATCACAATGCACAATTTATTTGCAAGCCATAAATTGATTGACGTTATTCTCTTAAAAATCTCCAACACTGATTATTCAACTAATCAATGTTGGAGATTTTGAAGAAAATATCAACCATATAGAATAATGTGTGGCATGTGTTGCTTATAGAGGAGCTTTACAGAGTTCTATTAAGAGTTTGTTACATTAATGGAAGCACTAGTGGAAAACATGACAAAGTCTAATTGAGCATATCTTCTAAACTTGGATGACTTATCATGATCAGATTCTCTATCCTTAGCATCCCCCCCCCCCCATCCCCCCAAGTCTAATGATCAAGTAGAAATGCTAGGATGAATTGTTGGTCTCCATGTGTTTCTTGGAAACTATGTCCCGGACAAAGTGAAAATCAATTTCTATATGCTCTCGACGAGCATGAAAAAACTAAATTTGCCGATAATTATGTTTCTTGCTCTTATGTTGTCACACCATAAGATAAGAGATTGTGAGAGTTCAATACCAAGTTCCTAGAGTAAGGATTGAAGCCAATGAACTTTCAGTTGTTATATTGGCCAACGCCTTATTCTCAGCCTTGGTGCCTAGCCAAGCCTTTGTAGCTTGCCTTTTGAAGTTATCTAAAATCAAACTATCCTAGTAAAATACAAAATCCTCTAGCTAGCTGATCATGATCTATTATCATGGGAGTCCAATAATGATTGAGATGAGTTAACTTTTTATGAAAAGTTGAAGAAGTAGTAAATTCCATAAATAATTGGTTTGAGATGAATTCAAACCATGACTTTAATAACCAAACATAGCCTAATGTTCACGAGAAAATAGACTGAATTAAGCTGCAAATAATTCAAGACTTCAAGCAAAATTTAATAAGAAGGCGTACTCAAACATCTGGACCTGCATGCACTACAACACATTTGAGCTTTAGTGACGGTTTGAAATTTGTGACGATCTCCAAACCATCACCAAACCCATTTTATGTGATAGTTTCTTGAAACAGTCATTAAAGATAACTGATAGATTTTTTTACATTCGAACTAAGACGATTTTTCGTTCGAATGTTAAATACACGTTCGAATGATGAGATCACTGACATTCAAATGTTCATGTTTCTAGCACCAACATTCGAACTATATGAAAGAACGTTTAGATTAAATTAAAAAAAAAATACTTTGACACCTTATTTTGACACATTTAGTATTTTAATACATTTTAATTTGTTTTCTTTACTTAATAGTGTAGGACTTGATTATTGGTGTACTAATATCTATTTTTTAAAATATTTTAAATTGATTAAAATATGAATAAAAAATATATTAAGAAATTAAAATAAGATCTTAAACCCTCTAGCGGGGCCTTGTTAATATTATGCAAATTTTATATAATTTAATTTGTAAACAATATGAAGTGTAATGATTTAAAATTAAATTTAGATAAGCTAATATTAAATAGAAAATACAAAGGATTATAAAGAAAACAGAAAATCACTGGATTAAAGGCTGTTTTTTAATGATGTAAACTCATCAGCTAAAGTCTCGACCTTGACATGCAAGGTGTCTACATCATCGAACATCTGCAACATTGCCTGATATACATGCATAGTGATTGCGACAATCTGTGTAGTGAGCTGTTGATAGAGGTGTAAATTTAAACTGGAGAACCGGCCCAAACCAAACTGGACTGGACTAGAAATTCTGGTTTTCGACCGGTTCGGTCCGGTACTAGTTTCATAAATTGAAAAACGGGATAGAACTGGTACAGTTCCGATTCTAGCCATTTTAAGACTGGACCGAACCGAACTGGACCAGTTTTATATACTTTTTTTTATTTTTTTAGTATCATTATATAATATGTTTTATACTATATATAATAATATAAATTATAATTAGATATAAGATAATGTAGATTTTTTATAAAACTATTTTTATTTTATAGCAGATTTTTAATGCATTTTTTTTTTTTTTATAATGGATTTTTTTTTGCTAAAATAGACATTTTATATAGAACAATTTTTTATTTTATTTTATAGCAGTTTTTTTAATACAATTTTTTTTATATAACAGATTATTTTACTAAAACAGATTTTTGTAATGGATTACAATTTTTTTTAATAAAACAGATTTTTTAAACTAGTTATTTTTTTAAAGAAAAAACATATTTGATTTTTATAAATTTATATTTTATTAAAATCAAAAAATCGGAACCGGAACCGAAATCGATAAAACTGGTACTACCAATTTTGGAGGATAATCGAGGCGTAATCGAATTTAAGAAATGCAAAATTGGTGATACCATTTCGGTTCTTAATTTTGTTCAAAATTGGACCCGTTACACCCCTAGCTCTTGGTCAATGTGCGTAGTGATCACCGCAGTCTATGTAGCGAGCTGCCGGTCAATGTGCGCCTGCAGCTCTCTGAACATTGATGTGAGCCAAGCAGGTGGCATGTCCCCACCTGCAGTCTGTCCCGTCTGAGGCTGTCGACTGGGGCAGGCAATTTCAGTGAGATCAGGCTGGCCGGTTTGACCTTGAGGAGGTGGCATCAAATCTACTATAGGAAAAATGCGCCTCCTCTGCCCTAGACTCTGGTTGTACGTGCTGATGTTGATGGGGTCGATTTGCGGTCGCACTGTCTCCGAGACCCAAGGTGGCATTCCATGTACCAGGAGTAGCTGGGTGTTGATGAGTTTGTAAAGGAGGTTGTCCGTCGAGATAGTGCATGCCTCATAGCCGATCCTCTCAAATATCACGAATTGCAGGTTGATCCGGTCTCCACGCACCAACTTGATCAGAAATTGGGCGCATGATCGGCTGAATGTCCCTGTATGGGTCAGAGGATCCAGTTTTGTTGCAATAATAAGATGCAACATATGGAAGAAATCCCCGAGTGCAGTTTGGTAGAATGTGCTGACATCTCGTGCGCCTCCCGGTCTCTGCCTTTGAGGATGTAGAAATCCTCATCCTGCTATGAATCTTTCTACTCAGATCCAGCATCGTCACCTGAGTCAATGTTGACATGATGACTGCCCGTAGAGGGGACTGAGCTAGTCTAGGACTCCTCCATGCCAATGTCAGCATCTGGCAGCAGGGCCGTTGCAGTAGTTGTGTTCTCCGCATGGTCAGTAGCTATCGGCTCTAGCAGCTGACACCAGATCTGTAGCACTCCGTGGACCTCGATGACGTGGGAGTCTGCGTCATATGGCAATGTAGACATCGCCACATAGATCTCGTGGACCATACTCGGATAAATGGTCCTCCTCAATGAGCATATCAGGGCCCAACCCCTATCCACGAACACCGATCTAAGTTTCATCTGCTACCAAAATAATGAGTAGAACTCGTTTATCATGACCTCACGCTCTGGTGTAACGATGCAGGCCTCGATATGGTGACCGTCCCGTGGGGCTCCTTTCCAAACCCTCTTCCTGTGGGACTTCTTTGTTGTCGATCCATATATATCTGCACAGACAAGGTAGAAATTAGAAGAAATAAAAAATAAATTAAGCAAGAATATTTGGATAGCCAAGAAATGTAATTTTTTTAAGGGATATGCGAATACATTCGAATGTTATGAACTTCACGTTCTAACGTTAATTTGTTTTCCAACGTTGCAAATAGTCACGTTCGAACGTGACTGTTCATATTCCAATGTTTAAGCAGTTATGTTCCAACTTATCATATTTTACATTGGAACATAACTGTTGGTCTTCCAATGTTCCCTAAGTAACGTTCCAATGTAACTGTTGGCCTTCTAACATTGGAAATGTTACGTTCGAATGTACAATAGTTACGTTCGAACGTAAAACATGAGAATGGTTGTGTTAAGGACATGTCTCGCTCCCCTCTTGCAACCGTTCACCTGCAAGAAATTGAAAAGATGATCTGGCGATCCTCGCCTAGGAAAGCTCCAATGCCTAAGTCAGTAATCTAGCTAATTATCTGAAAAGTAGTTTGAGAACCAAAGAGAGAAGTCCCTCCTTTATGGAGGGTTACCTGATTTATATAGGCCTTGTGGTGATGTTTAACCCATGTAGTGATTTTCGTTTATAAGTTATCTTCCTGTAACTGACGTGATCACCTATCTGCATGAAATCTCACAGAAGGTGGCGATGATTAAGTATTAGTTTATGTATACGACTCTGCAGGGCTATAGCCTTATTCATCCTCTTGGGTTAGTAATTGCGCCCACCATGTTATTTTCCTCTTATATGAGCTCTCATTCTGATGGGCTTCCAGGTCTCTTGACTTAAATAGGCGCTACAGCTACCCCTCAAATTCTCTTCACCTCGAGGCGTAGGGAAATCAATTTGTTTTGGCTTTTAAATGCTTAGGTTCCCGTCGTGAGATGCCTGGGTACTTGTTCTTTTTAGTGAACCATCAAG
The DNA here is from genome assembly GCA_036559045.1 of Platycarya longipes. NCBI lineage: Eukaryota > Viridiplantae > Streptophyta > Magnoliopsida > Fagales > Juglandaceae > Platycarya > Platycarya longipes. The sequence continues at coordinate 7,721,657 of CM071799.1, read as the reverse complement.
TGCCTACCTTCTTTCTATCTTCTCATCAGACAACGTGGCAGTGGGGGGAAAGCTATCGTGTGACAGTTGCTTTCGATCTGGCGGTTGTTCCTCTACTTTTACGTCCGGTCATAATACCCACGTCTGTTGACGTTCCATTGTCACTTTTCCTTTAAATACTTCTTCTCTCTTTTTTTCCTTTCTCTCTGTTCATTTCACTACCTGGTATCTTCCCCGTTCTCTACGTTCTTTCGTTCTTGTCCATTTCTTGTTCTTGATTCTTGTTCGTTCCATCTTTCCTTTTACAACTCCATGGCTGACCAAGGTAGCAGACAACTGAACCTTTTGACATTCCTTAGGGCACAACATTTGATGGATACATGTGGCGCTCAAGTGTCCGAGAAAAATATTTGGCTGGGATTCGGGAGGAGTTTAATATCCTGAGTTCAGGTTTGATGAAAGCTTCTGAATTAGGATGCTGTGATGATGAGGGATTCTCTGGTTGGGTGGCCATATCTGTAGCCCTCTTGTCTCATGGGTTAAAGCTTCCTTTTTGCCGCCCTCTTCGAGACATTTTAGATTTCTTGGAACCGGCTCTGATTCAACTTCACCCTTTTGTCTTGAAGGTTTATCTATGTGCCTGCATCGTCTTTTGGATGGTTATGGAGCCCCTCCATGATCCTTACCCCGACATGACTGCTCGAGAGTTTTTAGTTTTTTATGATGTGATGGCGGCTACCAAGGGTTGTGTGGCCGACTTTCATAAAAAGGAGAAAAGGCAATCTTTGGCTCTGTTTGAAGGTCGGTACTCCAATGCCAAGGCGTGGACCACGAGATTCTTTTTTATCAGCGGCCAGGGCTGGGAGTTCCTTGCCCAAGAAGAGGTCTTCAGGAATTTTCCAATTAGGGCAATTTGGCTTAGATCGATGTTGTCCGCGTCTGGGCTGCAAACCACCCGGACGACCTTTGGACTGATAAGCTGTTGTCCCCTACTCATATAGATCGGTTTTTGACGTCTCGCAACCACTCCTTCGTTTAGGGGCGTGACTTTATGATCACCGATATCATTCCTGCCCCTTTACCAGAACCCTCTGAAAAGGCCATGAGAGGCGCTCTCGTTGTTCGAGAGAAAAAGGAAGAGCTAAAGGAGAAGGGGCGATTGGAGTCAGAGAAAAAGGGCTCGTATTGAGGATCCTTCTCAACTCCCTCATCCAAAGAAACCTTTGGCATCCATCGAAGAAAATCGGGAGTAAATGCCCGCGCTCCCAACTTCAATGGGAAACCTGGGGTCCTCGGTGGACACCTGTAAGCAACGGCCCCAGGATACTGAGGCTACTTTGGGGGGCGGCCGAGCCAGGACGCCTTCCTCGCCAGCGACTACTGCACATGCCGCCTTTGTAGACGCTTGTAAGCAACTGCCCCAGGAGATTGAGGTTACTTTGGGGGGTGGCTGGGACAGGGCGCCTACTTCGCTAGCGGCGACCGCACCTACCGCCTCTAGTGGTTCCTCAGTGAGGCCATGCTCCATTGGTTTGGGGAATAAGAAAAGCCTGGCCAGCATAACTCTTTTTGAGCTGGCCGCCACTTTTCAAGTCCAGGCGCCTCTTTAGACTAGTCCTCTAGCGTCTGTTCTCGTATTTATGCCTCCAGCCACCAAAGGCCCAGTGAGAGGTGACGATCTACCCACTAGTGTAGCGGCCGCCCTTCAATTGGATAGAGTCACTAGTTCTGGTGTCTGCCCGCCATCGCCATCAGAGGCTGCTCCTAGGGAAGTGGAGAAGAGTTTGGTTAGCGCCCCACTTCCTGGTCAAGAAGACTTCCAGTCTCCTGCTCCTGAGGGCGCTTGTGAGGACTTGGTCGTTGGACAGCCGACTTGGAAACTTCCCCAACCACCATATCTGGAGTAACACACCATCTATGGTTGGTAGTGGTGAGGGTCTCTTCAGCAATCCCTCTTCATGCGTCTTTTTTTGGTGGAGACCCCGACTCCTTTACTGATGAGGAGTTGGACAACTTGCTTCGGGAGGGCACCCATGTAACATAGGAGGAACTAACTCGCCCTAAGTCGCTACCTGACTCTGGGCACTCTCGGGCCAAGTGGCGAATGCGGCTCCTAAGCCTATGAGGACTCTGGCGGCTAAGGAAGCTGGTGGTCCGGCAAGAACACTTAGGGTGACGGTAGTGGGGGTGCCTCTTCTTCGCCCATTCTTGCTCAAGCCGAGATCGTTACTGAAATGGCCAACCAGTTAAAGGATTGGTTTTCTGCGGTATCTTTATGACTTATCTTCTTGCTTTACTTTCTCTCTTCTTTTTTCTGTTTCTTTTCTTACTTAGATTCTTTTCTCTTCTTCACAGGGCATTTACAACTTGGTGGCGCGGGTAGTGGCTGATTTTGTTCAGCGGGTGGAAAAGATTAAAGGGAGGTGGCAGGCTGACAAGGCTGAGTTGGAAACCCTAGTCGAAAAAAATAGGGAGTTGGAATTTTGCTTGGACTAGGCAGAAGGTTTTGTAAACTCTTTTCAATGAGAGCTAGAGTTGCGCGACGGTGAGTTCCTTAAGCTTCAGGATGCTGTTCGGCTTGCTTAAGGGGCAAAGATCAGGGATGACTTTTCCCACCCAATCTTGTAGTCTGAAAGAGACCTGGCGAGAGCGCAGCTTTCCAAAACTGAATAGAACTTCAATGCTGAGTTGGTCCACCTAGACTCGAAACTCCTCGCTCGCGGCGGAGAGTTATGCTCAGTCCAGGAGGAGCTCGCCAGTTTGCAGGAAAGGTGCAGTGGGCTGACCAAGGACTTAATGGACACCTTGGAGAAGGCGCACCTTACGACTCAAGATCTTTTCAAAGCGCAAGGTTCTCTTTTTGAGCTTCGGGAGTGTCACCAGTAGTATAAGGCGAGCCGTGCGAACATGGACGAGGAGCTTAGGAAAGCCAACTTGGTTGCTTTGGCCAGGGACAAGCAGTTAGCCAGGAAAGTAGGTCAGTTGACTGCTGCCCGGGAGGAAACTGCCCACCTCCGGGCTCAATTGGCTTTGGTTCCTCAAGTCCGAGGCACAGCCTTCACTTATGGTCATGGTTCTGGCATCGTGCGCCTTAAGAACCGTCTCCTGGCTGATCCTGCTACAGATTTCCAAGCTCTCGATGTGAACTTGTTTTCTCTCGAGATGACCGCCTGCCGCCATGCTGACACCTTCGAGCGTAAAGAAATTCCTGACGCCTTTGTAGGCCTGCCTCCATTGTCACCGCCTAAAGAAGGCGACGCCCCCTGACTTGAAAACATTATTCTTCATTTTATTTTATTCTTTTGTGATTGCACACTATAATCTTTCATTTATACCCAAGTTCTTTTTCTTGTAAATAACATCAATCATTTGTTTTGATATTGTACCCTTGATTCGTAACTGGATAATCTCAAGCATTTGCTCTAATTCCTAATGCTGTCTATTTTTGCTTTCTCCTTTGTTTTTGTTTGAATCATTTTCCTCTTCTTTTCTTTTGTTTTTCTCACCGCCAACCACACGGATCACCCACAACGAGTGAAAGGGCGACGCTTGTTTGCTCTCTTTACTTCTTTTTAGGAGTTTGAGTCATCACCCTTTATCTCTTAGCTAAAATCGTGAGCCCAATCGTGGGGCTCAGATATCCCCTTCAGTGAGCTACCCTGCTAATTCTCTTCACCTCGGGGCGTAGGGAATTAAATTTACCTTATTCCTTTTTACCTCGTTGGTTGTGGGGGCGGAGACTTGTGTGTAGTCACGATTGCTGCGGCAGGAGGTCTTAGCTAGCGCGGGGCTTTCGAAGCACAAAGTGTTGGTCGCCATTATGGAAAGTGGCGAGGAGACTAGGTTGTCATCGTGAGAATGGCGACGAGATTTTAATTTGCCATCATGGGTCATGGTTCCCCATTTTAAGATTTTTCAGATAGTTGCACGCCTAGAAGCATTCATATCTTTGCTTTAGCGGCAAGGAGCTTTCTAGTGAGAAGACTTGCTTCAAGCGCCTATGAGCTTCCTATTTACATGGCATTGCGAGGTTGATAGCTCATCATAGGTGTTAGGGGTGGCGTGGTTCACTGACCTTTGCCCCCCCCCCCCTTTTTTGTGGCACCGTGAGTGTTATAACTCGTCATTGATGTTTAAGGGTAGCGGGGTCATTTGCCTCCACGCCTTTTTTTTTACATAGCACCGCGAGTGTTATAACTCGTCGTTGGTGTTTAAGGGTGGCGGGATCATTGGCCTTCACATTCCTTTTTTTTTTTACATAGCACCGCAAGTATTATAACTCGTCGTTGGTGTTTTATAGTTTGGGCAGTCCGTGACCTTTCCTTTAACCCTGCGAGCTGGATCACTCGCTGTGGGTTATTATTAGCAAGGCGGTCCTCGACCTTTTCCTTAACCTTCCAAGTTGGATAGCTTGTTGTGGGTTTTTATTACAAGGCGGTCCTCGATCTTTCCCTTAATCCCGTAAGCTGGATAGCTCGTTATGGGTCTTTATTAACAAGGCGGTCCTCGACCTTTTCCTTAACCCTGCAAGCTGGATAGCTTGTTGTGGGTCTTTATCACAAGGCGGTCCTCGAGTGTGATAACTTGGCATTGATGTTTTAGGGGTGGCATGGTCTACTGACCTCCACGCCCCTTTTTTACATGGCATCGCAAGCAATGATGAGTACCTTAAACAAAACATGAGAATCAATAGGGTTGAGAATAGGCAAACACTGGGATTCCCGAGATAATAAATATGAATGTAATAATTATGATCATTCAAGAATTCAACTGAAATGAGAATACTGAAACAAAACTGTTGTAATAAAAAACCGATAATACTACTACTAAGGAAATGTTAAAGACATAAACGATGTGAAAGTATTGAAAATACTACTGGTAAAACTTCTTTAAGTGCTCTGCATTTCATGGATGAGGCAGTTCTTTTCCTCGACTGTCTTTTAGCCGATATGACCCAGGTCTATTGTTTGCCACTACCAAGTAGGGTCTTTTCCATTGGGGTCCCATCTTTCCCTGGTTTTGAATTGTTACCTCGCTCTTCTTTAAGACTAGATCCCCAATTTTGAAGATCCTGGGTTTTACTCTCTTATTGAAATATCGCTCTGTTTTGGCTTCTCTTGTAACATTTTGGCTTCCGCAATTTCTCTCGTCTTCTAACAAATCCAAATTTTCCTCTAGCTTGCTGTCGTTTTGGCGGGTTGAGTAATGGCTTGTTCTATTGCTGGGCAACCCTACTTCAATTGGTGGTATTGCCTCAGTCCCGTATGCTAGCGTGAACGAGGACTTCCCGATAGGTGTTTTGACTGTTGTTTTGTACGCCCAAAGTACTCTTGGGAGCTCGTCCGCCCAATCTCCTTTCTTCTCCACGACCCTCTTCTTTAGGATAGAAAGTAGAGTTTTGTTGGCTGATTCAGCTTGCCCATTAGCCTGGGGGTGACCTGGTGAGGAATATTTGGCCTTGATTTTCAGCTCAGCACACCATTGTCTGTACTGGTCAGAGTCAAATTGTCGCCCATTGTTTGTCACTAGGCTGTGAGGAATCCCGAACCGGCAAACAACATTCTTCCATAAGAACCTTATCACAACTTTACTGGTTATGGTCGCTAACAGTTCCGCTTCTACCTATTTGGTGAAATAATCCACAGCCACTATCATGAATTTCACTCCGCCTTTCTCTAGTAAGAAAGGTCCTACCAGGTCCACGCCCCATTAGGCAAAGGGCCAGGGTACCGTCATGGACGTCAGTTCTTCTAGTGGGGCGTACTGTTCGGGCACATACTCTTGACATTTGACGCACTTCTTAGTGAACTCTCGCGCGTCCCTTATTGCATTGGTCTAATAATAGCCTGTTCTGAACACCTTCTTGGCTAAGAATCTTCCCCCCGAATGATTCCCACATATTCCTTCATGTATCTCTGCTAAGGCATATTGTGATTTCTGGGGCGAAATGCATCATAACAAAGGGGTAGAGAAACCTCTTTTGTAAAGAATCCCGTCAATGAGCAGGAACCTTGCCGCTTTCCTTCTTACTTTTCGTGCTTCTTCTCGTGCCTCTGGTAGTCTACCTACTGCCACGTATTCTACTACTTGGCTTTCCCATTCAGGGACATTGGAACTCAGCGTTGCTACTTCCGCGCCAATGGCTGGCGCTTCAATAACTCTTCTTTCAACTTGCCAAGGAAAAGGTGTTTCTTCCATTCCAGACGCCGTCCGGGCTAGCCTATCTGCCACTTCATTACTCCCTCGTGGAATCTGGGTTATGGTGAAATACGAGAAGAGATCGAGTACTTCCCAAAGCTGCTCAAGGTATTTCTTTAATTTCCCACTTTTGGTGGTGTACTAGCCTAACACCTGGTTGACAATGATCTGTGAATCTGACCTGACTTTTATCTCAGTTACCTTGATCTAGGCGGCTATAGAAAGTCCAGTTACTAGCGCTTCATATTCAGCTTCGTTATTTGTTACTTTAAACGCTAGTGTGGCTATGTAATGCCTTTTCTCGTTATTGGGGCTGAGCAAATGTATCCCTAGGCCACCACCCGCCTTGCAGGATGAACTATCATTGTACATTACCCACATTTTGCCCGTTGGTGCTATTGTGGCTTCCTGGGAAAAACCTGAGAATTCTGTCACAAAATCTGCTAATGCCTATCCTTTCACCGCCTTCCTTGGCTCGTATCTCAAGTTGAATTCACTCAACTCAATCGACCATCCTATCAACCTTCCTGTGCAGTCTGGTTTCCTCAGAGTTTTTGCTAGCAATACCTCTATAAGCACCCTTACTGTGTAGGCTTGAAAGTAAGGGCAAAACTTCTTGGCCACCGTTACTAGGGCAAAAGCTAGCAGTTCAATCTTGGGATACCTTATTTCTGCTCCTCTGAGGGCTCGGCTTACGTAGTATATGGGGTGCTAGATGGCCCCTTCTTCCTTTACCAAGACGGTTGATATTGCATGTGGGGAAACAGCTAGGTAAGCACAGAGTACATTGCCCTTTTCCAATTGCTTTAGGAGGGGCAGATTGACTAGATATTGCTTTAATCTTTTGAACACCTCATTACACTCTTCATTCCAGGAATGCGTCTTGCGCAATACATGGAAGAAAGGTATACACTTATCCGTCAATCTTGCAATGAATTTTCCCAGGGCGGCTACTTTTCCTGCCAACCGCTGTGTCTCATGCAAGTTTTTCGGTGGCTTCATATTGATTATGGCCTCTATCTTTTCTGGGAAGGCTTCGATTCCTTTTTCAGATATGATGAATCCCAAAAACTTTCCTGACTCGACTCCAAAGGCACACTTGGCAAGATTCAACTTCATCTTATATTGGCGTAACACACCAAATGCTTCTCTCAGGTCAGCGATGTGCTGGGCGGGCTCCTTGCTTTTTACCAAGAGATCGTCAACATAGACTTCCATGGTTTTCCCTATCTGTTTTGCGAACATTCGATTGAATAGTCTTTGGTAGGTCACCCCTGCATTCTTTAATCCAAACGGCATTACTTGGTAACAATACACCCCGCGATCTGTTATGAATGCAATCTTTTCTTTATCCGCCGCGTGCATCTGTATTTGGTTGTACCTTGAGTAGGCGTCGATGAAACTCAATGTTCGGTGTTCCGCCGTTGCATCCACGATAAGATTGATGCGTGGCAGGGGAAAGCTATCTTTTGGACAAGCTTTGTTGAGGTTAGTGAAGTCTACGCACATTCTCAACTTTCCATTCACCTTTTTTACCAGGACTACATTAGATAACCACTTCGGGTAGTGGGCTTCATTGATAAAACCGGCAACAAGTAGTCTCTCGACTTCCAAATTAATTGCGGCGTATTTTTCCACGCTGAATGCCCTCTTTTTTTGGCGTACTGGCTTGTGTGCAGGGTCTACTCCTAAGCGATGCTCAATGACGGCATTGTCCATGCCGGGCATCTCTTCATAGCTCCATGCAAACACGTCTCTGTGTTCCATCATTAATTGCTTTAGACTTTCTCTATCTGTCGGGGGGGCATTCGTGCCGATGTGTATGGTTGTTTCTGGGCGGTTAGGGAATAAAGCTACGAGCTTTAAAGGTTCATTGACCTCAGCGTGCTGCTGATTCTGCTCATCTCTGACCTCTACATCTTTTTCCTAGGCTTCTGTCATGGGTGGTGGAAGGGGTGGTATGAACGTCTTTTTCATCTCTTCCACTGTACAAAATTCGTTTCCGTTCTTCCTCAATTTTTGCACATAACATTCTCGAGTCAATGCCTGCTCGCCTCTCGACTCTCCTACCCCGCTGTCGATTGGGAACTTCATCTTGAGGTAATACGTAGAGGTTACCGCCCTGAGATGGTTGAGTGTTGGCCTCCCCAGTATAGCATTATAGGAGGAGGGAGCTTTAACCACTAAGAAGTCAGTCATGGTGGTCGCCATTTGTGTTCCAGTCCCAGCGGTTACTGGAAGTGTGATGGCCCCAACAAGTTGGATTGCTTCGCTAGATAAGCCATTCAATGGCGTTGGGGAAGGTAGTAGTTGGTCAGCGTCAATACCCATTTTGTTGAATGCTTCCCAAAACAATATGTCAGCTGAGCTTCCATTATCGACCAGCACCCGCCTAGTTGTATAATTGGCTATGATAAGGGTGATCATTAGAGCATTGTCGTGTGGGTACAACACCCATTCTCTGTCTGCCTCTCCAAAGGATATCACTACGCGGTCATTACTAAGTTTTCTCTATTTGGGAGCCCTGTCTGCTACATACACTTCCTCATACCTCGCCTTTCGTGCATACGCCTTTCGACTAGATGCGGACATCCCGCCTCCAACAAAGCCTCCTGCTATTGTATATATTTCTCCAATAGGTGCTCTATTCCTATCATCTCTTGGGGGTGATCTGTTCCAATCACCTCTTATGGGCGATCTGTTCCGGTCGCCTCTCATGGGCGCCCTGTTTCTGTTCCTGTCTCCTTTCGTTGTCGTTCGGTTGCCATTGTTCTGGCGGCTGTTACCTTGGCGTCTTCTTTTGGGGCTGGTGCTCCTTTTAACTTCCCGCCCAGACTCTTGACGTCTTCTGGGTTTTGATTGTTCTGCCACCATGCGTTCCAACTCACTAGTTCTTGCCAAATCAATGACCCTTTTTTCATGGTCGTGCCGTCCTATGTCCAATGTCATCCCGTCTGGTGGCATTTGCAATATCGACCGCCTATATGGAGCTGGTGCCCTTCACCCCTGTCTTCCTCCTCTTCTCTGACACTCAGGCTGTTATGTATTAGCCTGGTGTTTTGATCTGGATGTCTTTCCTGCTTCCTTTCTCGCCGATTCGCTCCAACCCTTTTATCATACCGTTCGCCTCTTCATTCGGCCCTTCTGCTTTCTTTTCAAGGATCTACCAAGGCTTGTAATGTATCCTCGGCGTTAACAAAAATGTCCGTCTGGTCCATGAATTCCTTGAGGGTGGAAGGAGTCTTCGTAGCTAACTCGATCATGAAAGGGCTTTGCGACCAAATTCCACCTAGGAGAGCGGCCAAAGTGATCTTCTTCTCTTAGTCATCTGTCTTCAATCGCTTCTTGTTGAAGCGAGTGAGGTAGGTCTTGAGGTCTTCATCCGCTTTCTGATTGACCGTAAGCAAGTAGAAAGCTGGGCGTCGGCGCCTTCTGCTCGGCATAAACTGGGTTATGAATTGTTTGGCCAGATCTTCAAAGCTATCTACCGACCTTGGTTTAAGAGTCCCAAGCCACCCTCCCATCGTCCCCTTTAGGATTAGGGGAAAAGCCCGGCAAGCAATCTCGCCCAGGAAACCATGGAGTGTGATGTGGGTTTTAAAGTTTTTTAGATGGTCCACTGGATCCTTAGACCCATTGTACAGGTCTATCTGGGGGACTTTAAACTTCGGTAGGAGCGAAATCTTCATAATTTGCTCGCTAAATGGTAGGTCGGTCTTGTTCAGTAGGCACTCGACCGAGGAAGATCCTCCCATCTTTCTTGCTATTTTCTCATACTTTCCTGCAAGGTCTTTCAGTTCGTCGTGCATTTTTTATTTTTCTGTATGTTCCAGCTTGGCTTCGGCGTTGTTGTCTGCTTCTCCCTCACCTTGCTCACTGTGAGCAGGCACGACGGTATTGCTAGACTCAACATTCTTCCGTCGTAAATCCTCGTTTTCTTTTTACAATGCTTCCAATGCGTCTAACGCCTTCTTCAATCTCTCTTCTGTTGCTGCTAATCGTGCTTCCATGGATGTACTTGTTGCCCAGCTTGCTACAGAATGAGTTATAGTTGGCATGCGAGAACCATGTTAATAGTTTGTATTCGAATCCCACAGACAACGCCAATGTTAAGGACGTGTCTCACTCCCTTCCTGCAACCGTTCACCTGCAAGAAATTGAAAAAAACCAACGATCCCTGCTTGGGGAAGCTTTGATGCCTAAGTCAGTAATCTCACTAATTATCTGAAAAGTAGCTTGAGAACTAGAGAGAGAAGTCTCCCTTTCATGGAGAGTTACCTGGTTTATATAGGCCTCGTGGTGATGTTCATCCCTTGTAGTGATTTCCGTTTATAACTTATCTTCCTGTAGGGTCTATAACTGACGTGAACACGTATCTGCATGAAATCCCGCAGAAGGTGGCGATGATTAAGTTTTAGTTTATGTATATGACTCTGCAGTGCTATATCCTTATTCATCCTCTTGGGTTAGTAATTGGGCCCATCGTATTATTTTCCTCTTATATGGGCTCTAATTCTGATGGGCTTCCAGGCCTTTTGACTTAAATAGACCCTACAGGTTTAGTCGACTGGAATGTTCGAACGTAAAACTTGAGAATGGCTGAGTTGACTTAGCCATTCCTAAAATTCTATTTCATGGAGTTTTAGGACCAAAAGTCACCATAAAAATAAAGGACACACTTCAAGGAATCTTTCTACGATGTCGTTTTGGCCAATGGAGACCCGGTGGCCAGAAAATCAACTTAAAGTTCCAGCCACCACATTTTCTTCAAAGTTAAAAAATACAATATAATTCAATAAAAAATGCATGAAAATAGTGGGATTAGAGTTCCCTACTTTTTGGTGATGGTTGCAATGGCTTTGGAAAAGGTTACAGCGGTGTGCATGGCAGAAAGAAATTGAGAGAAATGAGAGTTTTTTCAAGAAATGCCGAACTGCCATTGGGATTACTGTATATATAGAGTTACGACGGTTTAATGAACGTTCGAAGGAACATTACGTATAAATCGTCCGAGACAGTCAAACATAAGAATCAAACGTTTGAACGTCATCTAGCTATAGTTCGAATGTAGAGTGAAGTATTTTGTTGCCTAAGTATTCACTATATTAGAACGTTCCTTATGAACGTTCTAACGTTGAAGAAGAACGTTCGAATGTTAAAATGACACATTCGAACGTAGTTTTGTATTTTTAAATTGAAATTGAAATTACCTTATAATATATTATAACAGAGTTAAATATATTATATTATATACTCTAAAACATCCCTAAAATTCTTTTGTGCCAAGACTATATAATACTATAGTATTAATTACTATATAATGTATTATATAGTATTACAATAGTCTACTAGCTATAATAATATAGCACTAAGTATTGTATAGTGTCATTATAATAGATAAAATATATAAAGTAATGTTTAAAATATAATTAGTTAACACTATATAATACTATGGTGTTATGTATTATATAGTATTGACTATAGTGTTACAACACTAAGTAACCTAATAGGTAACACTATATAATACTTAACACCATAGTATTATATAGTGTTGAGTATAGCATTACTATAGTATAGAAAACATCACTACAATATAATATTATGATACTATAGTTAAATATAACAATATAGTTCTGTTTTTTATATTTACTATGATCTTAGTAGATATTTTTAATATCTTGTGGTTTAATAAATATAGGTATAGAGATTTAATCATAAAACAAAGTGTGAAAAATTTCTTGCACTTTCTAGAACGTTGAATGTAACTTTTGTACGTTTGAAAATTTGTTTACAATTTAGAAATTTTTGTAGCATTTTAATAAATCTTCAAACGTAACTGGGAGACGTTCTAATGTTTCAATATCACGTTCGAATGTTAGGGTTATAACATTCAAACATTCTTAAAATTTTAGACAGATTCAAATATAGACACGAGAAGAAGGTAGAAACACATTTTTGGCTTTTCTCATGTGTGTGAGAGAGAAAGGGAGAGAGAGATTGAGGTAGAGAGAGAAAGTGAGGTAGAAAGAGAGTGTGTGAGAACTCAAAGTGGTCTTTGAGTATTTCATTTCAAAGGTAAACTTCACAAGTGATTTTTGTAGTAATTTTTTTATAATGCTATTGATTTTTGTGTGAATTTAATAGCTCGTTATGTATTTTTATAGAGTTTGGTGGTGTGAAAGTGAAGTTCAAAAGAGGTCTTTGAGCACTTGTGAAGAAAGTTTATTACTTTTGCTAGGTATATTTCCTCTTTGTTTATTGCATATTTTAGGATTTGTTCATAGTTGTGTATGTCCTATTTGTGCATTTTTTTAGTTTGTTTAATTTAGAAGCATGTATTCTTGGATTTTTATTTTTTGTATTTTTTCTATGTTGGGATTTAAGCATATTGGGTTTTTTGTATTATTTTAGTAATAAAAGTTTGCAAACATGTTGGGTTATTATTTGAATGTGTTTTATGATTTTTTTAATGTGAGTATATTTTTTGTGTAAATCTTTTCAAGCATATATATAGTGAAAATCTGTGCCTCTTTTTCAATTGAAAGCATGTATATTTTAGAATTGACTTATTGTTATGTATGTTATATTTGTATATTTTTTAATTATTGGGTGATTGTGCATATTTGGTTATTGTGCATATTAGTAGCATGAAAGTTTATATTTTTAGTAATGGGATTTTCAAAACATGTTCGGTGGTTATTTGAATGTGTTTTATGATAATTTGAATGTGGGTATATTATTTTGTGTCAGTTTGTGCCTTTGTGTCTCTTTTGCAAGCATGTATTAATTAGCTCCAACACTTAGTGTGAATGTGGGTATGATACATTATGTGAAATTACTAGTGGAAATGAAACTTTGTTAAATTTTAAACCCAAAATCCCAAATCGTAAACCTCAAATCTCAAACCCCTAACCCAAACCCCTAATCCCAAACTCCAAACTCCAAACTCAAACCCCAAACCTCAAACCCTAAATCCAAATCCCAAACCTCAATTTTGATATAGAGACGCGTGTGCAAGAGCAGCAGAGAGAGCATAAGGAAAAAAAGCACATTGCAGTCCAAGAACAAGTGTAGAGGGGGATAGCGGCCCTGATGAAGCGTGTTATGTCACTGCAACATAATTGTGGTGGACGAGTAAAAAAAGAGATAAATTTTATCATTTTTTATTATTTTTTATTTTTAGTATCCAACTTTCATATGCTACAAGACCTGGTATGCTTTTTAATATGTAACATTTTATTATTTGTAACATGATACAATTTGTATACTTTTAATTTTATTAAAATTTATCATATCTAACTAGTATGTTCAAATGTATATAGTAAACGTTCGAACTTTTATTCCAAGCAAGTTCGAATGTATCACAAATTAACGTTCCAACTTAGTCATACGTAACATTCGAATATTCATTAAATTAACGTTCCAACTTAGTCATACGTAACGTTCGAACGTTGTGTAAGAAACGTCTGAACGTCAAAGTTACGTTTGGATATGAACAATGTTCGAATGACAATTTGTACATTCGAACGTCTGAGAAACGAATGAAATAGTTTGTTGTTCGAATGTCAGCCAGATGGGTTTATGGTACATTCGAACGTGATTTTTGGTAACACATTTGAACCGTCACTAATGGTTCTAAAGTTCGAACGTTACATCAAATGGAAGGACACCAACCGTCACAAAAAATACTTTTTGTGACATTTGAACAGTAAACTATTACAAATACTTATCTGTGACGCACTTACTGTGATGATTGTCGTGATGATTTCTAACTATTATAAAAAAAAACTCGTGACGTTTGGGTCATTTTTTGCAACCTTTTTATCTGTCACTAAAGCCCAAATGTATTGTAGTGATCTGCAAAATTCTGAAAACTTCTCTTGTTGATCTTAAAGAAGCTCTGACTTTTATCCAAATTAGTTCCAACTTGCAAATCTCTTCATTCATCAGGTTTTAAGACTGTATATTTCCTCATATGTCATTATATTTCATTTTACTTATGTTATATTTGTACATGGTTATATTTGTTTTCTTATGTTATATTTGTACATGGTTAACATTTTTGTATCCTCCGTAATAATACTCCATTATCACGATATTCAATATCTTTTTGCAATCACTAATCATAAAAGATACGTGAACGGTGAGATCATGAACAGTAAAAAAATTTACTTATCACATATATACTAATTCCAGGAAAAATGCCACGACTCTATTACTATTGATCTTTTGTTGTATCTAATATCAATGGCCACAGAAACCCATTTTACATGCACTAGTGTTTCTTTCTCATAACAAGCTCGCAAGAAATACCAAAATATACCGAGCAAAAAATTATCTAATAGAGCATTTACAATAGGCTAATTATTGTTGGGCTAAATTTTAGCTAGCCATTTTTTACTATACTAAAAAATAAACTCAACAAATCAATAGTTATTCTATTTAAATATTAATTTTTAAATTTTCATTTATTTTAACTCTAATTGTAATTTAAATATTTATTCATTATATATTAAAAAAATACATTAGTTTTTTAACGTTCATATTACTCTTAACGGTTGATGGTTGTAAAAATGAAGACATTAAAATTTTCTTTTTTAAAAAATAAAGTAAAATTATAAATCTTCACATTAAATATTTATGAAGAGAGGATTCTGGAGCTTTACAACGATAAAAATCGAAAACGTTCCTTATTTTTTTATGCGCGGGAGAGTAAATTAGTGGGAGGAGTGAATATTTTAATCCCAAAAAATTATTTGACTAGCCCAAGGGGCTAGCTATTGCAACATCATATTCATGCTCACTAACTATTATTTGGCTAAATATTAGTCTTATTGAGTTTACTGTGAGTGTTCTTAGCTAGCTATAATGTTGGCCAGAAGTTTTTGACACGATTTGTAAACCGATACGAGAGTAAAGAATTAATAGTACTTATTGTAACAAAACTGGCTTAGATAGGCCAACTCTTTTAGAAATGATTCATAATCATATAAATTCCGTCTCAACTTTCTAATTATAACTTTCATAATCTATATAATTAAAATGTTCTCTTAAAAATAAAATAAAGCTCTAAGACCATGTTAGTTAATTTTCTTTTCTTCTTTAACTCTTAGTAATTTAATGTTAATAACTAGTGTGTTCATTTAGATGAATTTTCTGGGATTTACATGAATTCCATTTTGCTTGGATAATAAGTGTTGAGAAGTTGGAAAATGTGTATTGGTTTTGGACCTTTGGTTATGGGCATCAATCTTCAAATTGATTTGGTTACTGATCTAGTTTTGAATACATATACGTTTATGTACAAGTTATGATTTTAAAATATAATCTTATGTTAATAACGTCGAATATTCAACCCATATAAAGTAAATATTCAAAACATGATCTCTTCAAAATCTCCAACAATGATTAGCTGAATATTTGGGATGTCGTAAAAGAAGTTGTTGGCAACTAATGAAACAAGCAGATCCCTTTTTTCCCCAATTGCAAAATCAAATATAATTAATAAATTATGAAAAGAGAGCGTAGCCTACTGACTTTGAACCGAGGTTCCGATAGTCAAGGTTTCTTAGTAGCCATGATACTCTATACTCTTATTGCTCGCTCTTTATACCACTAACCAAAGCTTTGGCTATTTTTTCAACAAAATGATGGTGTACATCCTAACACATGATTGGTGGACTGCACTGCACATTATGGCATACTCACGGAGAAAAAGAACCATGGAGACGCTTTATCTGTGTCAATGTTTCAAAATCGACGAAGATAATCGTGCATGCAGACTTTATTTACATGATCTTGTTGGAATATAAAAAACCATATCGAGGAATTAGAACCAAAACCACAAGCATCCAAACACACTGTCAGCTGACTAATAATTTAGTTACATTCAGTGTAATTTACTTGGCCAAAAATATGAATGTATCTCATGTATAAATAGGACACTTTGTAAATAATTTTCAATTCATTCTGTTAATGAGAAGAAGTTCAATTCTCTTTTCACGTGCTCTATTTTTAAAGTCTACAAGATCTTAATTTACATGGTATCATCGTCCATACAAGATCTTCCGCTACAATCTTGAAAATCTTGATTTTCTTCTTTACTTTTATCACAAATTCTGATGCTTCTATGGCAAATTCTGGTGTTTCTATGGCGAATTTCGTGACGATGAATCCATCTGATGATTCATCGAGTTTATATTATCTTCATCCATTTGATAACCCTGGAGCCTTCTTGGTCTTAAAAATATTCACCGGAGAGAATTACGTTGCTTGGAGTTGATCTATTTCCATCACTCTTACTGTGAAGAACAAGATCGCTTTCATTGATGGTAGCTTGCCTCAACCTAATTCTGATAATTATGTACTTCAAATTGCTTGGTTAAGAGAAAATAACCTAGTTCTGTCCAGGCTAATGAATTCAATAGCAAAGGAAATATGTGGTAGTCTATTTTATTTTACAAGTTCTTTTGACATCTGGGAAGAACTTAAAACTCACTATCTTCACAGTGATGGTCCAAGGGTCGTTTCATTGGAGAAATCACTTAGTTCCATATCCCAGGGATCGAAGTCTTTCACTGAGTATTTCAATAAATTTAAAACTCTATGGGATGAGTATATTAGTTACCGCCCAATTCCAGTTTGTTGTTATGGCAATTTTGATAGGTGTTCTTGTGACATCTTGAAGAATCTAATTGAATGCCAGCAATTTGATTATGTAATGAAGTTTCTGGTTGGGTTACATGGTTCTTTTTCAACTCTGCATAGTCAATTGTTACTACAATTCCCATTACCTTCAATGAGCAAAGTCTTCTCCTTACTATTGCAAAAAGAAAGCCAAAGATCTCTAACAAACACTTTTGTATTTCACTTGACTCGCATGCCATGCTTGCTGCACAATCTCAATCTTAGAGGCAAATTCCATTCAATGGTACTAAGTTTCAAAAGCCAAAAGGCAAAACAAATGTGATATGCTCTCATTGTGGATATTTTGGCCATCTTGCAGACAAGTGCTTCCAAATTATTAGATATCCACCTAGATGGAAGGGTCCTTGAGGCAAAATGTTTAACTCAACTGCAGAGTTTGGAAATCATACTCCATGATTGCCCATTGCAAACAGTGTCTCATCATTGGAGTAGGATGCAAGTAATCCCAACACATTTTTTTTTCTTAAGAGCAAATCCAAAACCTATTCACTCTTGCCAATAGCTTGTCAAATATAAATTCTAACGCCAAGCTAGTAGCTAATGTTGCTCGAACTTCAAGTATATCTTCAATCTGTAACATCGTCTCAACTTCAAAGAATTCATCTACCTGGGTTGTGTGTTAGCTACTGCACACATTATCAATCGAACTTCTTTCAAAATTCTCAACAATCAAGCACCATACTTTCTGTTATACAAAACACAACCAAATTATAATTATTTTAAAGTATTTGGTTGCCTTTGTTTTGCAAACACCCTTACAAATAATCGAGAAAAATTCTCTTAGAGCAACAAAATGTATCTTTCTAGGGTATCCACCCAATATTAAAAGATATAAGGTCCTAGACTGACTCACTCTCAAAACCTTTATATCCAAAAATATTGTTTTCTATGAATCAATATTTGCATCTCTTCCTCATTTTGATCTTATACCTTATGTTTTTCCCAATTTTTCTGATGTACTTGATTACACAGAAAACCATATCACTGCATATTCTATATCCTCTTCTCAGACTTTGATACTACAAACACTAATCCAGTTAATCTCTCTACACCAAATACTGACACTATCACTCTAAGAACGTCTGAAAGGATTAGACATTCTCATACTTATTTGTAGGACTATTATTGTGGTAATCTGACTAAGACACGTGCAGCAGCTCAATCATCTGTCAGCTGTTATTCTGGTAAGCCTCATTCTATTTTTTCTTTTCTTTCTAATTCAAAGCTATCACATAAACACAAAGCTTTTGTTGCTACTGTTTCTTCTATTTCAGAACCTAAGACTTTCAAAAAAGCAATTTCCCAACCCGAATGCAACATGATATGGCACAAGAAATAAAAGCTTTTGAAACAAATAAAACTTAGGGCCTTGTTATCTTACCTCCAAACAAAATTGCAATAGGTTACAAATGGGTTTACTATCTCAAATTTAAGTCTAATGGTAGTGTTGAGAGATACAAGGCTAGATTAATAACAAATGGTTATACCCAATAAAAAGGCTTTGACTTTTTTGATACTTACTCCCTTGTGACAAAGATTACAACAATAAGGGTATTATTGGCTGTGGTAGCAATTAAGCATTGACATTTACATCAACTTGATGTAAACAATATTTTTTTGCATGGAGATTTAAATGAGAAAGTCTATATGCAGCTACCACCTGGATTTGCCGCTCCTAATGACCGTTAAGTATGCAAACTCAAAAATAGTTTATATGAATTTTAAAACAGGTTTCAAGACAATGGTTCTCAAAGTTGTCATCCTCTCTAATTCAATTTGGGTTCACTCAAGGCAAGTCAGATTCCGCCCTATTCATTAAACAAACTGCCAACAACTTCATGGCTATTTTAATCTATGTTGATGATGTGATTTTAGCATTAGATAATCATAAGCAGATTGTTATTGTGAAAAAGTATTTGCATGATTCATTCACAATAAAAGATTTTGGTGAATTGAAATATTTTTTGGGTATTGAAGTGGCTAGATCAAAGAAGGGCATCCATTTATGTCAAAGAAAATATGCTCTTGCATATTGCAGGATAGTAAATTTTCTAGTTGTAAACCAGTTGCATTCCCCATGGAATCAAAACTCAAGCTAACTACATGATTCTTCTCCACCATTAACTCATCTTGTTGCTTACAGAAAACTTGTGGGTCGACTGCTTTATCTGACAATTACCAGACCTTATTTGGCTTACTCAGTCCAAAACTCACTTATTTCATGGAAATAAAATAAACAACCTATTGTCAGTACGTCTTCTGTTGAGTCTGAATATAGAGCATTATCCTTTACCACTTGTGAGCTCCAGTGGTTAGTCTATCTTTTGGCTGACTTAGATGTTAAACATCCTTAAGTTGCATTACTTTACACAAATAGAAAACCAGTAGTTGCCATTGCTTCAAATCCTGTTCAACATGAAAGGACCAAACATATTCAATTGGACTGCCACCTTGTTCAAGAGAAGCTGTAAGAGGGTCTCATCAATATCATCCATATTCCCTCTAAATATCATATTGCAAACATCTTAACTAAACCTCTCGAATCTCTGAATTCTCATCACCTAATTTGCAAGATGGGAATGATAATTATCTGTTGTGCTTTGTTGTAGGCAAAACATACACACCTACGATGGCAAATAAAAGTGAAAGCAAACACAAGATATAAGATTTATGTGGTTCAACAAATTGCTTACGTCTACAGAGCTGTAGAAATTTTATTAACTAGAGGAGATTACAACCACTCAATCTCAACTCTCACACAATATGCACTCACCACGTAATTGTTCTCTCTCAGAATATATTGAAAAACATATTTAAGCAGTCAAATATAACATATAGCAAAAATGAAACTAGAAACTCTAATTCCGAAATTCTTGCGAATCTTGCTCGAGCTGGATGTCGAGCGAGTGTCGAATGAAATTTTTGTCTAAATCTCGCTCGAGCTAAGGTCGAGCAAGATTCCTAACACATGATTTTCAGCTCCCAGACCAGTCTCCACATGCAACCCAACAATCTTCCACTTGGAGACTGGGTCTCTACATGCCATCCCTTGTTTCCAGTTAAACTCTATCATTTATGCAGCTCACAACTCTCATCTTCAATCCAAAAAATGAACTGAAGTCGTGCCTAACTTCAATCTCCCACACACATCGCCCTTAGTCAACACATCCACTGGGCAATTCACAACTCCCACTACAGTAGGAGTATCCGGTCTCGAACCATTTTTGGCAACCTCAACCAACTCCCCCAGGTTTACGTCAGGAACAACAAAGCTGACTCCCTTTGACTTCCTCATAGGTTTCGCGCGATTAAACTTGCATTTTGCCACTCTTGTATTTCTCAGCACATCACTAAACTCTGATGTCAAATACAAAAAATCAGATCTCTTACCATGCGCTAAAACCAGTGCACTCTTAGTGATCTTCCAAATTCCTCTAGAGAACGTTACTACATAACCATTGTCATCAAGTTGTCCTACAGAGATCATGTTTTTCTCAGATTAGAAATGTGTCCGACTTACTATAAAGTCCACATGCCCCTATTTGGAAGTGTGATGCGCACATCACCCACTCCCACTATACCCAGTGCCTCTCCATCAGCCGCACACATCTTTCCAAAATCACTAAAAACATAATTATGCATGATCTCTCGATGTGAGGTGCTATGAAACGAAACTTCTAAATCCAACACTCAATCATCAATTGGACTGTGCACTGCAAGAAGTAAGGCATTATGAATTTTTTTATCACTACATTCACATCATCATCCTCAACACTTTCTTGATTCCTGCAGTTTTTCTTAATGTGGCTCTGCTTGCCACAAGTCCAATACATGATTTGCTACCTAGATCTTGTCTAGCTCTTGGAGCCTGACCTGTCATGTCCCTTGCCCCAACTGTCAACATTCAGGGCCAATCCTGAACTTGAGGATTCATTAGAGTCTCTCCTACGTACCTATTCAGCAAAGACCATGTCACGTACGTCGTCGTATTTCAATTTCATCTTGCTGGCTAAACTACTCACAGCTATCTTCATGGCCTCCCAACTATTTGGTAGTGATGCCAACGAAATCAACGCTCTGTTCTCATCATCAAACTCAATCTCTACAGAAGACAATTGATTTGTGATCGTGTTGAATTCATTTAGGTGTTGGGCCACAAACATACTTTTCGATTTCTTCAAATTGAACAATTTCTTCATCAAGTGCACTTTGTTATTCGCCGAAGGCTTTTCATTCATACCCGAAAAAGTCTTCATGGGACTCTCTGTGGTCTTCTCCTTACTGACTTTGTGTGCCACTGTTTTGGATGCGCTGGAAACCCTAATGCTGAAATTCCTACAAATCTGGCTCGAGCTGAATGTCGAGCGAGTGTCGAGCGAAGTCCAAAGCTCGCTCGAGCCAGTGTCAAGCGAGTCTCACTCGAGCTAGGGTTAAGCCAGTGTTTAGCAATATTCCCGACACACGATTTTCAGCGCCCAAACTAGTTTCCACATGCAACCCAACATTATCCATTCTCATCTTGAGGGAGGGTGTTAGAACATAGAAACCATCTCAATGAATTAGAACCAAAATCATAAGCAGCCAAACATATTGTCAGTTGACAGTTAATTTAGTTACATTTGGTATAATTTACTTAGCCATAAATATGAATATATCTCAAGTATAAATAGGACACTTTGCAAATCATTTTCAATTGAATTCATTTTGTTAGTCAGAAGAAATTCAGTTCTCTTTTCACGTGCTCTATTTTTCCAATTTACAAGTTCTTAACAATTTTACATGATTATTACAATACAAAACACCCAAAAAAAAATTTTGTTTACTATAAAACCACGTCAAAAGAAGAAGAAAAGGAAACACCAAATTAAAGTAAGACTTTATTCATAGGCCAATAGTTGTGCAAATCTAGATTAGCCTCTTTACAAACAAGCAAAATGGCATTATTTGGAAACCATCATTACATTGTCTAGATACTACATGCCTAGGAAGTGAAAAGCATCAAAACCTCCTATTTATTGTGCATAAATATGCTTTATACAAGTTTCTGGTGTGAAAAGCAACAAAGTATATTTCTTGCATGGTGCTATTATTCTGTGTAGAGCTCAGACTTGGATAACCTTGGAGTTGGAATTGCAATGGTTGGATTCTTCTTCTTCATAACAGTACCAAAAATGTCAGAAAATTCCATGTCTGAACCTTGTGGCCATTTCCATTCATAGGAATGCAAAAATGAAGCCAGAATGTATTTAAGTGTCCTCTCCCCAAGTGTAAGCCCTGCGCATACTCTTCTCCTTGACCTAAATGGAAAAAACTTAAGATTGTTGCCAGAATAATCGCACATACCAGAAGCATTATTTAGAAACCTCTCAGGTTTGAATTCCAATGGATTGTCCCAATACTTTGGATCGATCCCTTTGTATAGACCAAACATTTAGGAAAATACTAGAACCTTTGAGTACTTGGTACCCTCCAATGATTCTAGATTCACTTGGAGTACGAAGTAATAAGAAAGGACCAGGTGGGTGGATAGGAAACGTCTCTTTAATAACTGCTTCTAAATAAAGTAATTTGGGCAAATGCGATTCTTCAATTAAGTTGTCCAATCCCACAACTTCTGTTTATTATTCAGTGACCGTTCTCATTGTCTCTGGATGTCTCAACAATCTTGCCATCACATATTTTGACATAGTTGTTGTGGTGTCAGATCTAGCCACCACTATGTCCTATTTAAACAAAAACAAACAAACCAAAATAAAATTACTATTACATACGCAAACAAATTATACAAATTGATTTGACTTTATCTCATTCGTTCAATCTACTTTATAACGGAATTAATTTTATAATTTAATAGATCTAATCAAACTATATCAATTTGTAAGATAATTTTTGCGTAATCACTTTGTAATTAGAGTATTTTACAAGTAGTAATGAAACAAAAAAGTAAAAAAGTAGCACACTGATATATATACACACATACCAAAACCACGGCCTTGAGTTGGGTCATGCTCATTGAATGTTCATCGTCGTCCTGCTCCCTTAGTTCCAAGAGAACTTGCAAAAAGTCCTTTTGTTCTGTTTTTGTCATTCCATCTTCTTTGGCTTTGGCCAAACTCTTGACCTTTTTGTCAATGGCATAACAAGTACTCTGTCAATAGTTTCAAAAATACTCTTTGATTTCCTTCCAATCCCTTGTAAATCAAAACTTGCTAAAGCCGGGAAAAGGTCCAAAACATTTGGTTTTCCGAGATTTATCACTAATTCTGCAAAGATATCCTTAAACTCTGCTTCAAACTTAGCCCCTGTCTCTCCACGTAACGTGCCACCCCACAACATGTTTAGGAGGGTATTTGTTAAGGACGTATCCTGCAGTCTTGTTCACCGAATCTCTTACGATAGAAACCTGCAAAGCAAGAACAAAGAGGGGTCGGGGTCCGGGACCTCTCCGACGATCAAGTTAGTGTAGGGGAGAAAATATATGATAGAGGGAGTAAGAGAATCTGTGAGCGTACCGTCTTTCCGTCATTGGTTAGGTGCTATTTATAGGTGTCCCCCTGGGAGGGGGGTCTGAGTGATGAGAATGCCGGAAATCGGGACATCACCCGTCCGTCATCCTCGATAAGGAAACCTGGTCTGATTCGGTCGGTCTCATCGCATTAATTGAGTATCCCTCCAATTAATGCTCAATTAGACCCTTTTGGACAGGGGCATTAAATGCAGCTGTATCTTTTGTCAATTTAGCAATTAATGGTGTATGTTTGTAGCGTCTCCGCATTAAAAAGGGGGGGTCTGTAGACCGGCGGCTGTCTGTCGTTCATAAATGCGGGAGTGTCTTGATGGGAGACGGGTCCAGGAGATATATCGGTACGTGAGCCGCCGTTCTGTCCTTAGCGTGTTCTTGAGGCCGGTTTAACCATCTCCTGCCCAGATCGAGGTAACCAGGGACTTGACTCGTCCCCGGTTTCGGTCTCCCTAGTTGAATTCGGACGCTGTGTCGAGGTGGGTGCGGATAACGGGCCTTGGGCCTGATAACCACGTGGTCGTGGGTTCTGGGCAAGTTGGACCCTCTTTCAATACCCCGCGAGTTTTCATCGAAGGCACTTCGATGGAAATTCCGAACGTTTTAGAGCTAGGGTCTTCCTTTCCTTTGATTGTACTGTCCTTCGATACTGGGCAGTGTTCCTTTATTTTCCCTTCCGAGCGGGAACACGGGGTTGGATGAGTTCGGGTGATCCCAGCTGACATGTCGTTTCGTTTACCGACCGGACTTCAGAGGGGCGATTTGAATTCTGATCAATTAATGCCGAATCGTGACCCATCATATTCCGTGTCAGGCATTTAATGCATTTTGAAATTTAATTGCGCCGTCGTTCCGATTCCCGAACCGTCAGTGACCCGTTATTAAATGGAGAGGCGCACGCGCGTGACCATCATTAACTGACTTGTCATTTCGACGCACGCTTCTCACCTTTGATTGGTCAGTTCAGGGCGTGCTTTCTGTTCCCAAGAGCCACATCTGAGGTGACAGTTTCGGCGTAGCCTCGTTTCCCGCTCGCTTAAATTTTTGCTTCTGGCTATAAATTACCCAGCGGTCTTGTCACTGTCCTTGCTTCATTGCTTGTTTTCTTGCCGTTCCGCTGCCCTTCTCTCTTGCCTTTGCTCTTCGCTGTCTTCTCCGTCTTTTCGTTGCTTTCTCTGTTCTTTCCTTGCTTTTGCCCCCATGGCTTCTTCTGACCCATGCCCTTTCTTCGCCGGTAACGGCTGGATGTCCACAATGCAACCCTCTGATGTGGACACGCTTAGGAAGAAGCACCGCGTTTCCTGACGGCACACCTTGGAGGCCCCGGGGGATGGAGTTAGGGCCTGTGAGCGCGATGGGAGGGCTCAGAAGGTCGTGCTCTTCTCCCTCACGCTTTCGAAGGGACTACGCCTTCCCTTCATTCGGCCCGTTCGGGAAGTCCTGCACTTCTTGGGTTTGGCCCCTACCCAACTCATGCCGAACGGTTGGCGTATCCTGTTGGCCACCTGCGTGGCTTTTAGGATCGTTCTGTCCGGGAAGAACGATCCCTACCCCGACCTGACTGCTCGGGAATTCTTTTCACTGTACCGGCTCCTCCGTCGGGACGGGAATGTTGCCGGCTTCCAGATAAAGCCGAGATGTAGGCTGATCAGAATGGAGGAGAGGCATTCGAGTGCCCGAGACTACCACAAGAGGTTCTTCTTTGTCTCGGGCAGGGAGTGGGAGTTCCCGGAGGGAGAGGGGAGTGATTTCCCCGTTCAGAAAGACTGGGGCTTCCTCCCCTCCCAGACATATATGGAGGTTACTCTCTCGGCCCAAGAAGCGGAGAGGGTGAAGGCGGTCCTCTCCTGGGGGGCAGAGGATCCCGACCGGTTATGGTCCGACAATCTCCTCACCGAGGAGTTTTTGACCCGACCAAACCGGTCCTACGCCGAGGGTCAAAACTTCTTCACTGTCCCGGAAGAGCCCCCTTCCTCCTCTCGCAAGCGGGCCTCTGATCGGGAGGTAGAACAAGAGAGACGCACTAAGAGTCGGGCCGGTGAAGCTACTCCGAGCCGTGGTGCCCGTCCCAAGAAGCAGAAGAAGGGGAAGGGTCCACAGACCGAGGATCCGGACGGCCGTGCTGCTCCCGCAGATACTTCCGTTCGCTGCCCCGAACCGGCTCCTCCATCGTCATCCTCGGACGAGCTTCGGTTCCTGCAGACCGAGGGAGTAAGTGCTGAGGCCGGGAGGATGGTCATGGAGGCCCAGATTGAAGCGACTAATCGGGCCGGGGTCGACTCCTCAGACGGAGAGGATATAGACCGTGCCTTCTAGGAGGCTTTGGATCGCGCCGCCGACCTGACTTCGGGGGCCATGCCTTTTGCGCAAATCTTCCGACAGGAGTCGGAGGAGCAAGTTGCCAAGGCGAATCGGTTGCCCACCCCTCCTCCTTCTTCTTCCGAGCGTCGCTCAGATGCTTCCGAGGGGGGAGATGAGATTTTTGGCGCGGAGGCCGACTCCGAGAGCGTCCGCAAGGGACCCGGTCAGCAAGGGGCTTCGGGCGAAGAACACCGGGACGAGGCCACTCCCGAAGGGTCGAACGGGTCCGGTACTCCCGTGGAAGGGAGCCATGCGGAGGCCTCGGGAGAGGGGGGTCGACCTGCTGTTGAGCACGAAGAATCTCCCGAACGCCCACCCCCGACTTTCGAGAGGGGGTCGACTTCGGGGGTTCACTTCGAGGACGTGCGTCCGCCCTCGGACTCGGAAGTGCCTCCCCGACCCCCGTCTCCCTTCCGATTTCGAAGTGGGGTCGCGGTGCTCGGTCGGCTTTTCGAGTCGGATCCGGAAGGGGGGCATCAAGCCGGTGAAGCTGGTTCAGAGCGGCCCTCTCATTTTGAACAAGCCAAGGCAGACGCTTCCAACCGAGTGGCCTTGATGCTGGAGCCTCTGCTGACTCAGGTTTGGCCGCTAGCCTTTGTCGGGTTTCGCTTAGTCTTTTCTTTTCGAGTTGCTAAGTTCTTTTCTTGGTGTTCAGGTTGCCAAGGAGATATCTCGGGCTGTAGGTTCCGAGCTGGCCGAGCTTGCCGAGTTCAACAGTGAGCTCGGAATTGTCTGTAAGTTCGGGCTTTATAAATTGCAGCAGGCACGGGACCAGCTCGAGCAGTCGCAGGAAACCTGCCGGGGGCTGGTCAAATCGGTCGAGGAGCTGGGGGCGGAAAAGAGCGGGCTGGAGAGAGCCAACTCTTCTCTTCGGGCCGAATTGGAGGCGGCCCGGGAATCGCTGGCGGTGGCCCATCGGAGGAATGCCCGCCTCGTGGACGCGAGATCGGCCACCGAGCAGGACAAGATCCTCCTTCAGTCCGAGCTAACCGCTCGGACAGCAGAGCTAGCTGCTTCTTCCCAGATTCTATCACTGTGGGAAGAAGAGTTAGCCATTTCCGAGCAGGCTTGGATTGCTCGGGAGGAGGAACTGTCCGGTTCAAGGCGCGCCCGAGAGATTCTGGAAGCGGAGCTGGCGCGGTCTGAAGAAATCCGGGCTGCTCGGGAGTCCGAGCTCGTGAGGGCTCGGAGTGCTCTAGAAGAGGCTCGCTCGGGGATTGCTGATCTCGAGCAGCAGATATCCCGAGTGGTGGCAATTCGCAATTCCGCCTGGGGGCACGGTTATGCCGAGGGCCTTCGCCGAATAGGATCCCAGCTTCTGGTGGACCCTCAGCTCGATCCTCGGAAGATAAGCGTGAGGTCTCTTCGTCCAGACCGGGCTGCGAAGAAGTTTGTCAAGAAGATCGGGAAGCGTGGCTACCCCCCTTTTGACGAACTGAATCCTCCTCCGCCCCCTCCCGAGGCTTGACCCGGTTGATGTACAAGTTTTTTTTTTTTTTTTTTTTTTTTTTTTTTTTTTTTTATGACGTTCAAGTTTGATTCGAGCGAGCTTGTATGACCGACCATATATATGATATTTGAATTTAATCTTCCTTTAGATGCTGTGTTCATTCTGTCTTTACCCCGCGAAATTTTTGGTAAAGTGTAAAACTTGAAAAAAAAATTTCCGAGTTGTGTTTAAGATCGGGGTTTGGGAGTCGTGAACAGCTTCGCGTGAGTGTTTGCGGATACATCGCGTGGGTGGATTGACCGACCCCGCGGGACTCCTAGGCGGATGCATCGCGTGGGTGGATTGACCGACCTCGCGGGACTCCGAGGCGGATGCGTCGCGTGGGTGGGTGGACCGACCCCGAGGGATTCCGAGGCGGATGCGTCGCGTGGGTGGGTTGACCGACCCCGCGGGACTCCGAGGCGGATGCATCGCGTGGGTGGATTGACCGACCCCGCGGGACTCCGAGGCGGATGCGTCGCGTGGGTGGGTGGACCGACCCCGCGGGATTCTGAGGCGGATGCGTCGCGTGGGTGGGTTGACCGACCCCGCGGGACTCCGAGGCGGATGCATCGCGTGGGTGGATTGACCGACCCCGCGGGACTCCGAGGAGGATGCGTCGCGTGGGTGGGTGGACCGACCCCGCGGGATTCCGAGGCGGATGCGTCGCGTGGGTGGGTTGACCGACCCCGCGGGACCCCGAGGCGGATGCGTCGCGTGGGTGGATTGACCGACCCCGCGGGACTCCGAGGCGGATGCGTCGCGTGGGTGGGTGGACCGACCCCGCGGGATTCCGAGGCGGATGCGTCGCGTGGGTGGGTTGACCGACCCCGCGGGACTCCGAGGCGGATGCGTCGCGTGGGTGGGTTGACCGACCCCGCGGGACTCCGAGGCGGATGCGTCGCGTGGGTGGGTTGACCGACCCCGCGGGATTCCGAGGTGGATGCATCGCGTGGGTGGATTGACCGACCCCGAGGGCGTTTGTCGAGAACTTTATAATGCATTGGATATGAATAACATCGGGCTTTTTATAATTTCAAGGAGCAAATTACATCAGCGGAAGTAAATTACATTAGTAAATGTTACGCATAGTACCTCTTAAGCCTCTCACTGTTCCAGGGGTGGGGTAGGTCGGCTCCAGAGCTGTCTTTGAGTCGGTAAGACCCAGGTCTGTTCGTTGCCGTCACTACGTAAGGCCCTTCCCATTTTGGTCCCAGTTTTCCTTGTGCTGGAGTCGTGACGCCCGTTTGTCTTAGCACTAAGTCCCCGACTTTGAAGCGGCGCGGCTTTACTCTTTTGTTGAAGTATTGTTCTGCTTTGCGTTTGTTGTTGGCAAGTCGGATGCCGGCCTCTTCCCTGTGTTCTTCTAAGGAGTCTAAGCGTTCCATCATCTTGGCATCATTGGAAGCAGTGTCATAGTGCTGGATTCGTAGGGTGGGCATCCCGACCTCGACTGGAATTACCGCCTCGCAGCCATAGGTCAGGGCAAACGGTGTTTCACCCGTGGGGGTTCGGACCGTTGTGCGATATGCCCACAGGACCCCCGGAAGTTCATCGGCCCAAGCCCCTTTGTGCATTCCGAGTCTTTTCTTCAGCGCATTGAGGATGGTCTTGTTGGTCGCCTCGGCTTGCCCGTTAGCCTGCGGGTGGCCGGGGGAAGAGTACTTCACCTTGATCTTCAACTCGGAGCACCATTCTCGGTAATGACTGCAATCGAACTGCTTTCCGTTGTCTGATATGAAGCTCTAAGGTATCCGGAACCGGCAAACAATTGACTTCCATAAGAACTTTGTGATGGCTTGAGAAGTGATGCTGACAAGGGCTTCGGCCTCTACCCACTTCGTAAAATAATCCACTGCCACTATTATGAATTTAGTCCCACCCCTCCCTACTGGGAATGGTCCTATAAGGTCTAGTCCCCATTGATCAAAGGGCCAGGGGGATGTTATCGAAGTGAGTTCCTCCGATGGGGAGTGCAATACTGGGCTGTACTCTTGGCACTTCGGGCATCTTTTAACAAATTCTTTTGCTTCCTGGAACAGACACGGCCAGTAGTACCCTGCACGGGTGGTGCGGGCGGCTAGCGTTTTAGACCCCGTGTGAGCCCCGCAGATTCCTTCATGGATCTCGGCCAGTATGTATTGCCCTTCTTCTTTTGTTACACACCTGAGCAATGGTTCAGAGAAACCCTTTCTGTACAGCGATCCGTCAATCACTGTGAATCTGGACGATCTATTCTTTATCTTGCGGGCCTGGCCCAGGTCGGGAGGTAATGTGTCTGTCCGGAGGTATGCTGTGATATCGGTTGCCCAGTCGGGATCTGCAACAGCCACTACTCTGACTTCGCTGCCCGTGGAGGGAGTATCTATCGTCCTGATCTCGGTGTTCTCTGGGGGCGGATGTTCATCTTTTCCCGATGCAATCTTCGCCAGTCGATCCGCTATATGATTTTCTTCCCTTGGGATCCGCAGTAACCGGAAGTAACTGAATCGATCTCTCTCGATGCATACGAGCTCCAGATATTTTTTCAATTTTTTGCTCTTGGTGACGCATTGGCCGAGTACTTGATGAAAAACTATTTGAGAATCAGTTCGGGCTTCCAGCTCAGTCGCCCCGAGGACCCTAGCAATTGTCATTCCGGCTATGAGGGCCTCGTATTCCGCCTCATTGTTGGTTACCTTGAAGGTTAGGCCTATACCGTAGTTGTGTTGGATGCCCTGGTCGGTGACGATGTGCACACCT
This sequence comes from Platycarya longipes, assembly GCA_036559045.1. Taxonomy (NCBI): domain Eukaryota; kingdom Viridiplantae; phylum Streptophyta; class Magnoliopsida; order Fagales; family Juglandaceae; genus Platycarya; species Platycarya longipes. The sequence goes on along the minus strand of CM071799.1, from coordinate 7,691,661 downwards.
GCTCCCCCCCCGGCTCGGCATGAGGACCCGTCAACGTACAGCTGCCATGCTTGCCCCCGTGGTTCACTGGGGATCTCTTCCGGAAACCCAGTGTACTCTGCAATAAAATATGCCAGTGTTTGTGCTTTCATCGCTGTTCGGGGCTGGAACGTTAGATCAAATTCACTCAGCTCGATTGCCCATTTGGCTAACCGACCGGACGTATCGGGCTTCTGGAGAATGGTTCCGAGGGGCTGATCGGTCATTACTCTTATGGTGTGGGCTTGGAAGTATGGACGCAGCCGACGCGCAGCTGTTAGTAAGGCGAATACTATCATCTCTGTACGGGGGTACCTGGCCTCTACTCCTTGAAGTGCCCTGCTGACATAGTACACAGGCGTCTGACCCTGATCGGTTTCTCTCACTAAAACTGCGGATGTTGCATGGGGCGAGACTGCCAAATAAGCCACAAGGGTCTCTCCGGGAGCTGTCTGGCTAAGTAACGGGGGACACGTCAGGTAATCTTTGAGTTGTTCGAATGCCTGCTCGCACGATGTGTCCCACTCGCGTGCTTTTCGGAGGACTTGGAAAAAGGGAAGGCATCGATCGGTCGACCTTGCTATGAACCGGCTGAGAGCAGCAATTCGACCAGCTAATCGCTGGACTTCATTCAGGTTCCTCGGGGGTGCCATACCGAGGATAGCATGTATCTTCTCGGGGTTGGCCTCGATTCCTCGTTCGGAGACCATGTACCCTAAGAACTTGCCGGACTCGACCCCGAAGGTGCACTTGGCGGGGTTGAGCTTCATCTGATAATGTCGCAGGATAGAGAAGGCCTCTCTCAGGTCCGTCACATGATCGTTAGGGGAGCGGCTCTTGACCAGGAGGTCATCGACGTAAACCTCCATGTTTCTCCCGATTTGCTTTTTGAACATACGGTTAACCAACCGTTGATAAGTGGCCCCCGCGTTCTTGAGTCCAAAAGGCATGGCAGTGTAACAATAGAGTCCGCGGTCTGTAATGAACGCCGTTTTTTCCTCGTCGTCTGTGCTCATTCTGATCTGATTGTAACCCGAATAGGCGTCCATGAAGCTGAGGAGAGAGTGCCCAGCAGTTGAGTCCACAATGAGGTCGATGCGCGGTAGAGGGAAACTATCTTTAGGGCAGGCTTTGTTCAAATCGGTGAAGTCCATGCACATACGCCATTTCCCGCTGGTCTTCTTTACCAGTACTACGTTAGACAGCCATTCCGAGTAGTGAGCCTCTCGGATGAGGCCAGCGGTCAGGAGTCTGTCCACCTCTTCTGCAATGGCGGCGTACTTCTCAGCACAGAAGCTCCTTCTTTTTTGCCTAACTGCCCGGGCAGTCGGGTTGACACACAGTCGGTGTTCTATTACAGACCTATCGATCCCGGGCATATCTGCATGTGTCCAGGCGAATACGTCTTTGTGCTCAATGAGGAGAGCCTTGAGTTCCGTATGTACTCCCGGATCCATTCTGGTTCCGACTCGTACTGTCCGATCCGGGTTGTCGCCATCGACCGGAATCAATTCCAGAGGCTCGTTGGGTTCCGCTTGGCGCAGTGTCGCTTCGTCCCTGATCTCGTCGTCCCATACTGCTCGGGGAGGTGCAGGCGGAAACTCAACATGCTCGTCCTCTAGGGAGATCGTAGCCACGGAACTGTCCTTGTGTTTCAATTCCCAGGCGTAGCATTCCCTGGAGGTTACCTGTTCTCCTCTGACTTCGCCCACTCCTCTGTCGGTCGGAAACTTCATCTTGAGGTAGTAGGTGGAAGTGACTGCCCTCAAGTTGTTTAGGGTCGGCCTCCCTAGGATGGCGTTGTAGGAGGAGGGAGCTTTTACGACCAGGAATTCAGTCATGATGGACGCGGTCCTGGGCGCGGAGCCCATCAAAATCGGGAGAGTTATTAGGCCCTCGGGGTGTACTGCCTCACCTGTAAATCCTTTAAGGGGGGCTCGGATAGGCTGAAGTTGGCGGGGGTCGATCCCCATCTGCACGAAGGCCTCCCAGAACAAGATATCGGCCGAACTCCCGTTGTCAACCAGCATCCTTTTAACTGTGAAATTGGCCACCAATGCTGATATCACCAAAGCGTCATCGTGCGGAAAGGCGATCCCCTTTCCATCCTGCTCGTTGAAAACTATTGATTCCCCTCTAGGACCCGGGTTGCCCTGTCTCGGTGCCTGCCCCAGTGAGTAGACTTCCCCATATCTGGCTCTCCGCGCGTGTGCCCTTTGAGAGGAGGACGTAGTCCCTCCTCGGGATGGTCCCCCGACAATGGTTCTGATTTCTCCTGCTGGGTGGCTGGATGCAGGTTCGCCTTGGTGTCTGCTTGACTCTCGTTCCCGACGAGGGGTCCTCGATCGAGTTCTGTCTCTTCGGTCGTTCATCCGTTAATCCCTCTGACTATTTTTCAAGGCCTGGCAGTCTTCGGTGTTGTGGCCCTTGGACTTGTGATATTCGCAATACATTTCCCCTCTTCTTCTTCTAATGGACTCTCGCCTTGATTCTGCCCGGCTCTGATCTTCCACCGCCAAGCTGGACTGAGGCCACGATGACAGTCTGTGTTCCCGTGGGGGGTCCCTTCTCCTCGACTCATCTGGGAACTTCCTACCCCCCCGATGCCTGCTGGAACCTTCCCCGGCACTGGTTGTCTTCCGATCATGCTGTCGGAGCTCCCCGCGTCGCGGGGCTACTAGGGCTTTGAGCGTATCTTCGGCGTTGATGAATCCGTCAGCCTGATCCATGAACCCGTTCAAAGTGGTGGGAGTCTTGCGGGCTATCTCCGCCATGAAGGGGCTCCTGGGCCATATGCCGCCTAGGAGGGCCGCTAGGGTGATCTTTTCGTCCTGGTTGTCGGTGGTCATCCTTTCTTCGTTGAACCTGGTCAGGTACCCTTTCAGGCTTTCCTTCTCTCCTTGCTTGACGGTCAATAGGTACGCCGCGGGGCGCCTTCGTTTCCTACTAGCCATGGACTGGGTGATGAAGAGTCGAGCTAACGTCTCGAAGCTACTAACGGATCCCGGAGGAATGGTTCCGAACCATGTCCTAGCCATCCCCTTCAGTGTGAGAGGGAATGCTCGGCACGCTACCTCGCCGGGATAGCCATGTAGGCTGATATGGGCTTTAAAAGCTTCTATGTGCTCCACAGGATCCTGAGACCCATCATACAGTTCTACTTGTGGGACCTTGAATTTGGGCGGGAGAGGGACGGCCAGGACGTCTGCGCTGTAGGGTGTTCCTATGCTTCCCTGTGAGGAGAGATGCCCTGCTGCCGGGCTGATCAGTTTTGCCATTTCAGCGTACTTGTCTCCCAACTCCTTTAACTCGGTGTGCATCCGGCGTCGTTCTCCTTCAGAGGCTTCGCTCTCCTCAGGGAGTCGGGAGCTCACATTCTCTCCCAGATTGGTTTCGCCGCGGGCCGATGCCTCTTCGCGTGGTTGCCGGAGGGCTGCATTCTCCTCCTTCAACTTCCTCACCATTTCTTCCAAAGCTTCCAGTCTTTCTTCCATCGACGGGTCTGTCTGCTGGTCGTGCTTGATCGTTTGGGACAACGGTAGAGTAGACATGCAGAAAGTACGTTGATCAGAAACAATCGAATCCCACAGACGGCGCCACTGTTAAGGACGTATCCTGCAGTCTTGTTCACCGAATCCCTTACGATAGAAACCTGCAAAGCAAGAACAAAGAGGGGTCGGGGTCCGGGACCGCTCCGACGATCAAGTTAGTGTAGGGGAGAAAATATATGATAGAGGGAGTAAGAGAATCTGTGAGCGTACCGTCTTTCCGTCATTGGTTAGGTGCTATTTATAGGTGTCCCCCTGGGAGGGGGGTCTGAGTGATGAGAGTGCCGGAAATCGGGACATCACCCGTCCGTCATCCTCGATAAGGAAACCTGGTCTGATTCGGTCGGTCTCATCGCATTAATTGAGTATCCCTCCAATTAATGCTCAATTAGACCCTTTTGGACAGGGGCATTAAATGCAGCTGTATCTTTTGTCAATTTAGCAATTAATGGTGTATGTTTGTAGCGTCTCCGCATTAAAAATGGGGGGAGTCTGTAGACCGGCGGCTGTCTGTCGTTCATAAATGCGGGAGTGTCTTGATGGGAGACGGGTCCAGGAGATATATCGGTACGTGAGCCGCCGTTCTGTCCTTAGTGTGTTCTTGAGGCCGGTTTAACCATCTCCTGCCCAGATCGGGGTAACCAGGGACTTGGCTCGTCCCCGGTTTCGGTCTCCCTAGTTGAATTCGGACGCTGTGTCGAGGTGGGTGCGGATAACGGGCCTTGGGCCTGATAACCACGTGGTCGTGGGTTCTGGGCAAGTTGGACCCTCTTTCAGTATTCATTACAGTTACAAATGCCAATTCCCCTAAATCTACAGGAGTGCCCTTCTTGTCATACACATTTCTAATGGTGTTCCTTACCTCTTGATCTCTTCTTAAAGCAAAGGTCATGTCAAGATTTGTTAGACTTAACATCTCCCTTACAAACATCTTCCGCAACATCTTCTAGTTAGAACCATACGAGGAAAAAGCAATATCACTTCCTCCATATGTGGCAGTACGTGCAACTACGTTATCATCACAATTGAAAAATATTACGTCGTGGTCACGAACTTCTTCTTTAACTAGAGAGGGTGAGCTAATCACAACGCGTAATTTATTTGCAAGACAAACATTATAGATGGGGCCATAGATCCCGTATAGTTGCTCAAATTTGGTATGAAGTTCTGTTCCTACAAATGGAAGGTACCCGACTATTGGCAAGCCACGGGCTTGGTGGCAATAGCAGAACTGCAGTAGCCTTTCTTTGTTTCTTGACAGCTAACCATAACACCACAAATAAACCGATCAAAATAGTAAGAGCTAAGCTAGAAAATGATCTCTCGTTGCCAACAAAGGACCTCCACCAATGTCCTATCGCAAAAGCCGCATTCAAGTGAAAAAAAAGGGTCAAAATTAGCTAGGAATATATACTAGGAATATATATATATATATATATATTATATATGTATGTGTGTGTTTTGGGTTGGAGAATGCCCAGAAGGCAAGGAAGAAGATAGAACGAGAGTTATCGGTGGGATTTGAGCTTGCATGTATAGATATTTTGTTGCAGAGAATCGAAGTATTTTTTTAAAAAAATATATTTGAAATGAGAGAATCGAAGTGTTAGATTTATAAAAAGTTGTCACAAAATAATGCTCAAAATCACATATTATTGTGGTTACGCTTTTTCATTGATTAATGGGAAGGAAATCACATGGCCGGCGCTTACATACAATTTCAGTCACATGGGCTTAAGAAGTCTTATCAACACGTGGACATAAGTTTTGCAGTTCATTTATTCAAAACGAAAGAGCAGTTATATTAATAGAGCCTTGTGGTATTTTTTGAGGGATATATATTAATATGTGATAAGCAAACTTTTTTGGGTTTTGCTATATTCAATAAATCTCGAATAGAAATTACGTAGAAACAAATTTAAAATTCTGCATAAATTACAATTAAAAAAAATTTTAAAAAAAAAGGAAAAATAATCATTTATTTAACACAAACGAAATTAAAAATTAAGAAGACTTACATGCAAAACAGCAATTAGAGATGAGCTACAACTAATTTCTTGCACAATTTTTGTTCAAAATTTCCTACTGCAAGTATCATTTTCCAACCTTTTTACTATTTATATCTCCTTGTTCATGTATCGTTATGAATAGCAATGATTGCCAAAAGATATCGATTATCCACTACAAGAAAAACAAATATTTGTAATTAATTATTTGTGAGAAAAATAATTATTTGTGATAAATTAGTCTTATTTTAGTTAAAAATAATTATTTCGTTAGAAATAACTGATAGGAAATAAGTAGCTTTATTACAGTGACCATGAAACCGCATACTATAACATGATAAGAAAACAAGCAAAAAGGTAATGAGATTTGAGGAAATAGTTTTGGAACCGATAAATAAATGAAGGCACTTACAAATTAGTTGGAACGCTTTGGATGAATGACGTCGCAGCTTCTAGTCTTTGAGATCAAGAGTTTTACATGAGATGTAAAGAAGTTTTTAGAGTTGTGCCGTACTCATGTTTGAGCAGTACGCCTTAATTATATAGAGCCTGGAATCTTGAACTATTTGCTTCGGATCAGTCTACTCTCTCCTCATGAACTATGGTGATGTAAAATGAGAAAAATGAGAATGTAACTCTTCTTCCAATCAGATATATGAAAAATGCATTTCAAAAAAAAAAAAAAGAAAAAAAAAAGATATATGAAAAATGAGCCTCCAAGGTCAAAATCCTGACTTCATTCTTCCGCACGTGGACTGATTTTCGTGAAATATGAAAAAATGAGAATGTAACTCAAGTACATGTGCGTAGTTTGGGATAAGAAAATAATTTATTTACCATTAATTATTTTAATAAATAAATTATTCTTAATTAAAATAAATTTATTTATATCATAAATAATCTTTTTTATTATAAATAATTAATTGTAAATGTCCACTTTTTTTATGGTGAAGCTCGCATCCTTTGTGGGTTATGTATAAAAATTAGAATATACAAGATTGTGCAATCCTAAGTAGCTAGTTTTAATTATAAACTAGATACATATGTATATTTATAGAATTAATTAATAGTTGACATGAATAAATTTTTATATAAATGGCCGCCACAATAATGGCCACGTCCTCCCCGGCATTACCATTTGATGATTGCCGGTTAGAGAATGCTATAAGGAAGCCTATATATATCACACACCTCCCCCAAACCAACATGTAATTAACTAATTTATCATTTTTATGATCCTTATATTTAAACAAGCACACACAATCTAAGCATTAATATAGAATGAAAAAAATGACAGTCACATATTCATGAAAATGTAAGGTTTCTATCCGTATAGAAATTCTCTTTAAGACAAATACTGTCTCCGATGCCCTCATTATAATTAGCTGGCATACCCGTTTTCACAGAAAAAAAAAAAATTGCTGGCATATACCAGGTGTTTATATATATATATATGAATAATAATACACATGACACTTTACACAATATTTTACACAATATTTTATAAAAATAAAGATATTTTTATAAAATATTAATAATTTTATAAGATAATTTATAGAAATACTCTTATTTTTATTAAGTGTTGTATAAAATATTGTATAAAATATTGTGTGTATCACTTATATATATATATATATATATATGTGTATCACTTATATATATATATGTATACACACACGATTTTTTTAATTTTTCGTACAAAATATAAATTTTAATATATTTTTTAAATTTTAAAATAATAATAATATTAAAAAATAAATTAAACTCATCTCAATTTATCTCCTCTCTCTATCCAAACGAAATATTTATCTAGCTGGTCGCAAAATCCCGAAAGGTATTGATCATTGATTCAAAATCATGGGTCCCTCCATAATTATTTGCTGACGTATATTCACATTCAAAAAAGAAAACCATGTGATGATAATTGATATTGGAGTTTTCTTGCATATATATAGTCAGGAAAAGTACTTGGCCCCAGCCATGTGGATTAATCGAGTAGATAAGACATTATTATTATTATTTATAGAAATAAATTCACTTTCATTAACCTAAAAAACAAAGTTATCTAAGTGTCTATTTATAAAGGCAGATTTGTTATGAAACTTAAAGAAATGAACTACTATTGCAAAAGAGAAATAAGAAATTCTCTCTGAAACTCTTAAGAACTGAAACTTTCTTTCTCTCTCTATTTTTTCTTATGAATTTCATTACAACTGAAGCCCCTATTTATAGTCTTTGAAATTACTATGCAAGTTACTATACAAGTCACTATGCAAGTCACTATGCAGAATTTAAAATAATAGTGGTGGGGTCATTCACATAATTTAGTGGTGGGACAGGGGCGGCTGATAAATTTCGTTCGTTCATTTCACTCCCCCTTGAATGACCGCCAATAAGGAATCTGCCTCGTTAAAACCTTGCCAAGTAAAAACCCAGTGGGAAGAAAAACCAATGGCGAAGGAAAAAGAGTACAGTCTTCTTATGTATCCACAAGTGCTTTAAGATTGCCTCATTAAAACCTTGCAGAGGAAAACCCAGTGGGACAAAACCTCAGCGAAGGAAAAAGAGTACAATCAGCACATTTACTCCCCCTGAAAAGTGCATGACAAAAGATTTTTGAGTCTTCGCATTCCAATGTTATGCACAATCTTCTTGAATGTGGAAGTTGGTAACGCCTTTGTGAATAAATCTGCCAGATTATCACTAAATCGTATCTGCTTGACATCAATTTCACCTTTTTCTTGAAGTTCATGAGTATAAAAGAATTTCGGTGAAATATGTTTGGTTCTGTCACCTTTGATATATCCTCCTCTGATTTGAGTGATACAAGCAGTATTATCTTCATATAAGATTGTTGGGCTATTATTGATCATGGGAAGTCCACACTTTTCCTGGATATGTTGAATAACTGATCTCAACCAAATACACTCTCGACTTGCTTCATGAATAGCAATGATCTCTGAGTGATTTGAAGAAGTAGCAGATAGTGTCTGCTTAACAGATCTCCATGATATGGCAGTATCTCCATAAGTAAATAAATATCCAGTTTGAGATCTACCTCTGTGTGGGTCTGAAAGATAACCTGTATCTGCATACCCAATCAATTCTGGACTTGAACCACGTTGATAAAATAATCTCATATCAACCGTACCATGAAGGTAACGAAAGACATGTTTAATGTCATTCCAATGCCTTCGAGTTGGTGCAGAACTATATCTTGCAAGCAGATTAACTGAGAATGTAATATCTGGTCGAGTGCAATTTGCAAGATACATCAAAGCTCCAATTGCACTGAGATATGGTACTTCAGGACCAAGAATTTCTTCATCGTCATCACAAGGACGGAATGGATCTTTCTTCACATCAAGTGTTCGAACAATCATTGGAGTACTCAGAGGATGAGATTTGTCCATATAAAAATGCTTTAGGACTTTCTCAGTATACATGGACTGATGAATAAAAATTTCATTTGGCAAGTGCTCAAGCTGCAGGCCGAGACAAAGTTTTGTTTTGCCAAGATCTTTCATTTCAAATTCATTCTTTAAATATATAGCGGTTTTTGAGATCTCTTCAGGAGTTCCCACAATATTTAAATCATCAACATAAACCGCAATAATGACAAATCCGGATTTTGATTTCTTAATAAAAACACATGGGCATATAAGATTATTCTCAAATCCTTCTTTCAATAGATATTCGCTTAAGCGATTATACCACATGCGTCCGGATTGCTTCAACCCATATAAAGATCTTTGTAGTCTGATTGAGTACATATTTCTAGATGTACTTGTAGATACTTCAGGCATCTTATATCCTTCAGGGATTTTCATATATATGTCATGGTCTAAGGATCCATATAAATATGCAGTGACCACATCATCAACCGCATTTCTAATCCTTTTGTAACAACCAGACTAATCAAAAATCTAAATGTGATTGCATCCATAACGGGAGAGTATGTTTCTTCATAATCAATCCCGGGTTTCTGCAGGAAACCTTGTGCAACAAGCCGTGCTTTGTATCGCACAATTTCATTTTTCTCATTACGTTTTCGCACAAATACCCACTTATATCCAACAGGCATTACACCCTTTGGTGTTTGGACAACAGGTCCAAATACTTCTCGTTTTGCTAGCGAATTTAATTCAGCTTCAATAGCTGTTTTCCATTTTGGCCAATCATTTCTACGTCGACATTCTTCGACGCTTTTTGGCTCACTTTCTTCATTACTTCTGGTAATGTCAAGGGCCATTTTATATGAAAATATATTGTCGACAACAGTTTTATTTCTATCCAGAATTTCTCCAGTTTTTATGAAATGTATTGAGATCTCATTATTTTCAGGTACCTGTTCCTCTTCAGGGGAAAATATTTCATGACACACTTCTTCAGGAGGTCCCTTTTTAGGAGATTTATACTCTTCAAGAGTTTCCTTTTCAGGAGGTTCTGGAATAGAAGATTTAAGCTCTTTAGGAGCACCAATTATATTTGTGGCCTGTATTGTGGGTACGTGTTCTTCAGGAACACCAAATTCATTTTGTATTCTTTTCCTTCTGGGAATTTTGTCTTTTGCACCAATAGGTCTTCCACGCTTCAGGCGTATTTTAGATTCACCTATTGCTGCTTTGACAATTTGTCCTTCAGGGACTTCAATCCTTGCTGGAGTATTAATAGCAGGAATATAAGATTTTACTACACCTTTAGTGTCAGTAAATACATCCGGTAACTGATTTGCAACATTTTACAAATGAATAATCCTTTGAACTTCCCGTTTACATTCATTTGTAGGAGGATCAAAATGAGACAGGGTCTTATTATCCCAAGTAATATCTTGTCGTGCTTCAGGCACCGACTTTTCTTTACCCATTAACGGAAAATTTGATTCGTCAAAATAACAATCCTCAAAACGTGCTTTAAACATATCCCCTATAAGGGGTTCAAGGTATCTAATAATGGATGGAGAATCAAAACCAACATATATCCCAAGTCTACGTTGAGGGCCCATTTTTGTACGTTGTGGAGGTGCAATTGGAACATATACAGCACATCCAAAAGTACGAAGATGAGAAATATTTGGTTGTTGACCATATGCAAGCTGTAATGGAGAATATTTATGATATGCAGATGGTCTAATGCGAATTAGAGATGCTGCATGAAGTATAGCATGTCCCCAAACAGAAATAGGTAGTCTTGATTTCATAAGTAAAGGTCTAGCGATTAGTTGAAGCCTTTTGATCAAAGACTCAGCTAAACCGTTTTGTGTGTGTGTGTGGGCAACAGGATGTTCAACATCTATTCCTATTGACATGCAATAATCATCAAAAACTTGAGATGAAAATTCACCTGCATTATCCAATCGAATGGTCTTAATTGGATACTCAGGAAATTGTGCTCGTAGTTTAATTATCTGAGCAAGAAGTCTAGCAAATGCAACATTTCTAGTGTAAAGAAGACAAACATGTGACCATCGACTAGATGCATCAATTAGAACCATAAAATATCTAAATGGTCCACTTGATGGATGAATAGGCCCACATATATCTCCGTGAATCCTTTGTAAAAAGGATGGAGATTCAACAATGACTTTTGAGGGAGATGGTCTAATAATTAACTTACCTTGAGAACATGCAGAGCACGGAGATTCATTGGGTAGAAATATCTTTTGATTCTTTAAGGGATGCCCATGCGAATTTTCAATAATTCGTCTCATCATTATAGAACCCGGATGTCCAAGGCGATCATGCCAAGTCATAAATACTTTAGGGTCAATGCACTTCTGGTGCATTACCACATATGATTCAATTGTTCTCATTTTTGTATAATACAATCCAGAATATAGAGCAGGCAGTTTTTCTAATACGAGCTTCTGGCCCGATACTGTTTTAGTAATAAGAAGATGCTCTTTACTGCCTTCATTGGTCGTTTCAATATGGTAATCATTACGACGTATATCTTTGAAACTCAATAAATTTCTTCTGGATTGTGAAGAGAATAGAGCATCATCAATACAAAATTTGGTGCCATTAGGCAACACAATATAAGCTCTTCCGGAGCCCTCAATTAAATCCGATGAACCTGATATGGTATGGACATAGGCTTTACTTAGTGTTAGATTTTGAAAATATTTCTTTTCTTTGAGAATTGTGTGAGTTGTAGCACTGTCAGCCAGACATATATCTTTATCATTCAACTCAGAGATAAAAAGCTCATCAATGTGATCCATGATTCTACAAAATATACAAAACTTTTATTACTGATAGAAAGAAAATACATTAATTGAGTGGAACACTTCCATCTCCAATTAAGTGTTCAATACTACCATCAGGATGATTAAAGAAATCAGATACATCAAGATGAGTAACGTCTACATCTACTGAATTTAATAAATCATCTGATGGTTCTACTAAATTTGTTTCATGCACTTTATTCTTTCCTTTAATAGAAGCTTGATATAAATCAGCTAAGTGCCTGGCCGTACGACAGGTACGTGACCAATGTCCAGTCATTCCACATCTATGGCACACCTCTTCACTTTTCTTTGAAGAATTATTCTGAGGATTTTTACCCCTCTCTGAATTGTACCACTTCTGGTGATATGGTATATTATAATCCCTTTTAATGTTGTCACTCCTGGGACCAACATTTCTATAATTTCTCCTACCACGTCCACGCCTCCGATTTCTTCTAAAGGATGCACCATTCACTTCTGGGAATGATGCAAACCTATTACCATTCACTTCAGGGAATGATATTGAGCCAGTAGGGCGTGACTGGTGGATTTCTAATAAGAGCTCATTATTCTGCTCAGCTACTAGAAGACATGATATAAGTTCAGAATATTTTTTGAACTTTCTCTCTCGATACTGCTGCTGCAGGAGCACATTCGAGGCATGAAATGTAGTAAAAGTCTTCTCTAGCATATCTTCATCGGTGATTTTCTCACCGCATAATTTTAATACTGAGCTTATTTTAAAAAGTGCGGAATTATACTCACTAACACTTTTAAAATCTTGCAACCTCAGGTGCATCCATTGAGAACGAGCTCTTGGGAGGATGACAGTCTTCTGGTGTTCATACCTCTCCCTTAAATTGTTCCACAAAATATAGGGATCTTTTACTGTGAGATATTCAGTTTTCAATTCTTCATGAAGATGGTGGCGAAGGAAAATCATTGCTTTAGCACGTTCCTGCAGGGATGCTTGATTTCCTTCTTTAATAGTTTCTCCCAGGTTCATTGCATCAAGATGTATTTCAGCATCAAGTATCCAGGATAAATAATTTTTCCCAGATATATCAAGAGCAACAAATTCCAATTTTGTAAGATTTGCCATTTTCTACACATATAATTAATAAATATGTGTATCTCAGAAAATATATTTATAAATTCACACAGATAATCATCAATAAAATATATCAAAGATTTCAAATAATATATTGAAAAACTTACAGAGGAATAAGGTCACTAGCTTCAGAATTGGTAGAACCGTCGTGCTGATAACGTGTTATGAAACTTAAAGAAAGGAACTACTATTGCAAAAGAGAAATAAGAAATTCTCTCTGAAACTCTTAATAACTGAAACTTTTTTTCTCTCTCTATTTTTTCTTATGAATTTCATTACAACTGAAACCCCTATTTATAGGCTTTGAAATTACTATGCAAGTTACTATACAAGTCACTATGCAAGTCACTATGCAGAATTTAAAATAATAGTGGTGGGGTCATTCACATAATTTAGTGGTGGGACAGGGGCGGCTGATAAATTTCGTTCGTTCATTTCAAGATTCAATATATAAGCCATCTAAAAGATAATTGGGGTACTAATTTTTAAATATCTCAGACAAAAATTTAAAAGACTAATCACTACTTCTAAAAGAAGATATTTACTAGAGTTTCTTCTCTAGACGATGAGAGAAACTACAATTCCACAGACCGAAAGTCTGAGAGGCTATTTCTCATTATAAAATTTTTTCTATACAATATAAATTAAACAACAACAATAATAACTAAACAACACAAAATAACACACATTCAAAAAACAATGGTTATGTTAGCGCGTAAACAACACGTTCCAATTTAGACGTGAAATCTCACACAATTGAGGAGTACGGGACCAGAATTTCACTAAGAACTGCACATGACGGAGAGGAACCCCCAGAATAACGAGGTAAGTCAAGAGACTACCTCGCGTGCACGAAGCACATGCCGTTCGGTTCAATAAAATCTCTCGTTGACTACAAAATTGATAGGCAGGAGGATGGTAGTGAGGTGCGTGATGGTTTAGAGTCTTTGGACTGCCTCCAACGTGCAAACAAGCTAACCAAACTTAAAAATTCGAAATCCACCGTCAACCCTTTACAATAACCACAATCAGAAAAAAGAAAAAAAAGAAAGAAACGCCGGACGAAAGGAGGGGCGAGCCAGAGCTCCGCCCCCCCCTCTCAGAGCTAAAGAAACGCGGGTGAGAGTTCTTCGAAAAAAAGGTTTTTCGCGAGAGGGAAAAGACTCCAAAGAGCAAAATTTGTCGTCTTACTTGCATAGAGTAGATAAGACTTAATCGATATAATTACTCGTGAAATAATTAATTCTCTGCCATCGTTCTCTTTCAAATAACTTAAAATAAAGTAGTATTTTAATATAAATTGTGTAGAAATTGTATAATGACGTATAGCATTTTGCATTATTATTATATAGTACTATCACAGCAACTGGATGGAAAAATGGTATGATCATTGTTTAATGACAGTGGAGAAATCAAATGACGTGAAGGGAAAATGTACAGACTCGTAGCATGTGCGAGACCGATTGAATTGTTGGGTACTCCGATACGTATTTTTGTAGGAGAGTTTCTACATATAAATCCACATATCATACATTATACATTTTTATTTTTTATTTAATTTATTTTAAATTTATTTTAAATTTAGTTTTCTTAAAGAATTAAATTCTTCTAATCATTATCCATATGCTAAATATTTAATATATATATATATAGAGAAAAAATATATACAACCTCCTACTATTCATACAACTTCCATATACCACATTTTATTTTATTTTATTTTTATTAAATATTAAATATATAAATAATTAATAAAAAAATAAAATTATTTTAAAAAGAAAAAATTAAAAATTAAAAAAAATAAATAAAAGAAATTAAAAATTGATGGTATGTGGAGGTTGGGGAGGTTGTATAGAACAACCCCTATATATAATGTGTGACATGTAGACTTATGTTCAGAATTTCTTATTTTTGTAGATTGGAATATATTGTGCGTTCAATTAAGATCCGGTTTAGATTGAGATATGAGATGAGATGAGATGAGTTTATTTTTTAATATTATTATTGTTTTGATATTTGAAAAAGTTGAATTGAGATTTGAAAAATGTGTATTGAAATTTGAAAAAACTGTATTGAAATTTGTGTTTTCTATGAGAATTTGAAAAGTGTAATGATGAGTTTAAGATGAGTTGAAACGAACTCGTCTCGTCTACGAATCCAAACCGGACCTAAAAAGTGGTTTGGATTTGGAGATGAAATGAGTTGAGATGAGTTTTGAAAATTAAATAAAATATTATCGAAATATTATGTTTTAATATTATTATTGTTTTAGAATTTGAAAAAATTGAATTGAAATTTTAAAAAGTTGAATTATTTATTATATTTTGTATAAAAATTTAAAAAAAATATAATAATAAAATTAAGATGAGTTGAGATGAACTTCTAATCCAAACCTCCCCTAAGAAAAATCTCTGTGCAGTCAATTTGGATAGTCGGTACTAGGCAAACGCCTACACAGTTGGGTCCACTTTCTCCCCTTCTTCCTCCTCTTTCTCTCCCCTTTCTATTTCTCAACAGTCCTATTCCTTTTCTCACCCACTGCACTTCCATTTTTCAGGCCGTTTAGTTGCTTTTGCTCCTTGTTTTTGATGTAATATTTCGTTGATAAGCCTTTTTGTATTTGTTCTCATTTCGACGATTTGTTGTTTCTTCTTACGGTTTGGTTGCCGGCCTTAAATATTTCAAAAAACGAAATAAGAATAGAGTTGAAAATTCTAGAAGTTTTTCTGGCTTTGATTGTTCGAAGGTTGTTTTCTCGCCAACCGAACGGGTTATATATGGTTTTTTATTTCTTCTGACGAATATGAAGAACATTGCAACTTCAGCCCTACTTTCAGTCAGTTACGTTAATGGAATATAGAGAAAATTAAATATATGACTCATGAGATCAATTATCCACGTGATGTTTTTCTTTACTCGATACATATATATCTACTATAATAAGTACCAATCTAACCATTATTTAACATATTTTCTTATTTTTCATTAATTTTTTTTTTTGTTAAATTTAACTTCATCCAACCATCTATTTGAATTTTGAAATAATGTAATTCTTAAAATTTAGTCTCCTGATTCAAACTCTTAAATCAAACACTTTAAATTCAAATATAGTTAAATTTAAAACTCTTATCCTCCCTAAATTAAAATTAACATTCAAATTTTAAACTCAACTCAATCTATTTATGATTAACGTTATCATTTTTCTATCTCTATAAAACTCACCAAACACTCAGATTAAACAACATAAATTATATATAATTTATATAACATGTAAATTATTAATTGTTAATATTTTATTACTAATCATTTATTAGTAATAAATTATATAATAATAACACATTATAATATAATATTATAATATTAGTAAATCTACTTCACGTTACAAATTAAAATATAACATTATTTTATATAAATTATAATTTATATTACATATAAATTTATATATATGATTTAAAATTTCTATTCATTCTTTATATATATATATATAAAAGAAATGTAAAATAATTAAGTTTAAGTTTATTTGCCAACTATATTTGCGAATACAATTATTTGAATAAAATATTATTTATTTTTTAATTTAAATTCATTATGAAACATTAAATTCAAATAATAATTTTTTATAAACGAAAATATAATAATTATTAAATAGTTATATATTTCATCACTTCACATCAATTGATGATTTACTTTCATATAATTTTTTCATTATTAAGATATTTTCATTTTATTACCTGTCAAATATTTGTTAGAATTTACATTTTTTTCTTCTATACATTACATTATTGATCCAAATTTATTTATTTTTATAAAAACCATATCATTTCTTAAAAATAACATCTTCACTAAATTAGAGAAACATGCTTTGCACGTTACACTTCTTTAATATATATATATATATATATATATAGGTATATGTATATATATGTATATGTACATACTAGATCGAGAGCAATGTGTGAAGCACATTGCCTAGTTAAGTAAAACAATATAATTTTTTTAAAATTTTTAACAAAAATCTATAAATAATAATAACTCAAATATAACGGTACCATGAATAATAAAGAAACTAAAAGACATTGGATATTCTAGCAATTGCGTTCTTAACAAAATATATGAATAAACTTAAAAAGTCAAATATGTATCACATAAGTTTGTTCTAATATTCCTCCTATAAAGCATTCTCACCAAAATACAACTCGATTTGCTCCTTCATCACCTCTCTAATTTTCTTCCTCTCAAGAGCAGACTAAATTGGCATCCATAAATATTAAGATGAGACAGGAGATCAATAGACAAATATTCTTAATCAAAATTCAGATAACAATTTTAGCATCTTTCATATGTGAAAATAATTAAATATCTACACACAAAAAATCTTTTGTCCCAGATTTAAATTATAATCCATAGAGATCTTAATGGGAGGGGTCGCTAGCATTCTCCTATAGAATAAATAATAAGATGCAAAATGCGTTTGACAATATTCCACTAAAATAAAATTAAAAAAAAAATCCATTTTATTGAAGGAAATTATAGAATAAAACTAAAATGAGGTCCCACTAGCATTTAAAACAACAAAGATACCCAAGCACAGATTTAGAACTTCATTCTTATAGCAGCATACACCACAATTTTCTCAGCTAAGGACAAAAGATTAAAACAATAGATTAAATAAATAAATGATGTCCATGACTCTCATGAAAAAGAAAACGAATGCACAATGGCAAATAATACTGGTATGACTAAATTCTACCTATAGAGCTAGAAATCAATCTATTGCCACTAGAGCTGTCAATTTTGAAAGAAAATTATGATCACTACAACTCAAAATTCTTACTTCCCTAAACATCTTTATGAGCAATACAATCCACTCATCGAGAGGGTAATAGAGAATCATTTTTTAGGCTGTTTTCATTTAACTTTCTACAGTGTATTTCCACCTAGTTTTAAAGACTTGTCAACTGCTACATTGTTGGATATAATAACTTAAAAGATTACAAACAATTGCATGTTGTGGAGTCGTGGATTGTGATAGTAACATCGAACCATGTTAAATGATGAAATATAAGAATCCATATCTAGAGTTAAGCAAGCCACAACTGAGTTTTACATGATATCGAAAGAAATGCAAGTCATGAAAATTTTCTGCGATGAGAAGGGGTGGTAGAGTCCTAAGATCACTCAGATGCCAAAGTTAGTGAATGAGTAAGAAAGATGAACGTAAGAGAGTAAGGGTAGTGTGAATAACCTGTAATTCGTGGTATCTCTTGCTATTGTTAGAACTTGGCGAGCATTGGGCACGTCCCCATAAAATGAGATGGCTGTCTTGTTAGTTCAAGCCATCATTTTCTTTGCGTGTCTTATACGGTCTTTCCTGCCACGTCCTAACTGTGTAGGCAATTTTTCCCTTCAACAGCATGATGTCAGCCTCTACTTTGCCCTTGGCGTGTGCCAGGGTTCCTGAACCGTATTTAATGTGGCGAGGGATTCTAGCTATACATTTCATGCTTCTGAGTTGGCTAAGCGTGTTTCTGTCTAGGTCGTATTTAATGCGGTGCGCTTGGGGTAGGCTTCCACATTAAATACGACGTGCCTGGGCAGGTCTCTCAATTGAATGCGGTACTTGTCATGTCAGATACTTCCACTCAGCGTGGTATGGGCCTTCCAGAGTTTCTCTTAGCTCGGTCTCTCATCTTGCCTTATGGCTCGGCAGACTCACCTCCCACCTTGACTTGAAGGCTGCATTGGGGCCTCCTTGGGGTTGAGCCTTCCCTAGATTTTATGATGGGCCCAAGGCCGAGTATCCCTGGCGGGATTTTCCCTTTTTAGTACCCCGCGAATTCTTACCAATAAAAGGAAGTTGGAGGAATACGAAATAGTGGCTCTTACTAGGAGAGTAGTGCAAATCTATAAAAAAAAAAAAAACAGCCTCCTAAGCTTTAAGGATCCAAAGAGTTTCACTATCTCATATTCAATTGGAAATTTAGTGTTTAAAAGAGCTTTATATGACTTAGGTGCTAATATTAATCTCATGCCTTTGTCTATTTTCAGGAAACTTGGACTAGGTGAGGCGAGACCTACTACAATTTCATTGCAATTAGTAAATCGCTCAATAAAACACTCAAGAGGAGTTATTGAATATGTGCTAATCAAGGTGGACAAGTTTAGCTACCAGTCGACCAATTGTTGATGTTCAAATGAGAGAATTGCGGTTTAAAGTACAAGAGGAAGAGGTCACATTTAACGTTTTCAATGCCACCAAGTATCCAGAAACAAGTGAAAGTTGTTTCAGCATCCAAACGACAGAAATGGACCAAGGAAAGCTCAAGTCGCGATGGTCAGGCACATTCACGGTCGTTAAAGTTTTTTCCCATAAAGCAGTTAAAATCAATCATGATGATGATAAGAGGACCTTCAAAGTAAATGAAAAACACCTGAAACCTTATTTAAATGGTGGATTTGATAGCCAGAAGACCACCACTCTCTTGGATCCGCCTTAGACAATGAGCAACAGTTAAGTTACTGACTATAAATAAAGTGCTTTTGGGAGGCAACCCAAGTTTTTTATATTTCCGTTTATGTTTTATTTTTCTCCTTTTATCTTATTTTTTTACGTTCATTTCATAGGAATAGAGAGATTGAAGAAATCTCCAATGGGTACATGGTTGCACCTCAAGGAAAAATATTCAATTAAAAATCAGGAGAACATCTTTTTCTTTAATTTTTCTTCATTTTTTCCATTAAGGAAAATGTGATATTTAAGTTTGGGGAAGGAAATTTATTTATTTTATTAGTCAAAAAAAGTTTCTGTTTTTCGTTATGTTTAGTTTTGAAAAAAAAATGCCTATAATAAGAATATGGTTGAAATTGCTTATGATTTTTAGGAAACATTTTCATTGTTCAAGTCTAACTGTTAATTCTTTACTTGATCTTATTTAATTTAATATGATCATTAATCATTGTGCATACTTAGAGAAATTTTATATGAACTTTATGAATATGGATGGTCTCTACTTATTCTAGAACTTGTTTGATTACTTTCACAGCAAAATCTTATACAAAATAGTACTGAGGAAGTAATTTAGGCATTCTTTGAATCGATTGATCCTTTCAAACTTACTTATATACTATCTTTATCCGTAGTCATCTATTTGATCTATTGTTAAACAGGGTTGAAAAAAAGAGAGTAATATACAAATATTCAAAAAAAAAATGTACAAAGTTCCATTTGCTCCATTATTTTGAGTTGCTTAGTAACTAGGAGTATTCATTACCAATGTTTACTCTTACGTCAAACTGCAACTTGAAATATGAGTATGCAAAAACACTTTAAAGATGTGACTTGTTGAGTAACTGGGTGCATTCATTAAAAATGCTTGCATTCATGTCAAAAGATGAGTGACAACTTGAAGTAAAAAAAAAAAACTTTTAAAAAAAACCGATAAAAAGAGATATTTTGACATATTCAAAGAGCTACGAAGAGTATATGTTTAGAAGTGAGAATGCTCTATTTGCTTAAATCTTATCATTTCTTTATAGCACTCACCTTAGCCATGTACCACAAGCTTAATAAAGACCTTTTAATCTCTGGTAATATTTTATTCTATATTAATAGAGAGTGATTTGAAAAGTAAGCCTATAGAGTTTTTAGAGAATCGTTATTGATTTACTTATTTGCATAACATCATCAGGGGAGCTAGTGATGAAGTGTGAATAATAAGTATGCATGAATGTTAAGAAAGATAATGCGGTGGAGTTGAGTTTTGAATTAACATTTAGACTTGATTGATGTGGAATGATTCCTTTGAATTATACATTTTATACAATCTTTGAGGCAAGAAATTTTATAAAGCAAACTAATGCTTGTGTTTTTTTTTTAAGTTTTTCTTTTTCTTTGGTCGAGAACTAGCAAAGTTTAAGTTTGGGAGAATTTGATAAATGTAATTTTTATATAAATTTTATTATTTTTTTACTTATTAAAATTGTTAGTTTTTCTATATTTATTTTGATTTGATTTTTGATTTATTTATTTTAATTAATTAATTTATTTATATTTAAAAGAATGAGAAGAATTATTGAGAAAGAAAGTTGGACTTCAAGCCATTTTTCAGTTTGGAGGACGCTGCATGATTATTTGCTTGGATTACAATTTACAAGCATTGGAATTACATGAGCTGCACGTCTTCAAAGAAACAAAGTCATATGGAGACTTAACTTGGGCCCACGCACCATAAGACACAAACAGCAATGTCACTTTAATTCCTAAGACCTGGGCCACATGACCATTTAGAGCAAGACTCGGCTTGGCCCACAACCTGCTTTTGAAATTTATTTAATTGATGCATGGAGGGAGTTGAGAAAGGGCCGGATTATTTTGACAACGGATACAGATCAATGGGCTGCAACTAGAATTAGATTGAGAATTAATTTACACTTTGGATTCAATTGGGGCACGACACTAGTTTTATTTTGACAACTGGGCAGCAACTTAGAGTTGAACTTCAACATCACACTAGGCCCGCACACGGAAATTGGCTGGGACTAAAACACAAGGCACATACATTTAAATTGGGATTAACTTAGAGCGCCGCGAGGATGACTGGAGAAGAAAGGGAGCGGCAGTGCAGCTTAGGCAATTTTCAAGTTTTCTTCGGTTTTTTCTAATTAGTTTTTTCTTAAATGTTTTGGTATTAAATTTTTTTTATTTGATTTTAATTTAATTTCATCATGAACTAATTTATGTTTCTAGGGTTACGATATAGCCTAACTTTGATAATGTAAATTTTTCATAGTTGAATTATTTTAATATTTATTTCTTATTATTGAGTATTTCATTCTAGATTTAATATTTGTGAATGTTTGATCACCATTTACATGATTTGAATTCCGTTTGAGACTGAGAAGTGATAATTGTTTCAGCCTTTGTTTGAGATACCATAAGATGCCGTAGGATAGAGATATCTATGAGCCTGTATAATCTTTATAAGGTTGATTTGTTCTTAATGAGTTTTGATAGGTTCAGAATTGTCATAGAGATATTTCGTTAATGCTTGAAAAAGATTAATGAATAAATTAGAGAAACCTGATTATCAACAATAGGAACATGTATTTTTAATTCAATGAAAAAAATTGTATAGAATTAGTTATAGTGAATCTCGAAAACCCTAGATTCTTGTTTTCTTGATAAAACTTGCCTATTTAATTTTGATAATTTACTGTTCTAGTTTAGTAATTAATTTTTTTATTCGAATTATCAGATAGATTCTAATTGAATACATTTCGGTATTTATTATTAATTTTTCAATCCTCGTGGGACGATATTCTTACTCATCCACTTTATTACCTGTTACAATTTGTGCACTTGCGAAATCGACGAGCAAGTTTTTGGCACCATTGCCGGGGATTTAGATAAAATTTCTAATAATATCGATACCACTTCAATTTCGATCTAATTTGATTTATTCTATCTTTTATTTTCAGATTTGCTTAGTGTATGAGACGAAGCACAAGCTTGGAGCTACAACTTTTTTATCCCTAAATCGAGAAAAGAACAAAGGGATTAAGGAAGAAGAAGCGAGAAGCTCGACAACATTCCGTCACTATGACAGAAAATGAAAATCCTAGATGGGATACACGGGCATTGAGGGCGTTTGCGTTACCACAAGTCACAGGGATTCATTTAGTTATCTGGAAACCTACTATTGAGGCCAACAATTTTGAGATTAAGCCGGCTATCCTACAAATGATCCAAATATCGATTCAGTTTTATAGACTGCCGAGTGATGACCCCAATGCCCATATCGCAAGTTTCTTGAAAATTTGTGACACTTTCAAGCACAATGGCGTTATTGATGATGTCATTCGCCTCCAGTTATTTCCGTTCTCTCTTCAAGACCAAGCCAAGAGTTGGTTAAATTCATTACCTGCTGACTCAATTACTACTTGGGAAGATTTAGCTAAGAAGTTTTGTACTAAATTTTTTCCACCTGCCAAGACAGCAAAGATGCGCAATGAGATTTAAAATTTTGCTTAAATGGAGAGCGAATCACTTTATGAAACTTGGGAGCGATATAAAGATCTACTTAGGCATTGCCCCCATCATGGATTGCTGAAGTGGATACAAGTTCAAAACTTCTATAATAGACTTGCTTATGCTACAAGAACTCTGATAGATGCAGCTTCAAGAGGAGTATTTATGGAAAAAATACAAGATTATGCATATGAGCTGTTGGAGGAGATGGCCATGAACAATTATCAATGGTCGAGTGAAAGAGTTTTACCAAACAAAGAAGCAAAAGTACCTGAGATTGAAGCTATTGCTACCTTGACAGCACAAGTCCACAAGCTTACTAAACAATTGAGAGCAAATCAATTGCCCGCAAATGCCATTCACTTAAGACAACTGGTTTGTGGTTTTTGTCAAGGCAGTCATGTGAGTGAAGAATATCAAGTGGGAAATCCGTTTTCTTAGGCCCAAGCAGAGCAAGCAAATTTTATTGCAAATTATAACAAGCAGAACAATCCATACAGTGCAACATATAATCCTGGGTGGAGGAATCATCCCAATTTTTTATGGAATAATCAAAATGTATTGAATCCTCCACCTAGTTCGTTATCTAGTGAACTACTAAAAGAAAAGTCGGCACTTGAAAAAGCAATGGCATAATTGGCTAATAACACCAACCGATTCATGGCAGAGACTAAGATCAACTTTCAGAATCAAGCAGCTTCAATTCAAAATTTGGAAGTCCAAATAGGTCAATTGGCCAATATGCTCACAGAGAGACAACGAAGTAATTTACTTAGCACAACTGAAGTGAATTCAAAGAAACAGTGCAAGGCCATCACTCTGAGAAAAAGGAAAGAGTTGGAACCTCCAACTGGAGGTAAGAAGTTAGAAAAAGAAGATCAAGAGATGAAAAGCACTAGACCACCAGGCAGTGAAGAGATATTTGAAAGTCAATCAATTCCACCACAGGATTCAACTCCAAGAGTTTCATTCCCTCAACGACTCAAAAAGAATAAACTTGATAAACAAGTTTCTAAATTTCTTGAATTAAAAAATTGCATATTAACATTCATTTTGCAGATGCCCTCGAACAAATGCCGAGTTATGTGAAATTTATGAAAGACATCTTGTCAAATAAGAGGAAGTTGGAGGAATACGAAACAATGGCTCTTACTGAGGAGAGTAGCACAATTCTACAAAAGAAATTGCCTTCTAAGCTTAAGGATCTAGAGAGTTTCAATATCCTATGTTCAATTGGAAATTTAGTGTTTGAAAGAGCGTTATGTGACTTAGGTGCTAGTATTAATCTCATGACTTTGTCTATTTTTCAGGAAGCTTGGACTAGGTGAGGCGAGACTTACTACGGTTTCATTGTAATTAGCATATCACTCAATAAAGCATCCAAAATGAGTTATTAAAGATTTGCTAGTCAAGGTGGACAAATTTATTTTTCCAGCTGACTTCATTGTTTTTGACATGGAGGAAGATAGAGAAATCTCCATCATTCTTGGCAAACCATTCCTAGCTACTGACCGAGCACTTATTAATATTCAAATGGGAGAATCGCGATTGAGAGTACAAGAGGAGGAGGTCACATTTAATGTTTTCAATGCTACCAAGTATCCAGATACAAGTGAAAGCTGTTTTAGCATCCAAACGACAGGAACAGACCAAGGAAAGCTCAAGTCGAGATGGTCAGGCCCATTTACGGTCGTTAAAATTTTTCCCAATGAAGCAGTTAAAATCACTCATGATGATGATAAGGGGACCTTCAAAGTAAATGGAAAACGCCTGAAACCTTATTTAAATGGTGGATTTAATAGCCAAAAGACCACCACTCTCTTGGATCCACCTTAGACAATGAACAACAGTCAAGCTATTGACTATAAATGAAACGTTTTTGGAGACAACCCAATTTTTTTATATTTCTATTTATGTTTTATTTTTTTCCTTTATCTTATTATTTTACGTTCATTACGTAAGAATACAGAGACCGAGGAAATCTCCAATGGGTATATGGCTGCACCTCAAGGAAAAATATTCAATTAAAAATTAGGGGAGTATCTTTTATCCTCTCTTATTCAGTTCTTTAATTTTTCTTCCTTTTTCCCATTGAGGACAATGGGATATTTAAATTTGGGTGAAGGAAGTTTGTTCAATATATTAGTAAATTAGTAAAAAAAAAAAAAAGTTGTTGTTTTTTGATATGTTTAGTTTGAAAAAAAAAATTGCCTATGATAAGAATATAGTTGAAACTGATTACAATTTTTAGGAAACATTCTCATTGCACAAGTCCAATTTTTAATTCTTTACTTGATATTGTTTAATTTGATATGATCATTAATCATTGTGCATATCTAGAGAAATTTTATGTGAACTTTATGAATATGGATGGTCTCTACTTACTTTAGAACTTGGTTGATTACTCTTGCAACAAAATCTTACATAAAATAATATTGGGAAGTGATTTAGGTATTTTTTGAATCGATTGAGCCTTTCAAGCTTACCTATATACTATCTTTTTTCCTAGTCACCCATTTGATCAATTCTTAAACAGGGTTAAAAAAGAGAGAGTGATATATAAGTATTCAAAAAAAAAAAAATGTACAAAGTTCTATTTACTCCAATGTTTTGAGTTGGTTAGTAACTAGGGGTATTCATTACCAATATTTACTCTTACGTCAAACTGCAACTTGAATTGAGCATGCACAAACACTTTAAGTATGTGACTTGTTGAGTAATTGGGTGCATCCATTACAAATGTTTACATTCACGTCAAAAGATGAGTGACAACTTGAAATAGAAAAAAAAAAGAAAAAAAACAAAACAAAAGGAACTATGAAAAAAAAAATGATGAAAGGAGGTATTTTGAGATATTCAAAGAGCTAAGAGAGTACATGTTTAGAAGTGAGAATACTCTAATTGCTTAAATCTTATCCTTTCTTTATTGCACTCACCTTAGCCATGCACCACTAGCTTAATATTTCTCTGGTAATATTTTATTCTATATTAATAGAGATTGATTTGAAAAGCAAGCCCACGGAATTTTTAGAAAATTATTATTAATTTACTTATTTACATAAAATCATTCAGGGAGCTAGTGATGAAGTGGGAATAATAAGTATGCATGAATATTGAGAAAGATAATGTGGTGGAGTTTAGTTTTGAATTAACATTTGGACTTTATTGATGTGAAATGATTCATTTGAATTATAAATTTTATGCAATCTTTGAGGCAAGAAATTTTATGAAGCAAATCAATACTTGTTTTTTTTTTTTTTAGTTTTTCTTTTTCTTTGTTCGAGGACTAAAAAAGTTTAAGTTTGAGAGAATTTGATAAATGTAATTTTTATATAAATTTTATTACCTTTTTACTTATTAAAATTGTTAGTTTTTTTATATTTATTTTGATTTGATTATTTATTTATTTATTTGTATTTAAAAGAATGAGAAGAATTATTGAAAAAGAAAGTTGGGCTTCAAGCCATTTTTCAGTTTGGAGGACGCTGCACGAGTATTTGCTTGGGTTGCAATTTACAAGCATTGGAATTACATGACCTGCACGTCTTCAATGAAACAAAGTCATATGGAGACTTACATTGGGCCCACGCACCATAAGACAAGCAGCAATGTCACTTTAATTCCTAAGACCTGGGCCACATGACCATTTTGATGCATGAAGGGAGTTGAGAAAGGGCCGGATTATTTTGACAACTTATACGGATTCAATGGGCTGCAACTAGAGTTAGATTGACAATTAATTTACACTTTGGAATCAATTGGGGCACGGCACTAGTTTTATTTTGACAACTGGGCAGCAACTTAGAGTTGGACTTCAACATTACACTAGGCCCGCCCGCGGAAATTGACTGGGACTAAAACACAAGGCACATACATATAAATTGGGATTAAGGCAGAGCGCCGCGAGGACCACTGGAGAAGAAAGGGAGCGGCAGTGCAGCTTCGGCAATTTTCAAGTTCTCTTCGATTATTTTTAATTAGTTTTTTCTTAAATGTTTTGATATTAAATTTTTTTTATTAGATTTTTATTTAATTTTATCATGAACTAATTTATTTTTTTAGGGTTACGATATAGCCTAACTTTGATTATGTGAATTTTTCATAATTGAATAAATTTAATATTTGTTCTTCTTGTTGAGTATTTCATTACGGATTTAATGCTTATAAATGCTTGATTACTATTTACATGATTTGGGATTCAGTTTGAGACTGAGAAGTGATAATTGTTTCAGCCTTTGTTTGAGATACCATAGGATGCCGTACAATAGAGATATTTATGGACCTCTGTAATCTTTATAGGGTTTCTTTGATTTTAATGAATTTTAATAAGTTCAGAATTGTTATAGAGATGTAGGAAATTTATCTGTTTAGATATTTTGTTAATGCTTGAGAAAGCTTAATGAATAAATTAGAGAAACCTGATTATCAATAATAGAAACAAATATTTTTAATTCAATGAGAGAAATTGCATAGGATTAATTATGGTAAATCGCAAACTCTAGATTCTTGGTTTTTTTTATATAAAACCTGTCTATTTAATTTTGATAGTTTACTGTTCTAGTTTTAGTCATTAATTCTTTTTATTCGAGTTAGAAGATAGATTTTAATTGAATACATTTCGGTACTTATTAGTAATTTTTCAATTCTCGTATGACAATACTCTTACTCATCCACCCTGGGCGAGGTCGCTACGGAGTTGGAGGCGCTTAGGCCTTCGGTTGTCCAATCCCACATAATTATCATCTCGGTTTAGGGCTATGGCTATGTGGAGGGGCTGCGAAGGTTGAGGGAAGAAGTCCTGGTCAATCCCTCCCTTGACCTGGATGAAATGGATACCCGGGATCTTGCTTCTAACGCCATTGCCAAGTCATTTGCTAAGAAGATTGGACACCGGGTTATCCGCCTTTCCAGCATTGCAACCAGAGTGATCTTCTGCCCCGACCCCCCACTAGGCAATTTGTTGTATAAATGTTTGTTGATTTTTTTTTTCTTTGTAACTGCTTTTCATGAATTAATGAGACCAGTCTTCCTGTTTGAAGCACACCTCGTTGTTACTTGTTTCTCTTGTTCCCTTAAGTACCCCGTGAATCCCTATCGAAACAAATTCGATAGGCATTTTATCAAGGGTTAGGGCTTGCCATCAAGCCTAACTTGCATGTGAAAGGTTGAGCGAATTGCAAGGGCCATTAAGGGGACAGATCCTCTGGCAGGTGAATTGTTGGGAGGGGGAGTGGGCCAGACCCAGAAACTCGATCCTCCGATTCGCAAGCAGCCTTTGAGGAGATAGGGGTTTTTACGAGTATGATCGGGCTAGTTCTCTTGAGCCTCGATCCCATAGAGGGCGAATCGTTGGGAGGGGGAATGGGCCAGATGTGACGCTCTCAATTTACGCTAAGAGTATTAACGTAAATTGAGAAGTCTGAGTAAGTAACACTAGGCTACTTACTCCATACGTATCGATCTTAAGATGCGTACGTCTATTCTTACTATCATGTATAATGAGATGTATAACGGAAAGTGGTCTAAAAAAAAATTTATAAAATAAACTAGTGATCACATGGTAAAATATAACCATAATATTCACATTGTCATATTTATAACATCAGATTGTACTATTATACATAACCTATTTCGTTTTCTCAGTCTTCTAATAATAATACATATTTATCCAACTACCATACTAGAACCACCTCGGTTCCTTCTTGACTTCTGGAAACTCTCTCCCGTAACGAAACCTATCCAGACTAATAAAAAAGTCCCAATGAAAATATTGCCCAAATGGAGTTGTGTAAACCCCGCACACGGATAACATTCCATCTAAGCCTAATGTCAAACAGCATCCGATACGTCTCTGCTCCTCGGAGAAAACGGATGCATCGTGTCTCCATATCCCCATCGGTTGATCATAGATATCCATAACAGGAGAGTCAAAAAAATCAAAAAGAGAAAAGTCAGAAGGTCTATCAAGGTGCTTCTGAGCTCCCTGAGACATAGGGGCCTTTCCCTTGTCCGCCATATGGTCCTGTACAATAATTAAATTTTCCAGAAAGACACAAACAAATAAAAGTGAAAGGAAATCTCTGTAAGTACACTTATAACATAACAATGTATGGATAAAGTACAACATAAAACACATGACAAGATCATGATAAATGTATAACACATGAATTAACTTATGTGTCTCATGCGTATGAGTGACAAGCAAATGATTGACTGTTACTTTCTATGGACCTATTCTTATTATACTTAAAATTCTTATTACTTGTAATATCTTTCGTAATATTGTGGGTCATACGTATTTCATCACCTCAACGGGCGTTATGTATCGCCGTTCCCGTCGGGTTTTCTCAGCATTACGCGCCAGTTTAGCCATACATAAGCTCATCAATTTTTCGGGCGTTACGTATCGCCGTCCCCGTCCTGACGAGCCTCGTGTCAATCTTTCAGGCGTTACGTATCGCCATCCCCGTCCTGACACGGAATTACTTAGTATAGCGGGTATTACGTATCGCCGTCCCCGCTAGTCATGTCAATCCTCCGGGCGTTACGTATCGCCGTCCCCGTCGTGACACAACACTTAACTTATCACTTTTCCTTAACCTTTTTCTTATCGTATTCTCTTAAAATACACGTTGTGACTTGTGACGATACATATGTGACGAATAGTAATATATATGGAACCTTAGACTTGTGACATGCATGCTTTCTATTTTCGTAAAGCATATGACATAGAGAAGTACATCACAAAAGTTTACATGCACATACGTCACTTAAATACGTAACGTCAAATCTTAGCAAATAATACGTATGCAATTAAATAAATTATTAAATTTTATTAAATCAAGGGGCTAACCGAAATCTTATAGAAATTATCCTTAGTTATTATTCTTTTTATTATATTCAGCTCACGCCCACAAATTTGCATACTTCTCTAATTTAATTATTTCTAAGTATTTCTTGAACTATTTTTATCTATATAAAACTTTACTATTATTATTATTTTATCTTTTTAAGATAATAATTATTAAAAATCCTTCTAATATATTATGTTTCCAAAATTATCATATTTGTTAAAAAACTCATTCAAAACATTCACTAGAAGTTTTAAAAGTGAAGGAAATCTTCCTTTTTCAAGGGCTTCCTACTCTCTTCTGTCACTTATTCTCAATTTCGTCTTTCATAGAATTCTTATCTCTTAAAACTTAAAACACAAATATTGTAGATATTTGTCTTAGCTTTTCATATCCTTTTGAATCACTCAATTTTGCCTTCCCACTAAAAAGTTACGACTGTTTTACTATAAGAGGGTAAATCTGTTAACTCAACCTCCTTGAGGTCCGAAAGTTACTAAGGTTGTTCTTTCAATTTTTTATAAATCATGACCTCATATTTTCACATATTCCTCTTATTATATGATCATAAAACATATTCCTAAGTTACTAAAATTTTTCCTAGTATTTTTCCACAACAAAATTACTTCATGAATCAAAAATATTTAAGCTACCTCATACATGATGCATAGGCTTAAACAAGCATCAAATAGGCATTAAAATAAATCTAAAAATTAAGCCACTTATACCACACCAAGAGTATGTTAAGAAATGCACTTAAAATTTTTTTCAAAACTAAAAGAGTAGTTTTGAGTTGATTTTGCACCACACTTCTCTCCAAGACTCTCACTTAGCTTCTTTTTGATGTGTGTGTGTTGTGAGTGCAATTTCTTTTATTTTTCTTAGTTTTCTCTCAAGGGACTCGTGTGACCTCTCTAAAAGGAAGTAAAGGGAAGCTTAAGGGTCTATTTATAGGAGTGAAAACTTTGCTTAAGGGCTAGAAAGGGCAGGGGTATTTCAGCAACCCCTTTGGCTGAATGTGTGAGCTGTCCCTCCTAAACCTTAGGCCTTATTATCACCCCTAAATCTCATGATTTCCTAAGGTTTTCATCTCATGGCTAAGCTTCCTCCATATCTAAAATAATCCCAGATCAATGGTTAAAAAAGATTACAACACATAGATAAAAAAAATCAAACAAAATCTAACCGAATCTGGAAATATTTTGGATGAAATCAGTCCAGCCACTTGGCTTTTGGCTGGCTCCCACGATTTCTACCTCTTTTCTTCACCTTTTACCACATGTTCCAGACCTCCTTGACACCCTTAGGACCTCTTGGAAGAATCCCCTTAAGGCTTGGTTGACAATTGGTTAAAAATGGAAGGGATAGTTGGCTGGTTTGGTTGGTTCTCCTCCAATCAGATTTTGTTCCTACTTCTTCCATGATTATAAAAAAAATTTCTTCTAGAAACTCTTCCACCACCATATACAAACCTTTTCACACATATCTAGAAGATAAAAATTGAGAGAACCAATCAAATTGAGGCTCCTAAAGTAGGTCGGTGGTTTGATTTATTTTCGGGCTTCAGTTTACGCTCAAATCTGATCAGTCCACTTCCAGCCCGGTTAACACATTGATACAATTCGATTCTTCAAAATATCCAAACATGAAAGTTTTAGATATTTCTCTTAGTGATCCATAGGCTTTTGAATCACATAAATACGAGGTCATATGAGAGAGATATCATCAATTTACCAAAACATGTTCTTCTAATCCGAGAACCCACTTTTAGGCTATCTAAGTGTTTTTTCCACTCCACTTCCTATTTCTCAAATTTTCCTCTTAATCTCCTTGATAGAATTATTCTATAGATGAAAGGTAAAATATTCTAATTTATTCTCTAAAAAAATAAAATATTTGATCATAATTCTCCTTGTTTCAATGACTACTTGAGGTGTTTCTAGATTAAATATTCCTTCCAATTACCATAGCTTTCCTAAAATTCCCTTAAGAATATTAAATTTCTAAATGAATCTATTCCTAGAGATGTATATATGTATAAAAGAGAAGAACGGGTTATTACACCAGACCCAAGACTCGACCCCGCAATTCGTAAGCAACCATTAGGGGGATGGACCTCCTAGCGGGTGAATCATTGGGAGGGGGAGTGGCCCAGACCCAAGACTCGACCCTACGATTCGCAAGCAGCCATTAAGGGGATGGACCCTTTAGCGGATGAATTGTTAGGCGGGAGAGCAGGCCAGACCCAAGACTCGACCCCGCGATTTGCAAGCAGTCGTTAAGGGAATGGGGGGTTTTACGAGTATGCTCGGGCTAGTGCCTTTGAACCTTAACCCCATGGCGGGCGAATCGTTGGGAGGGTCGTGGGTCGGACCTAGGACTCAACCCCGCAATTCACAAGCAGTAGTTAAGGGAATGGGGAGTTTACAAGTTTGTTCGGGCGAATCGTTGAGGAGTAGACAAGCTCATCTCGTCTACGAATCCAAATTGGCTCTAAGGGTTGTTTGAATTGGGAGATGAGATGAGTTGAGATAAATTTTGAAGATTGAATAAAATATTATTGAAATATTATTTTTAATATTATTATTGTTTTAGAATTTTAAAAAATTGAATTGAAATTTTAAAAAGTTAAATTGTTTATTATATTTTGTATGAAAATTTTAAAAAATATAATAATAAATTTAAAATGAGTTGAGATGAACTTCCAATCCAAACCTCCCCTAAGAAAAATCTATGTACAGTTGGTTTGGACAGTCGATAGGCAAACGCCTGACACAGTTGGTCCCATTTTCTCCCATTCTTCCTCCTCTTTCGCCCCCCCTTTCTTTTTCTCAACAGACCTATTCTTTTTCTCAGCCACTGCACTTCCATTTTTCAGGCCGTTTAGTTGCTTTTCCTTCTCTGTTTTTGATGTAATATTTCGTTGATAAGCCTTTTTGTATTTGTTCCCATTTCGACGATTTGTTGTTTCTTCCTACGGTTTGGTTGTCAACCTTGAATATTTCAAAAAATGAAATAAGAAGAGAGTTGAAGATTCCAAAAGTTTTTCTGGCTTTGATTGTTCGAAGGTTGTTTTCTTGCCAACCAAACGGGTTATATATGGTTTTTTATTTCTTCGGACGAACACAAAGAACATTGCAACTTCAGCCCAAAGCTTTCAGTTAGTTATGTTAATGGATATAGAGAAAATTAAATATATGATTTATGAGATCAATTATCCACGTGATGTTTTTCTTTATTCGATACATATATATCTCTTTCTACTATAATAAGTAGCAATCTAACGATCATTTAACATATTTTCTTATTTTTCATTAAATTTTATTTTATTTTTTTTGTTAAATCTAACTTCATCCATCCGTCTATCTGAATTTTGGAATAATGTAATTCTTAAAATTTAGTCTCCTGATTCAAACTATTAAATCAAACACTTTAAAATCAAATGTAGTTAAATTCAAAATTCCTATCCTCCCTAGATTAAAATTAACATCCAATTTTAAACTCAACTCAATCTACTTATGATTAGCGTTATCCTTTTTCTATCTCTATAAATCTCACCAAACACTCAGATTAAACAACACAAATTATATATAATTTATATAACATGTAAATTATAAATTATTAATATTTTATTACTAAACATTTATTAGTAATGAATTATATAATAATAACACATTATAATATAATATTATAACATTAGTAAATCTACTTCACATTACAAATTCAAAAATAACATTATTTTATATAAATTATAATTTATATTACATATAAATTTATATATGATTTAAAATTTCTATTCTTTCTTTATATTTAAAAAAAGAAATGTAAAATAATTAAGTTTAAGTTTATTTGCCAACTACATTTGCGAATATAATTATTTGAATAAAATATTATTTATTTCTCAATTTAAATTCATTATGAAACATTAAATTCAAATAATAATATTTTATACATGAAATTATAATAATTATTAAATAGTTATATATTTCATTACTTTATATCAGTTGATGATCTAATTTTATACAATTCTTTCGTTATTAAGATATTTTCATTTTATTACCGTCAAATATTTATTAGAATTTACATTTTTTTCCTCTATGCATTACATTATTGATCCAATTTTTTTTTTTTTTTTATAAAAACTATATCATTTCTTAAAAATAACATCTTCACTAAATTTTACTCTTCCTTAATATATATATATATATATACACACTAGATCGAGAGCAATGTGTGAAGCACGTTGCCTAGTTAAGTAAAAAAGATTTTTTACAAAAATAATATAATTTTTTTTAAAATTTTTAACAACCATCTATAAATAATAATAACTCAAATGTAACAGTACTATAAATAATAAAGAAACTAAAAGACATTGGATATTCTATCAATTGCGTTCTTAGCAAAATATATGAATAAACTTAAAAAGTCAAATATGTATCACATAAGTTTGTCCTGATATTTCTCCTATAAAGCATTCTCCACCCAAATAAAACTCGATTTGCTCCTTAATCACCTCTTTGATTTTCTTCCACTCAAAAGCAGGCTAAATCGACATCAATAAATATTAGGATGAGACGGGAGATCAATATGCAAATATTCCTATTTAAAATTCAGGTAACAATTTTAGCATCTTTCATATGTGAAAATAATGAAATATCTACACACAAAAATCTTTTCTCCCAGATTTAAGTTATAATCCACCGAGATCCTAATGAGAGGGGTCCCTAGCATTCTCCTGTAGAATAAATAATAAGATGCAAAATGCGTTTGACAATATTCCACTAAAATCAAATAAAAAAATATCCATTTTATTGAAGGAAATTATAGAAAAAAACTAAAATGAGGTCTCAACAGCATTTAAAACAACAAAGATACCCAAGCACAAATTTAAAACTTCAGTCTTACAGTAGCATACACCACAATTTTCCCTGCTAAGGACAAAAAATTAGAAAAAATAGCATAAATAAATAAATGATGTCCATGACTCATGAAAAAGAAAACGAATGCACAATGGGCAGATAATACTAGCATGACTAAATTCTACCTATAGAGCTAGAAATCAATCTATTGCCACTAGAGCTGTAATCCAATTTTGAAAGAAAATTATGATCACTACAACTCAAAATTCTTACTTCCCTAAACATCTTTATGAGGAATACAATCCGCTCATCGAGAGGGTAATAGAGAATCATTTTTTAGGTTGTTTTCATTTAACTTTCTACAGTGTTTTTCCACCTTGTTTTAAAGATGTGTGAACTGCTACATTGTTGAATATAATAACTTAAAAGATTACAAACAATTGCATGTTGTGGATTGTGATAGTAACATCGAACCATGTTAAATGATGAAATATAACTTGAATTTTATCAAAGACTTGTAAAGTCTCTCAATATAAGTTGTGAGCGGAGAATCCTGTCGGGGATTCTAGGCTTTGGGCCCAACATAAAATCTAGGGGAGGCCCGAATGGAGCCTCCATGCCAAGGCGGGAGGCAAGTCCACTGAGCCATAAGGCGGAAAGTGAGACCGAGCCAAGAGAAACTCTAGAAGGCCCATACCACGCTGAGTGGAAGCATCTGATATGACAAGTACTGTATTCAATTCAGATACCTGCCTTAGGCACGTCGCATTTAATGTGGAAGCCTGCCCCAAGCACGTTGCATTAAATGTGACTCAGATAGAAACACGCCTAGCCAACCCAGAAGCATTAAATGCACAGCTGGAATTCCTCACCACATTAAATATGAGTTAGGAACTCTGGCACATGTCATGGACAAAGTAGAGGCTGGCACCATGTTGCTGAAGGGACAAATCACTCACACAGTCATGAAAGACCGCCCAAGACACGTAAAGGGAATGATGGCCTGAACTAACAAGACAACCATCTCATCCTCCAGGGACGTGCCTAATGCTCTCTAAGGCCTATAAACAGCCAGAGATACCATGAATCACAGGTTAATCACACTATCTTTACTCTCTTATCTTCATCCTTCTTACTTATTCACTAACTTTGGTATCGGAGTGATCTCAGGGCTCTACCACCCCTTCTTATCCAACTACTATCTGTGGGATAGCATGGCATGTACTCCATATGATGGCTACGATGTGATCCCAAACTACCCGTCTAGAAGAAGCCCACGACCATAGGATGGAAGCCAGGCTCGCAGCAATAGAGGAAACCGTAAGGAAGCTGAGAGAGGAAAATCCCGAGTGTTGTGCTTGTCCGAACGATGGTATTCTCAATACATACCCGTGGCCAGTTGTCCAGGTTGTTCTTGGCTCAGCCTTCATTCCCAGTTGTTCTCAACCGCCAGGCTGGCGTGGAGACGGGGTTGGGGTCGCCTGTTGTCTCGGATTTGCCTTTCCCCGGGGTCATTGTTGCCCTTTTTCTTACAGTCCCTAGAGGGGCCTTCTCGCTGACTAGCGGCTATTCTGTTTATGCACTCCATCTCTTCTAGGCCATATTTGGCTAATTTAAGATTTTTCTATAATCATTTATAAATTCTTGTTTCACCTAACAAATAGTTAGCTGTATCGACTTTATGTGATTAATTCTCATTTGAATTATGCTTGTTGCCAGTGGCCTCACTACAAAAAAAGGCTATTTGCCGGCATTGCATAAATGCTGGCAATTTTACAATAAGCGTCGGTAATGCTTTTACAGGCCTTTTTGTACCACACATCTCTAGAGCTACTAAGGGGAAGTTATTTTTCAGCGCTTATGCAAACGCCATTAACCCATTTTTGGTTAGCGTCATTTTTTGCATCTTGTTATCGACATTTTAAAATGCCAGCAATCCACCAGTTCGTCTCTAACAAACTTTTTGTGGATTGTGTTACCGACACTTACAAGTGTTGGTGATCAGCTTTTATTTTTTGGCATTTTTTTAAACGCCACCAACCCAATTTTGGTTACTGGCATTTTGTGCATTACATTGCCAACATTTTCAAATGCTGGCAATCATTAGTTCATCTCCAACAAACATTTTGTGACTTGTGTTACCGGCGCTTACAAATGTCAGTAATCAATTTTTATTTTTTGGCCTTTTTTGTAAACACCACCAATCCAATTTTGGTTACCTGCATTTTGTGCATTATGTTTCCAACAGTTTCAAATGTTGGTAATTGAACATTTCGTCCCCCACATTTTTTTTACCGACTTCTACAAGTGCCATCAATATTTGTTGCACTCAACGTTTTGTGGATTTTTACTGATGCTTACAAATATCGGTAATCATCTATTTCTTTTATTGACATTTATAAATGCTGATAAATTATTTTGATACTTGCATTTTTTAAATTGTGTTATCGACGCTTACGAGTGTTGGTAATTATTTTTTGTTTTACTGACGTCTATATTTGCCGGTAAATTATTTTGATATTGATATTTTGGAGACTGTTATCAATGCTTACTAATGTTAGTGTTCTCGACGCTTATGAATGACGGTAATCATTTTTTATTTTACTGATGTCTATATCTACTAGTAAATTATTTTGATATTGGCATTTTGGAGACTATTATCGGCGCTACAAATGTCACTAATTTTGTTAGCACCGAAATAGGCACCCACCAACCGATTTAAATTTACAATATACCATCCACAAAATTTAAAAATGCACAAAAATAGGCACCCAAAAATGAAAACAATTTTATTAATTTCAACTATTTTTGAACTAATACAAGTAAAAAAGTAAAAGCTCTTTCTAAACTAATAGAAAGTACTATTAAACTCTTCCTTTGCTGGCAAGAAAAAAAAACTAAGAAAAAGGCCTAATCGGGTCATTCTCCAAGTAATACATAAACTATAAATTTTCTAAATATAATGAAATTATCTAATTTTCAAAATTTAATACAAAAGAATGATCCATACTCTAGTAACCCAAATAGAATTCCACATTCTCCAAAAATGGGAGACCTTGCCATTGGGTCTGACCAGCTTGCACCTCTTCTTTATATATGCTACTTCCAAAAGCCTTGCCTACAATCTACAGATGCACACAAAACACAACAGGAATGCCCACTGACATAACAAGGTTAATTAACAAGAGAAACTACATTCAATTGTATATCCAGAATTGTCATAGCCATCACACCCTGTACAGTGTCCTCTTGTAAGCGAACAAAATGGAAAACAACAAACTAATTATGCAATAATTAACATCACCATTTCAAAGTTAAAAACCCAGGAATAAAGGAAGAAAATTACCATGAGATCTACGAGAATCATTGCAACACAAGAATAATATTAGCTGAACTCCAAAAAATAGGTTTTATTTTGTTAGGATAGGTTTTCTTTACTTTCCTGCAATGTCAGAGTAAATAAGTGATCCTAAAAATAGTGATTTGGATGCATAAATAACTTTTTAAAGAGATGCTCATAAACTACTTCTGTAGATTCCAATATGTGGATGCTTAAAACATGTTGATGCTATAATAACACAGATGGATCTATATTTGTTACCCGTCTAATCATTTGTTTTCTCAACACTCTTAGTTCTAGACTCCGAGAAAAGAGCTCCATTTTTTTTATAGAAAGTGATTTCTCTTCTCCAAATTTCTAAGCCTTCTGAGAGGATGTGCTTCCTCCTCTTTGAATTCTTTCAAGGATTCACTTTGTAGTTTGTGGACCCAGTCCGTATGCATCCTCTCCATTAATCTCCCCTCCATTGACACTAGAATTGGAACTGCAACTATCCGATTTTGCACTGTAAGAAGAGTATGGTTTTGATATATACTCTAGATAATCCTCATTCACGTTGAAACCATCTTTTCTTAGGCTTCCATATTTTCTTTATATTCCTCAAGTTCATCACTTAAATGAGTTCTTCCTCTCTCTTGGCAAGCAAATCAGTTAGTCTAATTATCTAAAGCATTAAACATATCTAATGCATAGCCTAAAAAGCATTAATACTGATCTGCATGTGATGACTAAGCAAACAATAAACACTGCACCTGTTTACACACCCTAGGCCTAGTGTGTGAATACAGTTGAAATATGCTAGCTAACAGAAATTTTGTAATGCCCATGATATAAAACTTGTTTGGGTTGATGATCTTAAAAATTCATGCGCCGGCATATCATCTATTTTTTACCTTTATATATATATATATATATATATATCTTAGTTATCTGGTCAATTGAGTATTATTTATTATTTATTCCTAATAAGATATAATATTTTAGTTTCGAACAGAGAAAAAAACATAAAGTATAATGTAACAACCGGTTTAAGCCCAGCCCAGCCCAGCCCAGCCCAGCCCAGCCTTCAAACGACGCCGTTTTATGCTAGGTAAGTTTCCTTTATTTTCCCTTTCTCTTCTTTTCTTCTTCTTTCTCCTTCATCCTCTACCCTGACAGTTTCCCTCTGTTTTTCGTTCGCGACTTTCCCTCGCCTAACCCCCCACGTTCTAGGCGGTTTCTCCATCTCAGATGAAATTTATCTCCCTCACCTCCCTTTCGGCACCTGTATTTTCCAATTTGGGCTTTATTTCTGCTGTCTCCTCTCTTACGCGGAACTCCTCTGGTTTTCGCACCTTTGCGTTTTCACCGGTAAGCTTTCTAGTTTTCTCTTCTCTCTCAGCTTTTCCATCATTCAAGGGTTGCGTTTTGGGGTTTTTTTCAATTCGGAATATTTATTTGTGTTTGCACCGGTGGTTGTAGGCGGCCATAACAGAAACAAGGAATTCAATTTCTTAGCCTCTGTTGTTCTTGCAGGTTGTTCTCCATTCTCAGGTAAGTTTCTCAGTTGTTGAATAGATGATTAACTTATGTGAATTGGTTTAGAGGTTCTTTAAATTTCTCGGTCTTTCCGAGGGGTATTTTTGGTGGTATTTTTCTGGGTTCAATATCCATGTTGTTGCCGAGAGTGTACTGCTTTAGTTGGAAGGTTGGGGAGGTTAGCGAATTAATATATGATGTTTGGATTTGATAAATTTACTGGATAGATTTCTCCCCGTAATATTTATGGAATATTTTCTCTAATTTTCCGAATCCATTTTCGAAGTGATTTTTGGTAGATGTTCAAGGGATTCGTTGTTAAATTTCTTTTGCTGTTTGGTGCTGCCGATAGGTTGTTTGGGACGTTTTGTGTAATATAAAATGGTTGGGTTTGGTTTTATTGAGCGTATAGGGTACTATAATTTTTGGGTTGGCTTTATCAGAGGGATGCTTGATGATGAGTTGGTAGTGGGCTGAAATGATATTTTTTAGTATGGAGTGCGCTGGTTTCGTATTGTTGGAGAGTGAAGGGTTATATATATATATATATATTTTGGTATTATGTGATCTTGTTTGTGGTGGCTACCTCATTTGTTTGGGGAGTATTATATACTATTGTTTTGACTACTAAGATTACCTGTTGATGTTTATTTTAGCTAGCTGGTTATATGTTTAAGTGAACGATTTGTTTAATTATCCAAGTGTTCTCAGGATGCCACCTCGACGTGAGCGAAGTGTGTCGGACTTAAATGCGGCCAGAAATGAAAGGGAAGCAAATCCAAGAGCTTCTGAAGTACTTCGAGCAGCAGTGCATTAGCTAATTGATGATCTTGCACAAAATTTATCTGGCCATCACCGCACCACAAGTGAAAGGGGTTGCACTGTGGAAGATTTCAACAAGTTGTATCCCACGTCTTTTGATGGAAGAGGCGATCCGATACTGGCAGAGGATTGGGTACAAAATATTGAGGAGATATTTCGAGTCTTGCCTTGCACGGATGAACAAAATGTGGCGTTTGTTACATTCAAGCTGACCGGGGAGGCGAGAAGGTGGTGGATCTCTGAAAGGACTATCAGGGAAGCTGGAAAGACGGAAATAAAAAGTTGGTCGCTGTTCAAGGAAGTCTTCCTAGAGCGTTTCTTCCCAGTCTCAGTTAAGAAAGATAAAGCTATGGAATTTGCCACCTTAGTTCAGGGAGCGATGTTAGTACACCAATATGCAGCCAAATTTACCGAGTTGGCACGTTTTGCGGCATATTTGATTCCAGATGAAGAGAAGAAGTGTCGCAAATTTAAACAAGGGCTGAACGAGAAGCTTTTTTAGTGAGTAGTGGGCTTCCAAGTAAAAAAATTCACAGAATTGGTGAATAAGGCTACAGTGTTTGAAATAAGTCTTTAAAGAAGTGCAACTTTATCTGATCAAAGGAAGAGGTCTACCTCATCTGGATACCATACAAGCGTCAATCAAGGATCGTGGAAGAAGAAAAATGAAGGGGGTAGTTCAAGCAATAGGCCAGGCCAGAGTAATTGGCAGCCCTACCAGTGTAAGACATGTAACCAAGTGCATTCTAGAGAATGCAGAAGAGGGGCAAGACTATGTTTCCGTTGTGGCAAGTCAGGACACTTGATAACGCCCAAAGAATAACGCGGTAATTGTAGTTCAGCTTTGGGGTGTCGATTCCACAGGGAGACAATTAAAAGAAAAGTAAAATAGCAAAGAAACTAAAAAATTAAACGATTAATGAGGGAAGAAAAATTGACTTTAAATAAAAATTAAAATTAGACAAAGTAAATAATGAAAAAGTAATTAAAGTTGACGAACAGTAGAGTGTCGAGAATCCCTTGCACATATCCGGTATTTTTAATTATTTTCAATTTACTGATAACTCAATTGAGAATTCAATTCCGTAATTCTCAATCGGAAGATATGAAATTATAAACCAAAAATTAAATCAAATGTAATTCTTTGAAAAATCATTCATCACTTTAAATCACACAAATTGTTATTCACATTGAGAAAATCCAACGACGACAACATACCCAGGGAACAATATTGCAGCAGAGAATTAAATCAATATAAATAATCAATGGATCCAAAAATAATTAAAGAATAAATTCATTCAATAGAAAAAGCATGACTGAATCTATAAATGAAATAAATTCCAAAATTATTCGGAAAAGAAAACACTGACAATATTTTGAGAATAATAAAACAAAGAATTTTAATAATTGAAAATCAAATACATAAATTAAAAATAAATTAAAAATACCATCTAGTGTGCAAGTTCATCCCTAACCCTACTTGAGAATTTAGTTATCCATGAATAGGATAGACAACAAAAATCTCAAGAAGAAAATCATCATCTGCGTTCGTCTTCTTCTCACGTTCACGCTTCTTCGTTTCACCTTGCGGCCGTCTGCTTCTGCCTCTTCCCCCGTATGAATATAAATGTATATATATATATATATATATATATATATATATGCTGAATGTCATGCGGCTTAATTCCCTTCTTTTTCGTTTACGTCTCTTTTTACTTTTTTCGTTGCACGTTTTTCGTCCTGCCGCTTAAACTCCCTCAAATATATATGTATGCCTTCCCATGAAATGTCATGCGGCCTTAAGTCTCCAAGTCCCAGTGAGATTCCTCCTTTCCCCGTTTACGTACAAACATATATATATATATATATATATGTATATATATTAGTTGCCGTACTGCTCTTGGACTCCAATTGAAAGCCTTTGTGATGAATTAAATTTCTTGTGCTTTTCTCCCTCTTCATCTAAAAATAAATAAAATAAAATAAAATACAAATAATGTTTAAAAACATCTCAATGTAAATAGAAATCTAATTAAATAAAATAAGTGAAATCCAATCATTTCTATTTTCATTCTTTGCAATTTAATCAAATATTAGGATATTTAGAGTGCACTTTTGCACACTCATCAACACTACATCAGGAATTGCCCTCTGCAACAGGATAACAATAACGCGAACATGTTGCCACCCCAGAGAAATGAAGTTACAGGACGAGGTAACAATCAGCGTCCTACTGCACCTGCTCGAGTCTTTGCATTGACACCAGGAGAGGCTGAAGGCAGGGATGATGTGATCACAGGTATTTTTTGTTTCTCGTTTTCTTTTAGGATTAACTTGGTATTCAATGCGGATCTTTAATAGAAGGAGTATTTTTCTTTTTTTTTTTTTAATTTGTGATCACAGGCATTCTTCCATTGTTTTCTAATGATGCTACTGTATTATTTGATTCTGGGGCAACACATTCGTTTATTTCTTTGAATTATGCTAAGTTTTGCACATGGGAAAGTGAAAGGTTGGAGTATAGCCAAGTGGTCTCGACACCGATAGGGAATTCGGTGTCTTGTCACAAAATTCTCCGTGGCTACCCCATATCTGTTGAAGGAAGATTGATGCCAGCTGATCTTATAATTTTTGATATGTTTGGATTCGATGTAATTTTGGGGATGAACTGGCTGGCTTCATACCATGCCAGTATTGACTGCTTTAAAAAGGAAGTAATCTTCAAGCCTCCTGAGGGAGATGGAATTCGATTTGTGGGGTCGAAAGTGCGATCACTTCCATTAGTCATATCAGCAGTTCAGGTTGGAAAATTACTGCGAGATGGTTGTCAAGGATTTTTGGCTTGTGTGATAGATGCACCAAAGGAAGAGTTGAGTTTAGAAGAGATTCCTGTTGTGAGAGAATACCCGGAAGTGTTTCCTGAATACTTGTCTGGATTACCACCCGACTGAGAAGTAGAATTTGCGATTGATCTTGCTCCGGGCACGGCACCGTTGTCCAAGGCTCCTTATAGAATAGCGCCATCAGAGCTTGTCGAACTCAAAGAGCAGTTGCAAGACTTATTGGACAAGGGTTTTATCCAACCCAGTGTGTCCCCATGGGGTGCTCCAGTTTTATTTGTGAAAAAGAAAGATAGGACAATGAGAATGTGCATCGACTATAGGGAACTCAACCGAGTAACTATCAAGAACAGATATCCCTTACCCCGTATAGAGGACCTTTTTGATCAACTGCAAGGTGCACAAGTTTTCTCTAAAATTGATCTTCGGTCAGGGTATCATCAACTGAAGATCAAGGCAGAAGACGTATCTAAGACCACTTTCAGAACCAGATACGATCACTATGAGTTTTTGGTCATGCCTTTCGGCTTGACTAATGCTCCTGCGGTATTCATGGATTTAATGAATAGAGTATTTCATGAATTCCTGGATAACTTTGTGGTCGTCTTCATTGATGACATCTTGATCTATTCTAAAAGTAAGGAGGAGCATGAGGAACACTTGAGGCTAGTACTCGGAACACTTAGGGAGGAAAGGTTGTTTGCTAAACTAAAGAAGTGTGAGTTCTGGCTGGATTCAGTTATATTTTTGGGGCATGTGGTTTCAAAAGAGGGTATTTCAGTGGACCCAGGGAAAGTGGAAGCAGTAGTTAACTGGCTGGCACAGAAGAATGTTCGTGAGGTTAGGAGTTTCTTGGGATTGGCGGGATACTATCGTCGATTCATTGAGGGTTTTTCTAAAATAGCACTTCCTCTCACCGCCCTTACCAGGAAGAATAACAAGTTTGAGTGGACAGAAAAATGTGAAGAAAGCTTTCAGACCTTGAAACAAAGACTTGTGACCGCCCCAGTTTTAACAGTTCCCACTGCGAGAGGTGGTTTTGTGGTGTATAGTGATGCTTCAAGATTGGGTTTGGGGTGCGTATTAATGCATCACGAAAAGGTTATAGCTTACGCTTCTCGACAACTGAAAACTTATGAACAAAACTACCCTACACATGATCTAGAGTTGGCAGCGGTGGTATTCGCACTCAAGATTTGGAGGCATTATCTGTGTGGAGAAAAGTGCG
Organism: Platycarya longipes; assembly: GCA_036559045.1. Classification (NCBI taxonomy): domain Eukaryota; kingdom Viridiplantae; phylum Streptophyta; class Magnoliopsida; order Fagales; family Juglandaceae; genus Platycarya; species Platycarya longipes. The sequence continues at coordinate 7,647,264 of CM071799.1, read as the reverse complement.
AAATTTACACAGATCATAAAAGTTTGAAATATTTCTTCACCCAGAAAGAATTAAACATGAGACAGAGAAGATGGCTTGAGTTAATAAGGGATTATGATTGTACTATAAACTACCACTCAGGCAAAGCGAATGTTGTAGCTGACACCTTAAGTAGGAAATCATTGAGTCCAGTAGTTGCAACCCTTACCACCCAGCCCCAGTTGTTAATGGACTTAGAGAGGGCTGGTATTGAGGTTATCACTAATGATACAAGCACTTTTGTGGCCAGTTTAATAGTGCAACCAGATTTGTTAGAGAGAATTAAAGGAGCTCAGAAAATAGATTCAGCGTTGATAAAGTTGAAGTTAAAAACGGGGACAAAGCTGATTTTAGCATTTCCGAAGATGGAGTTTTGAGGTTTAGAGACAGATTGTGTGTGCCGGCCGATAATGCACTGAAGAAGATAATTCTTGAGGAGGCACACCGCTCTTTATACACTGTCCATCCAGGGAGTACCAAGATGTATCGGGACTTGAGAGAGTCTTTTTGGTGGAACGGTATGAAGAGAGAAATTGCTAAGTTCGTAGAACAGTGCCTGACTTGTCAACAGGTGAAGGCAGAGCATTAGAGACCAGCAGGGTTGTTACAGCCATTACAGATTCCAGAATGGAAGTGGGAGCATATATCCATGGATTTTGTGACAGGTCTACCAAGGGCTTTAAACGGACAAGATGCAATATGGGTAATCGTGGATCGCTTAACGAAGACTGCGCGTTTTGTGCCCATTAAAGTTTCTTACAAATTGGAGAAACTAGCTGAGCTATACATACAAGAGATTGTAAGATTGCATGGGATACCAGTGTCCATTGTGTCAGATAGAGATCCTCATTTCACTTCTAGATTTTGGAGAAGTTTACAAGAGGCAATGGGTACTAAGTTAAATTTAAATACGGCTTATCACCCTCAGACAGATGGACAATCAGAATGGACCATTCAGATTCTAGAAGACATGTTGAGGGCATGTGTGATGGACTTTAAAGGAATTTGGATACGACACTTACCATTGGTGGAATTTGCTTATAATAACAGCTTCCAGACTAGTATTGGGATGGCATCGTATGAGGCTTTGTATGGCAGAAGGTGTAGGTCCCCTTTATATTGGGATGAGGTTGGTGAAAGAAAAATACTGAGACCAGAGATCATTCAAAAAACCATAGAAAAGATTGACATCATTAGAGCTAGAATTAAAGCAGCTCAGGGTCGACAAAAGAGCTATGCTGATAACCGACGTCGTCCACTAGAGTTTGAAGTTGGAAATAAAGTATTCTTGAAGATAGCGTCAATGAAAGGGGTTATGAGATTTGGAAGTAAGGGCAAGTTGAGCCCTAGATATATTGGACCCTTTGAGATTCTTGAACGAGTTGGACCATTGGCATATAAGTTAGCACTTTCTCTGAATCTTGTGGGAGTGCATAACGTATTTCATGTGTCTATGCTGAGGAAGTATATTCCCGATCCAACTCACATCATTCATTATGAGCCGCTGCAGATTCAGGAAGATATGACTTATATTGAAGAACCAGTGCGGATCTTGGAAAAGAAAGCACACACATTGCGGACCCGTAGCATTCCCATGGTTAAGGTGTTGTGGAGTAATCACACAAGTAGTGAAGCTTCCTGGGAACTCGAGGAAGAAATGCGAGAGAAATACCCACACCTCTTCAATGAAGATTTTGAGCTCTTGTAGCAATTTCCGAGGACGGAAATTTGTTTAAGGGGGGGGATGTAACAACCGGTTTAAGCCAAGCCCAGCCCAGCCTTCAAACGACGCCGTTTTCTGCTAGGTAAGTTTCCTTTATTTTCCCTTTCTCTTCTTTTCTTCTTCTTTCTCCTTCATCCTCCGCCCCGGCGGTTTCCCTCTGTTTTTCGTTCCTGACTTTCCCTCGCCTAACCCCCCACGTTCTAGGCGGTTTCTCCATCTCAAATGAAATTTATCTCCCTCACCTCCCTTTCGGCACCTGTATTTTCCAATTTGGGCTTTATTTCTGCTGTCTCCTATCTTACGCGGAACTCCTCTGGTTTTCGCACCTCTGCGTTTTCACCGGTAAGCTTTCTAGTTTTCTCTTCTCTCTCAGCTTTTCCATCATTCAAGGGTTGCGTTTTGGGGTTTTTTTCAATTCGGAATATTTATTTGTGTTTGCACCAGTGGTTGTAGACGGCCATAATAGAAACAAGGAATTCAATTTCTTAGCCTTTGTCGTTCTTGCGGATTGTTCTCCATTCTCAGTAGGTTTCTCAGTTGTTGAATGGATGATTAACTTATGTGAATTGGTTTAGAGGTTCTTTAAATTTCTGGGTCTTTCCGAGGGGTATTTTGGTGGTATTTTTCTGGGTTCAATATCCATGTTGTTGCCGAGAGTGTACTGCTTTAGTTGGAAGGTTGGGGAGGTTAGCGAATTAATATATGATGTTTGGATTTGATAAATTTACTGGATAGATTTCTCCCCGTAATATTTATGGAATATTTTCTCTAATTTTTCGAATCCATTTTCGAAGTGATTTTTGGTGGATGTTCAAGGGATTCGTTGTTAAATTTCTTTTGCTGTTTGGTGCTGCCGATGGGTTGTTTGGGACGTTTTGTGTAATATAAAATGGTTGGGTTTGGTTTTATTGAGCGTATAGGGTACTATAATTTTTGGGTTGGCTTTATCAGAGGGATGCTTGATGATAAGTTGGTAGTGGGCTGAAATGATATTTTTTAGTATGGAGTGCGCTGGTTTTGGGGGTTGGAGTGGATTATGAAATTTCATGTTCTTGGCAGTGTTAAGTTAAAAGTGTTTTGATTAAGAAGATAAATAGCCGCTGGTTGTGTGGATTTAAGGAGAAAATTTCAGTGCACCTTAGAGTTTTTAAAATGATTAAAATATTGGGATTTTGTGCATCTTTGGGGGCTGTCCAGATTTGTAGTGGCTGGTTGCTTGGGCGTGGTTTGCTAGAAATTTATGATTTTAGGCAAGCAGAGTTGTTTAGCTTATAATTTTCAGATTTAAAGCTTTTGGAGTAATCTTTAACATTAGGGAATATGTTTTTATGAATAGGTGACGAAACTCTTAGAAGTCGAACTCAAAGTTTTGATAATTCGCTGCAGGAGTCAGGTAAGCGGGGTTCATATGCTTGATTTTTAAACTAGACGTAGACTGAGGTTGACTTTCTAAAAATTTGTGCATGTCTGGCTTTGAATTGAGAACTTGAGAAAAACCAACATCAGTTAATTATTTGCATTATTCATGAAACTTATATGAAAGAAAGAAAAATATTTCTGTCATGCATTGTGTAGACATGAGCCTGCTTTTTGTCATGTTATTTTCTGAAATGTGGAAAAGAGCATTTTTGTCTATCTGAGAAAAATTATGCCTTGATTGTGTTGACTATGTTTTATTTATATAAACTTTATTATGAAAATAGTTTGGAACTATGTGTCTTTAATAACTCTGAAAACCTTTGGCATAGTATTCTGGTTGGTATTTGACTCTATCTCTACTTGCTCTGCTCTGCTCTATCTTTGTTCTGTTTGGATTGGTACCAATTTCCTATCTCTGAGTGCACCCACTTTGGAAACAAAGTGGTTTATTGTGGGCTTTCCTATGTGCACACTCGAGGCTCCGAGAACGAATAGGGGAAAGTTCCACCTCTGTCTTTACCTAGTTTGGCCACCGAGATTTTGCACAACCCTACCACGGGGGTTAAACATGGTCTTTGCTTTGTAAGATGCTCCGTTTGATATAGTGATAATACTCAGATTTGTTATGCCAAAGTACTTTATGATTTAATTATTTTGAAAATCATTTGTTCCTTTATGCATAATTATGTTTTGTTCCGTACTTTATTACTTGGTAAATGCTCATGTTTACACGCTTGTATAAGTTCTTCGCTTACTGAGTTGTGGAAAAACTCACCCCCTTATCTCATATATTCTTCAGATGATTTGGATGTTCCAACAAAGGACCAAGAATAGAGTTTTGACTAAGTTTAAGCAGTTAGAGCCACAGACTAGATGGGGGAAAGCAATTAATATTTATTTTAGATGTTCGGTTTCTAGTTAATTGGATTTTAGAATATTAGTTATTCATTATTGTTAAGCTTTTGGGAGAATGTGAACCCTCTCATTTATGATTTATTCATATTCTTTTATTTATGACTTAGTGGACATTGTTATATGGATTGAGATGTGAAAAATATTTTTATTTGAACATGGTCGGAGACCTATTATTTGTAGTTGAGGACGGATTATACCAAACTGGTTGGGCTTCTCGACCCCCATACGAGTACGGGGTGTTACAGTATATGATTTAATGTGATCTACTTTTCATTTATTAAGATTTGATCAATGAGTATCAAAATTGTGTCAAGTCATCTGTTTTTATTTATTTTCATATATATATATATATATATATCCCTATAATTATAATACAATAAAATATTGTAATTATATGCCAACGTCTAGATGGCATAAAGTCTGATTCTCAAATGGAAGAATTAGATTATTTGAATCTTGATGAGTGCACAAAAATGCACTCTAAATACTCTATTTAAATGCTAAAAGAAATGAGAAAATAATGAATATAACTCATGTTATTAAAATTAATGGTCATTCATCTTGAGATAGATATAAGCATGATTTAATATATTGATGAGAATATAAAATGCCATATTTTCCTCTCTTAATGTTTAATACTTTATTCTTATTTGATGCCTAAATATACTCATTATTCTTATATTTTGATTTAGGACACAAATGGAGACATTAGGAGCAAATGAAGATAATTGCGGAATCTTAGACAGTTCTGACATCTTTTCGTAAAATGGGCATAACTCTCTCATCCAATCTCCGATTGAGCTGATTCAAGATGATCTAGAACCGCAAGAGAAATATCTATAACTTTTATGTTTTGTGTTTGAAGAGATATCCACTCAATCTAAGACAAAATCGACCATCAAGTGGACGCACCTGCACTTGACATTCCTGGATATTTTTCAGCCACTTGCATCAAATCCAAATGTTATCATAATATTTTCCAGCAAGCACTCCTACACCAACTTGGAAATTCAATGATCAATTCAGATACAAGATGAAGTGCACTCAAGTTTCTTCAAGACAAATTATTTGACCACAAGATATTAAGTCATACAAGACAACTAATAGATAGAGAAGCAAAATTGAAACACTCAACCTACAAGCAAAATCCAGCTCATGCATGGTGGGAAAACAAATGATCAAAATGACAACTCACAAATCACTTGGATTCAAGAATGGCACATGGCAAAACAAGTTGAAATTGTGATGATTTTGTCATGACAACTTGCATGAAGGATGCTTATAAATAGAAGGGAGGGGTGTGTGTTCTAAGAGAATGCTTAGTGTGGGAGGATGCTTTGGAAGAGCCATTGTTTTGAGAGCTTAAGAAAAGAAAAGAAAAACCAAAGAAGAGAGAAGAAAATAATGGTTGGCTCTTCCATATTATCCCTTGAAGAATTTTTGTTACATATTTTCAATATGTGTAACTAAATTCTCTAAGAGGGTTAGGGATGAACTTGTGTGTGTGATGGTGTTTGTAATTTATTTTTGATTCATGTATTTGGTCTTTAAATATTAAAACTCTTTTGTTCTATTATTCTCAATTTATTTGTGATGTTTTTCGTCTTCAAATAATTATAGAATCTATTTCGTTTATAGATTCAGTCATGCTTTTTCTATTGAGTGGATTAGTTCTATAATTATGTTTGGAGCAATTGATTATCTATATTGATTTAATTCTCTGCTGCAGTATCGCCTCTTGGGTATATTGTCGTCGTTGGATTTTCTCAATGTCGATAACAATTTATGAGAGTTAAGCGCGAAGAATGATTTTTCAAAGAGTTACATTTGATTTAAACTTTGGTTATTAATGTTATTATCTTCCGATTAAGAATTTGGATATAGAATTCTTAATTGAGTTATCAATGAATTAAGAATAAATTTGAATACCACAAATACACAAGGAATTCCCTACACTCTACTTTTCGTCTCATTTTTATACTGTTCAAATTACTCATTTAGTTTTAATTTACGTCACACTCTAAAATTTACTTTTCGCACTTATCTATATCTTTTTGTTAATTTCATTACTATTCTTCAATTTCTCAATCCATCTCCCTGTGGAATCGACACCCCAAAGCTATACTGCAAACGACCGCGTTATTCTTTGGGCGTAATCAAATCTTATATATAATAATATCAGATAAAAAATACTACTATGATTTTTTAATAAAATTTATGAGAATTTTGGATAATGAGTTAAATTTAGATGAGATGAAAATAAAAATTTGAATAAAATATAATTAAAATATAATTTTTTTAATATAATTTTTATTTTAAAATCTAAAATAAATGAATTATTTATTATAAATTTCATTTAAAATTTTAAAAAAATTATAATAATTAAATAAAATGAAATAAGAGTGGTTTTCAATTCAAAGAAGCCATTTCAATTTTTTTCATTCAAAGATGTCACTACAAGAGAATAAATTTTTTGAGACAAATCATTTTGTCTCAAAAAGTCTATTTTTTGTCCCAAAAAATCTTTAGAGGCAAAAAAATTTCGTCCCAAATTTGTTTCAAAAAGCCCGTCTCAAAAAGTTTTTAGGGACGAAAATTGAATTTCATCCCTAAAAATGATTTTTAGCAACGAAATCTCACTTGCATGTCCAAATCCGTTCAGACGGATTTTTTTATTTGAGACAAAAAATATTCATCTTAGAAACCCGTTCGGACAAAAATTTCAGCTGTTCGAACTGATAGTTTCCATTCGAACGAATAAATATTTGGTTCAAACAGATTGCCAGGTTCGAACAAGGTAAGCGTCCAAACGTATATTATCTATTCGAACGAATAAATTTATTGGAATCAATCTTGTTCGAACGAACTCTTTTTAGTTCGGACGAATTTTTAAATCTTAATGTATTTTTCGAATGTGATTTTTTTGTTCGAACGGTACTACTACACAGATTCACATTTAATTAAAAGATGCATTACTATTATAATAAAAATATAATTTGAACATCAAATTTGTTCAAATATTGTTGTTAAATAGAATAATAAATGTACAATTAATAGAAAAAAATTTTAAGATCATGGTGGTGGCATAGCGTTTTGGGATATTCTCTACCATTCTTCAAACATTGCTCGGGTCCTCGACTCCAGTCTCTCTTCTATTTTTGACTCTAACTCTGTTACTTTATCTAATCTGATCAACAACTCTTGTTCTTTGGACCTTAATCGTTCTATCTCAAGTTGTGCTGCTTCTAACTTCTTAGTTTTATCTTCATTGGATCTAGTCTAGATGATGATGAACTGGAGGATGGTTTCACACAATGCCCTAAGCCTCTCAAATATCCAGAACATGATCCAAGAACTTCAGATAGGATCTGCAATAGCGTCCTTTAGAGATTTCACTTTTCTTACAAAAAAAAAATTAAAGTTAGTATAAATAATAGGAATATTCTATTAGACTTGATTTAATATACTTAAACTTACATAATTTGCCTCAGCTTCAGGACTGGTCCAAACACCATCACAATTTTCATGTGTTTTAGCATATAAATGGGTTAGTTCAAAGTCACCAAAACTTTCAGCTTGTTACAAAAGAAAAACTATATTAGAACTTGAAAGAGAAAAGCACATATTTTAATATGAGATCGAAATTAGTAGCACTGACCATTTTTTATGCAAACAATGAAAAGATCGAGAACTCGCACAATGGTGAATATTTAAATTTGATCTATTTACTTTGTTCATAACACTCCATTGCTAAAAAAAAGAAAAAGATTATAAGTTTCAAATTCTAATACATATATAATTTTCTATTAAAAAAAAATATAAATGTGATATTACCTTATAAGCATAATTTTGAAACAAATCACAAACTTTCTCCCACTCGGTTGGTGGTATTGCTTGGAATGGATTTTGGCGTGCCTCTGCAACAGTGCTAAATTTCTCAAAATGTGCATGGCACCAACCTTTGTACCTCCGGAATGCACCCAACATTAGATCAAACTCATCCTTGCAAAAATTATAAGTAACTAGTATAAATACAATTAGCATTAAATTTGAATTTTCTTGGGATGTAGCTCATTACCAAGCAAATATTTTTTATATGATCTTTTATATCTTTGGGAACGTTACCCAGTAGGCTGCTGAGATTGGAACATACGTGCAAGTGAGGGCACCAACATAAGTAGAAAGCCATGCTTGTGAATCACTGTGCCCACTAGTGTGACCCTCTAATATATCAACTTTAATTTTACCAATTTTTTTGACTTTCTCTATGCAGACACCCATCGTGATGCCTCGCCCTCGGTATTGGCTTACAACTACAAGTACAGTAATTAGAACATATATATATATATAATTTGGTAAATATATATTAACTCATGTGGTAAATACCATAATTTGACAAAATACCTGGCGTTAGGTCTGGTGATGCTGGTACACTATTGCTGGCCAGTGAATCACATGCATGAGAGTCAATAATGGGTAGGGGTAAGGATGGCGCATGAACTGCTTTGCGTTTTGGAGACATATCTATTTGAAATTGTAATGAATTAAATATATAACTAGATAAATATTGTTGATATTTATCGAATTTATACTTACACAGATATTTTAATTCATTTACTATCAGTTTTGGTGGACGAATCTCCTTCATCTTCACTAGACACGTCAGTAGATTCATGTTCTTTCGACATTTCACCCTCGATCACTTCTGGTGCAACATCTTCTCTACGGAGTGGGACCATGTCATATTGATTTAGGTCAACAAATAGATTGATCACTGGTTCATTTTCTTGATATGCTTTTTCATTTGTCGAACCATTAAATTCTTCATGTGGTTCATCTACCTCTGAAAAATAATCATATATATTTCTTGGTGCAAACTTCTCCACCACTCGCCATGGGTTCCCGTATTCCGGATCATCTAAATAAAAAACTTGATTCGCTTGGCAGCCGAGAATGAAAGGATCATCCACCAAGTCTGGGATATATTCACACTGACAAAATCTCCATCTTTACACACTCCCAATCTAGGATGTGAAACATCCCACCAAGTACATCTAAACAACGAAGTAATATAACCTCTCACATACTTTAACCTTATAATATCTTCTACAACTCCGTAGAAGTCAAAGTTATCATCTTCATGGCTCCCTTCAATTGCGACCCCACAATTTTGAATTTTTCTATATCGTTCTCTATCATGTGTGTGAAATCTATATCCACACACCAAACAACCCGAATACTGGATAACCCTCTTGCTTGGACCACATGTCAATACATAAAGTTCTGGTGAGATATCATCGAGATTTATAGCATGTTTTAATTGAACCTACATCAATAAATATATTTAGTATAATATTAAATATCAATAGAATCCATATTAATTTTTTAATAATATTGTATGTTCAAATGACGAGGCGAACTCCTCTTCATACTTCTTTTGTACGTCAGCTCCACTACCAGAGCTAAGTAGTTGTAAATGTTCGCTGCACGTTTTCATGTGAAATATTAATTTATACGAAAATACTAACCCCAATTATTTTAGTTATACGTAAACTCATTACTAACCTCAAGTAGTGCTCAATTTCTACACAGTTATTCAAGACATACTATCGAACTCTATAAAAATCTCGTCCACACAAGTCGTAGCCCTCATGTGCGCCCATTGGACGTATAGTTTGTGAAAATACAGAAAATGATGATGAGATACCCATTTGTTCACCTTCATAATTTCAATCCGGTCTCGTAAATCTAGTATTAATCCAACGAAAATACATTGAACAAAAAGTGTGTCATTCATTATCAATGTAAGACTCTGCAATCGAACATTTTGGACGAGCCTTATTTCCCACACTTCACTTAAGCTTTCCTAAAAATCGCTCAATTGGATACATATATTTATATTGAACCGGGCCAGCAACTAAAATCTCACGAGATAGGTGAACAGCCAAATGAACCATTACTTTAAAGAAAGAAGGCGGGTACAAACCCTCTAGTTTGCACAATATTACTGCGATCTCAGCCTCTATTTTTAACAATACGTCAACTTGTAACGTCCTATTACAAATGCCTTTGAAAAATGCCCTTAACTATGTGAGAGCTGTACGAACATCTCGAGTAAGCTTTTCACGCACACCAACTGCCAATAAACGTTGTAAAAATATATGACAGTCATGACTTTTAAGACCAGTTATCTTCCAGTCATGTGTTCACACGTATTTTGACATATTCGAAACATACCCATCAGGTAATTTGATTGACAATAACCAGTTACAAAATTTCATTCTCTCATCGCTTGATAGTGTATACCATCCAAGAGACAAGCCAATTTACCTTTTGTGCTCCATCCAGACAAGTTTTTGTATGCTGGAAAATCATTTATTGTCCATAAGACTGCGGCACGCATCTTGAATTCTTGCGACAAGGCTGCATCATGAAATAAGGGTTTTTCATACACTTCCAAGGTGGCAAATTATAAGGCATTAATATCACAGGCCACATATTATGAGAAGTGCTCATATTGGCAAATGGATTAAAACCATCAGTTGCTAACCTGAGGCGTACGTTCTGAAACTCTTCAGCAAACCATGGATAGTCCCCATCAAACTTCTTCCACTGTAAGGAATCTGCCAGATGTGAGAGAAATTGATCATTTCGAACTCTTTTTACATTATGCCAAGTCATATCCTTCACAGTCACTCGAGAAGTAAACAACCGTTGAAGTCGAGGGATCAAGGGAAAATGTCTCAACACTTTATTCGGTATATTACGCTTATTTGATGTCCATCTTGACTCGTGACACATTGGACATGAATCAAATTTTGCATATTGCTTCCAAAAGAGTACACAATCATTTTTACAAGCATGGATAATATTGTAATCAAATCTCAATCCTCACTTCAATTTTTCCGCCTCATAAAAGTTACGAGGCTCCACGTTATCTTGCCATATAACCTTTTTAAATAACTCAAGTAGCATGTTAATGGCCTTTGCAGAAATCTGGCATATTGACTTAATATGTAGCAACCTCACTATGAATGACAACTTGCTATGACGGGTACACCCCTCATATAGTTGTCATTGTGCATCCTCCCACAGTCTTGCGAAGTTCTCGTTTCCCTTAAAAGATTGTGAAGAAGTTCTTTCTCTATCTCGAACCCCAAACATGCCTGCGCCAATATCGCCTAACATGTCAGTGATATCCTCTCTATTATCATCATTATCATCCGAAGCGACCACATTTGTATCGTCAATATCGATCTCATCACCAGTTTCCTCCATCCGATTGGAATGATTCTCAAATGTAACTCCTGTAGGAAATGGTTCGCCATGTAAAACCCAATGCGAGTATTTAGGATCTATCTCATTAACGACAAATGAGACTTTACTACTACCGTGTTTAAATAACTCAGGTTCTTGCACTTCTTGCACGGACATCTTATAAAACCCTGACTGTCAGTACTATCTTTCACCCCCCGTGCATACTCCTTGTAGTCTCGCCCAAGTCTATCTCCCAATAGCATCTAACTTTTGTCTATTATATTTTCATTACCCGTTTACCGCCTATTAAAAAAAACCTAAATCATTTCATAAACATTATCAATAATATTGTAATTGATATCCTCATAGCACTATTTATTTATTCTGACTGCACGAGTTTCGTTCGAACATATATTTTTACGTCCGGACAGACCTCAACAAAATTCAACATTCGTTCGGACGTGAATAGTTCTGTTCGAACGGAACTCGTGCAAACAGAATACCAGAACTAATCCTCAACATCAAGCAAATAAGTAACAAATGCCCAAATAAACAAATCATGCTCGAAATGGGTTATATGATAAAACCCCATATATCAAAAGAAGTATGCAAACTCTATACAAAATCACCCCAAAATATCAAAACAAATTTCTAATCTTCAAACCCTAATAATTAGAAAACTAACCTCAACTTTTGCACTTCCAACTTCAAATCCAATTCAACAACACTGTCCACAATTAGAAATCAAAAGATGAGAAAACTCCCAACCACTTTTAATATTGAGAAATACACAAAAAAGTATTGAGAAATGAGATTTACCTATTTTCTCTCAAGAATATCAAATTTACCACACTCAAGAATCCTGCTACAATATACAATCCTTCTCTGCCTCCCTCTCAGTCTCCCTCTCTAAAACATAGCTCGATCATGCGTGAAAAATGAACTGAAGAATCGGTGTTTAAATCATTGAAGTTGCGTTCGGACGTAGAATTTATCCGTCTGAACGCAAAAATTTCAAATTGCCGCCTTGTTTTCCCACGAAAAATTTCATCTTTTTGCGTTCGAACGGAAAATTTTCACGTCCGGACTCTTTATTCTAAGTATATTTTGAGTATTTATTGTTTGAATGAATTAGAGGCCGTTAGGACGTATAATAGTCTTCGGTATTTTGTACAAGGAAAATTTTTCTCCAAATTATTGACACAAACTACGAGATAAAGTACATTCGAATAATAGTAAATTACGACTCAGACAAGTACTTCATATTAACATACTAAATAATACAAAAAAATATTATATCATTATTGTAATAGGCTTGTACTATGTAATGTAATATATTATCTTAGTGTTATATTATCTTATAGAGTTACACTAGTATTATAATACTAATATACTAGATAATGTTTAATTATTATTATATATATATATACAATGATATTACTAATACTATTCTAAATAATATATATTATAAATTATATGTATTGAATAAGTGATACACTACAAATTATATATTAAGTAATCTAAGCAATATGTACCTAATTATTATAAACTAAGTACTACGTGTAAATAGTATAATACTTATATTCTAACTAATATATACTAGTATATACAAAGTACTTGATATATATGAAGTTAAAGTACTTGATATATACTTATTATATATAACATTATCATCTTAGTGTTATGTATAGTGCATGTCTATTATAAAGACTAATTTTAATATTTTTTTTTACTGAATACTTTATAATACTATTAGTGTCGTATGGTACATAGTAATAACGTTATAAGTAGCCGAACTGATAGTGGAATGCTTAAATCCCAAACTCTCTTATTTTCGTTTGAACAGATACCCCTTCGTCCGAACATGTACCCTTACCATTCGAACTCTTATAAACTCAGTTCGGATGTTCAAACTTGTTCGAACGATAAATTGCTCGTCCAAACGAGTGTCGAGGTATATATACCCAGCCCTCGTCAAACGCCTCATTTTTGCATCAAAGATAAATTCTAAAAGTCACTCTCATTGGAACGAGAATCACACTAGAACTTTCCAAAATCATCATCTATAGTGAGATATATAAGGTATGGTCCCTTTAACCCTCCTATTGGTTGAAAATGGGTTATGAACACCCATTTTTGTAGGGGTCAGATTTCAAATCGAATCTGACCCATTTTTCATAGTATTTATAATTTCTTTTCTAGTATTCATTGTTTTGGACCTTTAGGAGTGATATTAGGTTGATTTGGTCCGAATAGATTTGATTTTTGTAGGAAAAAAGTAATGGTCGAGTCAACTCGGCCATTTCTCTTCGCATTTGGACTGGAATGACTCTCGTCCAAACGAGATGTAGGAGATGATCCTATTTGTTCGAACGAGCATATAACTTGTTCAGACGTGTTACTTTCCGTCCGAACGAGTTAGTGCCAAATAGAACAGCTTGATATAAGTTTTGGTTTTATTTAAGTATTTTGGGTTCCATCAAACATGTCTAACTTCTTCCATCACTTATTTGTTGAACAGTATACGAATGGCAAGCAGAGGTCAAAAGCGTGGGAGATATCAGATGATTAGAAGTAGCAGCACACCTCCACCAGTGAATGCTACTCCAGTTGCCTCCACTCCCTTCCCTTTCGCTACTCCCAGTGCTCCCATTGCTCCTGTCCTTAAGTCTGTTCTAGTAGAGCGGCCTGTCACATTGGATGACTTCAGAGAGCTGGAGTGGGAGGAACACACCATCCACCAGATCTTCACAGAGCGAGGATGAGCTCCGATCTGCAAGCAGGAGGGGATCGCATATCCTGATATAGTATGCGAATTCTATCGTGCATTGGGAGATCAGCCTAGAGATAATCTGTGAGATCCCAGATTTACATGTATTTTTTTACATATTGTTTTATTCTTGTTGTTGATTATTTGAATTTATTTTAATAATATTATCGGTTGTGTTTTATTTGTTTAAAATAATTGTTTGAGCTATTAATTAGGTAATATTAGTTTTACGTTGCTTTTCTTATTAATTTTAATGTGAGATAATTATTTTAAAGATTAAAATTAAATTCCTTTATTTTATTATGTGATTTTAATTGATGTGTTTTCTTTATATTAATTATTGTTTTATAATTAAATTACGCTTTGGTTTAATTTATTTTATTTTTGGGCTTTGAATATTTTATTTTATTGATTTTGAATTGTAGCATTTTCTTTTGGTTTTATTTATTTTGTTGTGATCTATTTTCTAGTTGGACTTCATCTCTTTTTCTTTTTCTTTTCTTTTTTCTTTCTTTTCTTTCCCATTTCCCTACCCCAGCCCCATGCGCGACAACCCCCCCCCCCTTTTCTGTTCTCCCTTTCGGCCTCATGCCCAGCCGATCTCCACCGCAAGCCGCCACTCTTCACCGCCCACAACTCCGGCCTTCCCACGCACCGGCGAGTCCACTGGTACCAGAGATGTCATCTCCGGCCACCTCACCTCCCCTACACGGCCAACCACCTGAAAAGGCCTTTCTTGGCTTTTCCTTCGTTTTCCGGCACCGCCACCGGCCACCTTGGCCTCTGACCACCTCCACTAAGTTCCCAACCCACCGATGAACCTCCAACTAGTTTCGGCAACCTCCAACTCCACCTTTTCACTTCAAACCCGAAATGAGTATTTAAATGGGTTGTTCTTCGCTGCGCCGCCGTCCGGCCACCGTAGGCCTCACCACCGCCACCAAAACACTCTTCTCCTTCAGCCGACCATCCCCCTAGCTAGTTTCCCCATACACGGCCCCACCTTCCCTATATAACCCCAAATTCAAAAATTGGTTTCCACTCATTTTGAGCCCGATCCGCTACCTTCCGGTGGTTGCACCACCACACCACCACCTTCATGAGATTCTCCATCCTTCATTGAGTATTTTTCTAAATTTTAGTATCAAATCGAGCACTCTAGCCCAACATACAAAGTGACCGCTATAAGCGTTGTGGACTGGCGCTTGCTCAAGGATCTATGTTTTTACCCGCTGTAAGTATTTTTCAAATAAATTTTAAGATTTAAATATATTTTTACATCGAAAAATATTGTATTTGTTTGAAGTTGGAATTTATTGGTTGATGTTGAAATTTATTAATTGTTGGTTATTTTGTGTGTTGTGGTTTACATTGTTTAATTTCACGCTTGATCATGTGTATATTTGGTGTTTGGATTTTAATATGAGATGTGGTTATTAGACTTATGGATTTTAATGGTTTTTGACTGAGTCATAACGGGGACGGCGATACGTAACACCCGTTTTGATCAGTGGGTGTGAATGACATAACGGGGACGGCGATACGTAATGCCCGTTATGGTCATTGTGTTTGTATTTCATAATGGGGACGGCGATACGTAATGCTCGTTATGAAATGTGTGTAAGTCATAATGGGGAAGGCGATACGTAACGCCCATTATAATTGATAGCGTGTGGATGACATAATGGGGATGGCGATACGTAACGCCCGTTATGGTCATTGGGTGTGTATTTCATATCAAGGACGATGATATGTAACGCTCGCTAAGAAATGAGTGTGTATGAGTCATAATGGGGACGTCGATACGTAACGCCTATTATGATTGGTGTTGTGTGTATATCATATCGGAGACAGCGATACGTAACACCCGCTATGATTGGATTTACGGATATCTTTTTTGGGAAATGATGGATGATTTTATTGGAATTTTATCGTGGACCAAAATGAAATTTTGGCATGTGTTATTTTATCTATTTTAAGGAAAATGATTTTAAATTTCATGCATACGGTATCATGTTCACGAGTGATGTTACTGTTGTTGCATGAATATATTTTGTATCTTGTGGTTTGTTTGGGTTGTACTTACTTGCAATGCCATTTCTGGCGTCGTAGATTTTGGATGCAAAGATCGAGGAAGTTGAGTCTGAGGAGACGGCTCCACTGTTAAAGTAATTATGTTATAATTTATTATCTTGGAAAATATTTCCTTTTGATGTAAGTATTTTATGTTTTGATTTTCGGATGACTGTATTAAATCTTCTGCTAGAGAATTTATATTAAATTGGTTTGTAAAATATTTCAAAAAAATTCTGGTACTTAGATATTGACTTTATTTATCCGTTACTTTTATTTATGCATATCACGTGTTCACATACTTAGCACTTGACGTTGGGGGTGCGTGACCCGTGTTGTCAGCATCCCGACGCCTCGATTCCCGTATTTATTTTAAGGAGAATTTGGGGGCGTCACATAATCACCACTACATGCTGATGGTGTGGGGAGTCAGCATCACCTTCTCTCATTGGGTGATTGCAGAGTATTTGGACATCCCGCGCATGATGGACGCATATCCTCATCCCTCCGCAGCAGCAGCGTCTAGATCTGTCAGGGCAGACACGGAGGTTGGATCCTCATCACCCTTCGCAACATGGACTGCCGATGAGTTGGCTGCTGGTTCAGACGCTGATGATAGCGATGAGGAGTACGTACCTGATGATGGTCTTACAGACAATCAGGTACGTGAGCTACTACGAAATCCTGAGGCTCCTGCATATGATGATGAGAAAGCCATCAAACAGGTCGACTACACTCCATTTTTCAGATTGCTGAATCTAATAATCGGGTACAACGTGGACCCGAAAAAGCACAAAACAGATTTCGGAATGGATCGGGCATGACTTCTGGTGAGGGTAGCGAGGGGGGACCCGATTGATCTAGCGCTGTAGAGTCACGATATGGGAGTGGAGGCAGTCTACCATTTGGACTGTTGATATTTGGCCTCCTACTCCAAGCTGGAGTTACAGAGCGGATTGGTGAGAAAAGAGAACTTCAGATGGGGGCTCTCAACAAGACATTTATCAGCAAGAGTAAGGAGCACCCCTATGTAAGGACTCCAGGGTCGACTGATGCTACTACCAGTACTACTACCCAGCTTGCTTAAAGCCAGCCTGCAGGATTTACACTAGAGCAGTTGGAGGCAATGATGGAGCGCATGGTGGAGAGAGTGGCAACCTGCGTGGTAGCAGAGGCTGAAGACCGCAGCATGATGAGGATAGATGATGTAGAGACACGGATTAAATCTATGCAGGAGGACATAAATTTGATACCGAAGTAGTAGGAGTATTTTTATTTAGTAATTTATTTTATGTGTTGTATCGGACAATATTATATATATTTTGAGATGTAATTAGTATTTTCTTTTATTTTTGGTGTTCATAACAATGCTTCTTTTTTTATTTCTCTCATTTTACTTACTGCTCGGGATAATAAAATAAATAACATTTTAAAAGTAATTACATAAAATTAATTTGTGCATTTATAAATATTTTAAATGTTCCATAAATCATAATATGTAATATAAACACATTTTTTTATATTTTGAAAATGATAAAATGAAATTAATAGAAAACAAAAATATATATATACACAAATGATTAGTGATGAACAAAAATGAACCATTTCCAACCTGTTTTCCGTCCGAACAATATACTTTTGGTCTGGACGGACTTGCAATTCTGCTGCCATGTTTCCTTCCAAATATATTCCGTTCGGACAAATAATTATTCGTTCGAACGATTTTTTTTGTCTTGTTCGAACGGATTTTTGTCCGTCCGAATGGAGTTTGCAACTCGTCCAGTTTTTTGGACGAGTTTTAAAATATGTCTCTAAAAATCACTTTTAGGGATGAAATAAATTTCATCCTTAACAAATTTCGTCCCTAAAACTAAAATTTGTTTCAGTGTGTAAACCAGATTTTTGAGATAAAATGTTAAAAGAACGTCATTCTTTTCTTTCAATGTAATAGCTTTTGTTCGTGTTGGAGTTGTTGGCCAATAAATTATTTGCTCATGGTTTGATTAATGTTCATGAGGTGTTTTGTCCAGGTACTGCTGATGTGCTCAGCTGAGACTACAACCGCCATGTGCTAATTTCATTAACATCTTAATTCCTCATGAAATAATTTAGAGAAATGATAGAAATATAACTTTTTTAAAATAATCTTTTATATAATTATCTTTAAAATGATGGCATTTTGATAAATTATTTATAAAATAAATTTATTTTACATAAATACTTTAAATTATTATATTTCTACAAAGGAATGTGAAATGAAGCTAGAATGTATTTGAATGTCAATTCCCCTAGTGTAAGCCCCGCACATATTCTTCTCCATGTCCCAAATGGAAAGTACCTAAAATTGTTGCCAGAATAATCAAATTTGTCTTAAGGATCGTTTTGAAACCTCTCAAATTTAAATTTCAATGGAGTACGAGGTACTAGCTAGAAATGGAACAAGTGGTTGCAAACGAAATGTACTCTCTTTAATCACAACATCTAAAATAATATAATTTGAGCAAATGAGATTCTTCAACTAAGTTTTCCAACCCCATGATTTCTGTTAATTCTTCATTAAACTTTCTCGTTATCTCTGGATGCTTTACAGCCTTGCCATTGCCCATTCCGACATGGCCGTTGTGGTGTCGGTTGTAGCCACCACTATGTCCTATTTATACACGAGTAAGTTGATTAATTGAACTGAAAATTGGAAAAAGCAAAATCAAAATGAAGTTTGGCCGATGTCTATGAATTAGCTACTATTGTAAATGGCACCATTCCAGTTCAGCTCTAAAATAATGAAACTTATAAGTAGAGAAGTGACACATGTATACATACCAAAATTAGCACGGCCTTGTGTTAGGTCATGCTCATTGATGGTCCATTGTCGTCCCACTCCCTTAGTTCTAAAAAGACTTACAAAAATTCCTTTTTGTCCTTCTCTCTTCTTTGGTTTTTGCCAAACTCTTGATTTGTTTGTCAATGGCATAATGAAGTTTTCGGTCAATGCTTTGGAAAATCCTCTTTGCTTTCCTTTCGATCCCTTGTAAATCAAAGTTGCTAATGTCGGAAAAAGGTCCGATACATTTGGTTTTCCGACCAGGAAAATTACATCCGCAAACATATGCTTAAACTCAGCTCCAAACTTAGCCCTTTCCTCTCTCACAAACATATTTCGCATAATCTTTCAGTTAGGACCATTAGGAGCAAAAGCAATATGTGACTACAAGTACAACTATGTTAGCATCATGGTTAGAATATATTGCGTCTTGAACAACTTCTTTAACTAGCAAGGGTTGAGCTAATCATAATGCACAATTTATTTGCAAGCCATAAATTGATTGACGTTATTTTCTCAAAGATCTCCAACATAGATTATTCAGCTAATCAATGTTGGAGATTTTTAAGAAAATATCAACCATACAGAAAAACGTGTGGCATGTGTTGCTAATAAAGGAACTTTACAGAGTTCTATTAAGAGTTTGTTACATTAATGGAAGCACTAGTGGAAAACATGACAAAGTCTAATTGAATATATCCTCTAAACTTGGATGACTTATCAGGATCGGATTCTCTATCGTCCCCTCCTCCCCAAAAAGTCTAATGATCAAGTAGAAATGCTTGGATGAGTTGTTGGTCTCCATGAGTTTCTTGGGAACCATGTCCCGGACAAAGTGAAAATCAACTTCTACATGCTCTGGACGAGCATGAAAAACTAGATTTGCTGATAAATATGTTGCATGCTCTTAACGGTATAAGATAAGGGGTTGTGAGACTTCAATACCAAGTTCTTGGAATAAGGATTGAAGCCAATGAACTTTTGTTATAGTGGCCAATGCCTTATACTCTGTCTTGGTGCATAGCCAAGCCTTTATAGCGTGACTTTTGAAGTTACCTAAAATCAGACTATCCTAATAAAATACAAAATCCTCTAGTTGATCATGATCTATTATCATGGGAATCCATTAATGATTGAGATAAGTTGACTTTTTATGAAAAGTTGAAGAAGTAGTAAATTCCACAAATAATTGGTTTGAGATGAATTCAAATCGTGACTTTGATAACCAAACATAGCCTAATGTTCATAAGAAAATAGACATAATTAAGTTGCAAATAATTCAAGACTTCAGGCAATATATAATAAGAAGGCATACTCAGACATCAGGACCTACATGTACAAAATTCTAAAAACTTCTCTATATTTGTTAAAACTCTTGTTGATCTCATGAAGGAAGCTCTGACTTTTATCCAAATTAGTTCCAACTTGCAAATCTCTTCATTCATCAGTTCTAAGACTATATATTTCCTTAGATGTCAATATATTTAATTTTGCTTGTTTTCTTATGTTATTGTACATGGTTAACATTTTGTATCCTCCGTAATAATACTCCATTATCATGGTATTCAATATCTTTTCGTAGTCACTAATCATAAAAGATATGTGAACGGTGAGATGAACAGTAAAAAAATTTACTTATCGCATATACTAATCCTAGAAAAAATGCCACATGGCTCTATTACTGCGGATCTTTCGTTGTATGATTGAATCTAATATCTATGGCCCCCAAAACGCATTTTACATGCACTAGTGTTTCTTTCTAACAAGCTCACAAGATATACCGGAATATACCGGGCATAAAATATTTTAGAGCATTCACAATAGACTATTTATTATTTGACGAAATTCTAGATAGAAATCTCATTTTACAAATTTTAGCTAGCTATTTTTTATTACAATAAATAATAGACTCAACAAATTAATAGTTATTCTATTAAAATATTAATTTTTGTATTTTCATTTATTTTAATTCCAATTATAATTTGAATATTTATTCGTTATTAAAAATTATACATTAGTTTTTTAATGTTCATATTATTCTTAACGGTTGATGGTTGTAAAAATGAAGACATTAAATTTTTCTTTTTTAAAAAATAAAGTAAAATTATTAGTCTTTATATTGAATATATATGAAAAGAGGATTCGAGAGCTTTACGAAAATGAAAACTGAAAATGTTCCTTTTCTTTTTCTTTTTCTTTTTTACGTGTGGGAGCGTAAATTAGTGGGAGGAGTGAATATTTTAATCCCAAAAAATTATTTGACTAGCCCAATGGGCTAGCTACATTTGTTGAGCCAAACCATTAAAAGCTATTATAACTATTCATTTGTTGAGGCTATTGCAACCTCATATTCATGCTCACTGGCTATTATTTGGCTAAACATTAGTTTTGTTGAGTTTATTGTGAGTGCTCTTAGCTGGCTATAATGTTGGCCAGCAATTTTTTACGCGATTTGTAAACCTATACGAGAGTAAAGAATTAATAGTTGTAAAAAAATTGGCTTAGATAGGCCAACTCTTTTAGAAATGTTTCATAAACATATTGATTTCATCTCAACTTTCTAATTATAACTTTCATAATCTATATAATTAATATGTTTTCTTATTATATAATAAAGCCCTAAGACCATGTTAGTTAATTTTCTTTTCTTCTATAACTCCCAGTAATTTAATGTTCATAACTAGTGAGTGTTCATTTAGATGAATTTTCTGGGATCACATGAATTACATTTTGCTTGGATAATAAGCGTTGAGAAGTTGAAATGTGTATTGGTTTTGGACCTTTGTTTATGGGCATCAATCTTCAAATTGATTTGGTTACTGATCTAGTTTTGAATACATATACGTTTATATACAAGTTATGATTTTAAGATATAAATTTATGTTAATAACATCGAATATTCAACCCATTTAAAGTAAATATTCAAAACATATCTTCAAAATCTCCAACATTGATTAGCTGAATATTTCAGATGTCGTAAAAGAAATTGTTGTCAACTAATGAAAGAAATAGATCCCTTTTTTCCCTATTTGCAAAATAAAATATAATTAATAAATTATGGAAAGCGCGCACCCTGCTGACTTTGAATTGAGGTCCTGATAGTCAAGGTTTCTTAGTAGCCATGATACTCTCTACTCTTATTGCTCTCTTTAAACCACTAACCAAAACTTTGGTTGTTTTGCTTTATGGTAAAAACAATCCCTTGCTAATCACTACAACAAATATGACTTTTTGCCATGAGTTCTTTCTAAGCTATATACGATCGTGGCAAATAGTATGCTAATGATGCGAAAAGTGTTGGTGGGAAAAAAAATAAGCCTTTTGCCTCGAGATCATGCCAGCAAGAAAAACTTTGTGAGAAAATTTTTTTTGTTGCGAGAGAGTTGTTTTTTCAGCTAATAATTGTCACCGAAAATAATTTTATCAATATTATTGTCTTGAAGCATGGTTATTTTTTCCACAAAATGATGGTGTACATCCTAACATATGATTGGTGGACTACACTGCGCATTTTGCCATGCTCAAGGAGAAAAAGAACCATGAAGATGGTTTATCTGTGTCAATGTTTTAGAATCGACGAAGATGATCATGCATGCAAACTTTATTTACATGATCTTGTTGGAATATAGAAAACCATATCAAGGCATTAGAATCTAAATCACAAGCAGCTAAACACATTGTCAGCTGACAGTTAATTTAGTTACATTCGGTGTAATTTACTTAGCCAAAAATATGAATGTATCTCATGTATGATAGAACACTTTGTAAAAAATTTTCAATTCAATTCATTCGGTTAATGAGAAGAAGTTCAGTTCTCTTTTCACATGCTCTATTTTTAAAGTCTACAAGTTTTTAATTTACATGGTATCATCTTTCATCCAAGATCTTCCGCTATAATCTTGAAAATCTTGATTTTCTTCTTTACTTTAATTGCAAACTCTGATGCTTCTATGGCAAATTATGGTGCTTCTCAGGTGAATTCCTCGGCAGTGAATCCATATGATGATTCATCGAGTTTAAATTATCTTTATCCATCTGATAACCCTAGAGCCCTCTTGGTCTCGAAAATATTCACCGAGAGAATTATGTTGCATGGAGTCGATCTATTTCCATTGCTCTCACTGTTAAGAACAAGATCGCGTTCATTGATTGTAGCTTGCCTGAACCTAATTATGATAATCACACGCTTCAAATTTCTTGGTTAAGAGCAAATAACCTAGTCCTGTCCTGGCTAATGAATTCAATAGCAAAGGAAATATGTGGTAGTCTGTTTTATTTTACTAGTGCTTTTGACATTTGGGAAGAACTTAAAACTCCTTATCTTTGTAGTGATGGTCCAAGGGTCTTTTCCTTGGAGAAATCACTCAGTTCTATATCTCAGGGATCGAAGTCTATCACTGAGTATTTCTATAAATTTAAAACTTTGTGGGAAGAGCATATTAGTTACTGCCCAATTCCAATTTGTCGTTGTGACAATCTTGATAGGTGTTCTTGTAAAATATTGAAGAATTTAACTGAATGTCAGCAATCTGATTATGTAATGAAATTTCTGGTTGGGTTACATGATTCTTTTCCAGCTCTGCGTAGTCAATTGTTACTACAATCCCCATTACTTTCAATGAGGAAAGTCTTCTCCTTATTGTTGCAAGAAGAAAGCTAAAGATCTCTAACCAACATTGTTGATATTTGACTTGAATCACAAGCCATGCTTGCGGCACAATCTCAATCTCAGAGGCAAATTCCATTCAATGGTACTAAGTTTCAAAAGCCAAGAGGCAAAACAAATGTGATATGCTCTCATTGTGGATATTCTGACCATCTTGTAGACAAGTGCTTCCAACTTGTTGGATATCCACTAAGATGGAAGGGTCCTCGAGGCAAAAGGTTTATCTCCACTGCACAGTTTGGAAATCATACTCCACAATTGCCCATTGCAAACAATGTCTCATCTTTGGAGTAGGATGCAAGTAATCCCAAGACATTTTTTTTTCTCAAGAGAAAATCCAAAACCTAATCACTCTTTCCAAAAACTTGTCAAATACAAATCCTAACCCCAACCCAATAGCTAATGTTGCTCCAACTTCAGGTATATCTTCAATCTGCAACACAGTCTCAACTTCTATAATTCATCTACCTAGATTTTAGATACTAGGGAAACAGATTATATGATCTGCTAACCTAATTTCTTTACCTCAATAAATTACCTAATGAACCTTCTAAAGTTCATCTTCCAAATGGTCAGTCTGCTCCTATCATATTCACTAGTCAAGTTATTCTTTCACCTAATATTATATTACAGAATGTATTCTATGTTCTCGTTTTTAATTTCAATATGATTTCTGCTTGTAGATTGACAAAAGATAGCTTAATTGGTTTGTTCCTTTTTCAATCCAAATGTGTTTTGCAAGACCTCAACAAATGAAAGATGATTGGGCTTGCTAAAGTCAAATCAGGCCTTTACCAATTATAAAACACTATTGTTGCAATAAAGACTGAGATGTCAAATTCTATCAATCTGCCTTCAATTTCTTTAGCCAAAACTTGTAATGTCAATTCTGATATATGGCATATTAGGTTAGGACATATTCCACATACGAGACTACAAGTCATTAGTTCATTTGATTAATCTGTAACAACTTCAAGTAATCATGTATGTGAAATCTACCCATTAGCCAAACAAAAGAAACTTCCTTTCCTTGTATCAACTAGTTATTCCAATAAAATTTTTCATCTCTTACATTGTGATATTTGGGATCCTTTCTCTACAATTCCTTACTCTGGTTACACATATTTTCTCAATATTGTAGATGACTACTCATAATTTACTTGGCTTTACTTAATAAAAGCTAAATCAGATACTCAGGTTCTGCTTACCAATTTCATTACCTATGTTCAAACTCAAATCAATACAAAAGTTCAAATCCTTCGAATAGAGAGTGGACAAGAGTTCAATATGCCCATTTTTTATTAAACAAAAAAAAACACATGGCATAATCCACCAATTGTCTTGTGTAGAAACTCCTCAACATAATAGTAAGGTTGGAAGAAAATATCAACATCTATTAAATGTAGTTAGAGCTCTTCTATTTCAGTCAAAGTTACCTCTGACCTACTAGTCTGAGTATGTGTTAGCTGTTGCACACATTATCAGTCGAACCCCTTTCAAAATTCTCAATAATCAAAAACCATACTTTCTGTTATACAAAACACAACCAAATTACAATTATTTTAAAGTATTTGATTGTCTTTGTTTTGCAAACACCCTTACAAATAATCAAGGAGAATTCCAGCCTAGAGCAACAAAATATATCTTTCTAGGCTATCTACCAATTATTAAAGGAAATAAGGTCCTAGACTGACTCACTTTCAAAACCTTTATATCCAGAAATGTTATTTTCTATGAATCAAAATTTTCATCTTTTCCTCATTTTGATCATATACCTTATGTTTTTTCCAATTTTCTTGATGTGGTTGATTACATAGAAAACCATATCACTGTAGATTTTATGTCCTCTTCTCAAACTTTAATACAACAGATACTAATCTAGTTAATCTTTCTACTCCAAATACTAACACTATCACTCTAAGAAGGTCTGAAAGGATTAGATATTCTCTTACTTATTTGCAGGACTATTACTGTGGTAATCTAACTAAGACACAAGCAGTAACTCAATTATCTCTCAGCTGTTATTCTGGTAAGCCTCATTCTATTTTTTCTTTTCTTTCTAATTCAAAGCTATCGCCTAAACATGAAGCTTTTGTTGCTGCTATTTCTTCTAATTCTAAACCTAAGACTTTCAAACAAGCAATTTTCCAACCCGAATGCAACGTGCTATGGCAAAAAAATATATATATATAAAAGCTCTTGAAACAAATAAAACTTGGGACCTTGCTATCTTACCTCCAAACAAAATTGCAATAGGTTGTAAATGGGTTTACCGTGTCAAATTTAAGGCTAATGGTAGTGTTGAGGGATACAAAGTGAGATTAGTAGCAAAGGTTGATGGTAGTGTGGGTCAACTATTTTATCTAACAATTACCAGACCTGATATGGCTTACTCAGTCAAAGCCTTGAGCCAATTCATGGGCAATCCAAGTACTTTACACCTTCAAGTAGCTGAAAGGATGCCTAGGTACATGAAGGCTACACCAGGGCAGGGCATTTTTCTTGCTGCAACCTCACCATTACACCTAAAGGCATACTCAGATAGAGACTCAGGGGGTTGTCGTGACACAAGAAGAAGCATAACTAGGTTTACAATTTTCATAGGAAAAAAACTCACTCACTTTGTGGAAATAAAAAAACAACCTATTGTCAGTAGGTCCTTTGCAGAGTCTGAATATAAAGCATTAGCCTTTACCACTTGTGACCTCCAGTGGTTAGTCTATCTTTTGGCAAACTTAGATGTTAAACATCCTTAAGCTGCATTGCTTTACACAAATAGAAACTAGCACTTGCAATTGCTTCAAATCTTGTTCAACACGAAAGGACCAAACATATTCAATTGGACTGTCACCTTGTTCGAGAGAAGTTGCAAGAGGGTCTCATCAATATCATTCATATTTCCTCTAAATATCAAATGGCAAACATCCTAACTAAACCTCTTGAATCTCTGAATTCTCATCACCTAATTTGCAAGATGAGAATGATAAATATTCATTCTCATCTTGAGGGAGGGTGTTGGAACATAGAAACCATATCAATTATTTAGAATCAAAATCACAAGCAGCCAAACACACTGTCAGTTGACAGTTAATTTAGTTACATTTGGTATAATTTACTTAGCCAAAAATATGAATATATCTCACGTATAAGTAGGACACCTTATAAATCATTTTTAGTTCAATTCATTATGTTAATGAGAAGAAGTTCAGATCTCTTTTCATGTGCTCTATTTTTCTAGTCTTCAAGTTCTTAACAATTTTACATGATCATTACAATACAAAACGCCCAAAAAATATTTTTTACTATAAAACCGCATCAGAATGGGCAAAAGAAGGAGAAAAGGAAACACTAAGTTAAAGTAATATTTTATTTATAGGCTAATAGTTGCGCAAATCTAGATAAGCCTCTTTGCAAAAAGGCAAAATGGCATTATTTGGAAACCATCATTACATTGTCTAGATACTACAGGCCTAGGAAGTGAAAAGTATCAAAACCTCCTAGTTATTGTGCATAAATATGCTTTTATAAAAGGTTCTGGTGTGAAACGCAAGAGTATATTTTTTGCATTGTACTATTATCATATGTAGAGCTCAGACTTGGATAATCTTGGAGTTGGAATGGCAATGGTTGGATTCTTCTTCTTCATAATAGCACCGAAAATGTCAGAAAATTCCATCTCTGAACCTTGTGGCAATTTCCACTCATAGGAATGCAAAAATGAAGCCAGAATGTATTTGAGTGTCCTCTCCCCAAGTGTAAGCCCTGCGCATACTCTTCTCCCTGACCCAAATGGAAAAAACTTAAGATTGTTGCCCGAATAATCACATGTACCAGAAGCATTATTCAGAAACCTCTCAGGTTTGAATTCCAATGGATTGTCCCAATACTTTGTATCCCTCTGTATAGACCAAACATTTAGAAAAATGCTAGAACCTTTGGGTACATGGTACCCCCCAATGATGCTGGATTCACTTGGAGTACGAAGCAATAGGAAAGGACCAGGTGGGTGGATACGAAACGTCTCTTTAATAACCGCTTCTAAATAATGTAATTTGGGCAAATGAGATTCTTCAATTAAGTTGTCCAATCCCACGACTTCAGTTAATTCTTCAGTGACCTTTCTCATTATCTCTGGATGTCTCAACAACCTTGCCATCACATATTCTGACATAGTTGTTGTGGTGTCAGAACCAGCCACCACTATGTCCTATTTAAACAAAAACAAAAAAACCAAAATAAGATTACTGTTACATACATAAAGAAATTACACAAATTAATTTGACTTTATTTCATTTATTCGATCTACTTTATAACAAAATTAATTTTATAATTTGATATATTTAATCAAACTATGTCAATTTATAGTATTATTTTTATGTAATCATTTTGTGAGTATTTTTCAAATAGTAATGAAACAAAAAAGTAAAAAAGTAGCACACAGATATATATATACATACGAAAACCACGGCCTTGAGTTGCGTCATGCTCATTGAATGTTCACCGTCGTCTTGCTCCCTTAGTTCCAAGAGAACTTGCAAAAAGTCCTTTTGTCCAGTCTTTGTCGTTCCCTCTTCTTTGGCTTTGGCCAAACTCTTGACCTTTTTGTCAATGGCATAATCAAGTACTCTATCAATGGATTCAGAAATACTCTTTGCTTTCTTTCCAATCCCTTGTAAATCAAAACTTGCTAAAGCCGGGAAAAGGTCCGAAACATTTGGTTTTCCGAGAATTATCACTAATTCTGCAAAGATATCCTTGAACTCTGCTCCAAACTTAGCCCCTTCCTCTCCACGTAGGGTGCCACCCCACAACATATTCAGGAGGGTATTCATCACTGTTACAAATGCCAGTTCCCCCAAATCTACGGGAGTGCCCTTTTTGTCATACACATTTCTAATGGTGTTCCTTACCTCTTCTCTTCTTAAAGCGAAGGTCATGTCAAGATTTGTTGGACTTAACATCTCCCTTACAAACATCTTCCGCAACATCTTCCAGTTAGAACCATGCGGGGAAAAAGCAATATCGCTTCCTCCATATGTGACTGTACGTGCAACTACGTTATCATCACGGTTGGAAAATATTACATCTTGGTCACGAACAACTTCTTTAACTAGAGAGGGTGAGCTAATCACAATGCACAATTTATTTGCAAGCCAAACCTTATAGATGGGGCCATAGATCCCATATAATTGCTCAAATTTGGTATGAAGTTCTGTTCCTACAAATGGAAGGTACCCGACTATTGGCAAGCCACGAGGGCCTGGTGGCAATGGAGGTGTTGCAGCAGCCTTTCTTTGTTTCTTGATGGCCAGCCATAACACCACAAATAAACCAATCAAAATAGTAAGAGTTGTGCTAGAAAATGATCTCTCGTCGCCAGCATAGGACCTCCTCCAATATCCCATTGCAGAAACTGCATAAGTGTAGGGCGAAGTGAAAAAGAAAAAAAAAAGGCTCAAAACACTCTAGCCACAAAGAGATTAATATATAAAAATAATCTTACAAATTGATATATTTTGATCTGGTTTGTCAGGTTATAAAATTATTTTTATTATAAAGCAAATCTAATAAATCAAATAAAATTATATCAGTTTGTGAAATTATTTTTATGTAATTTTCTTATGTGTTGAGTTGGAGCATGGCCCGGAAGGCAAGGAAGAAGATAGAACCAGACTTATCGGTGGGATTTGAGCATGCATGTATAGATATTTCGTTAGGGATAGAATCGAAGTGTTAGATTATATAAAAAGTTGTCACAAAATAATGCTCACATATTACTGTGATTACGCTTTACCATTGATTAGTGGGAAGGAAATCACATAGGCGCAGCGCACTTGCAGTTTGAGTCAGATATATGGGCTTAAAAGTCTTATTAACATGTGGACGTTTTACAGTTCAATTATATACAACAAAAGAGCAGTAATCTTAATAGAGAAGTGTGGTATTTTTCGAGGGATATTAATATATTATGAAAAGTAGAGACTTTTGTACTGCTGTTCATCTCCCCGTTCACCTATCTTTATGATTAGTGATTGCAAAAAGATATCGAATACCATGAAACCATACCATAACATAAGAAAACAAGCAAAAAGATAATGAGATTTGACGAAATCGTTTGGGAACTGATAAATGATCAAGAGACTTAATTACAAGTTGGAACTTTGGACGAAACTCACAGCTTGATCTTTGAGATCGAACAAGAGTTTAATTACAAATATAGAAAAGTTTTTAGAATGGATAAATGAAGACACTTACAATTACTTGGAATGCTTTCAATGAATGTCGATCTCAGCTTCTTTGAGATCAAGAGTTTTACATGAGATGTAAAGAAGTTTTTAGAGTTGTGCTGTACTCATGTTTGCGCACGCCTTTATATAGAGCCTGAAGTCTAGAACTATTTGCTTCGGATCAGTCTACTTTCTCCTCGTGAAACTGGGGTGATGTAATTAATTGGCGATATGTTAAAATCCCTCCAAGGTTAGATGATTTTCTTTATAATCAAAGATATATTTTATTATTCCTAAACATATATCTGAAAACACCTCAAGATTTTCAAAAACACAAGAAACGCCATCTTCAAAATAGTTTTTATAAAGAGCTCTAACTGATGCTACCCAATATCCCTTGATTTTTTAAATATTATTAGGAAGGAAAATGATACTTCAACCCTTGAATTTTTCCCTATGTCAAAATTATTGTATGGATATTACTTTATTTTATTTTATTTTTATTTTTTCTTAACAGTTAAAAAAGTGATTATTAATAAAATAATATATTTTTTATTTTTTAAAATATTTTAAAATATAAAAGAAATATGACAAAAAAAATACAATTACACTAATAATAAATTTAAGTAGGCAAAATCAAAAAACTGAGTAGGCAGTCAAAATTCAAACTCGAAGTTTCAGTCCCGAAAATTTGGCCTCCAAGGTCAAAATCCTGATCACTTCATTCTTACGTAGTTTAATTGGCAAGCTCACATACATGATGAGTAGAAGAGTTTTTAAGAAGAATATAACAAAAAACTTTTAAAAAAAAATTAAAAAATACGAATACAAATAAAAAAAAGTGTGGTGTACTGTGACAATAATGAGTAGCAAAGATCTCAAGCACCATGAATATTATATGCTAACTCATCACCCAAACTTTTGATCTGCTAGCTGCTTTGGCTCTTGTGGATCCCTATCTCATGTTTTTATCAATTTCTCTGTGTTGAATAAGGTAATAAGAAATTTAATTATCCTCCATTTCATAAAGAGAGAAGAAATGAAAATACATTTCACCCTCTAATTAATGGATACCATATGTAATTTACATTTTGCACCCTAAACTATTATTTAATGTTGATATGCATTTTATATATATCTTTATAAAAAATCTGCAATGCACATATAAAACTTATTTTGGTTTGATGATTAAGAGTGTGTCATATATGTCATCTATTTTTGTTTTCTTATATATATATATATATATATATATATCTTAATTATAATAATTGAGTATTATTTATTATATTTTCCCCTTATATATATGGTATAATACTTTAGTTTCGATAATTTGGATTGAGAATGCAAACCTAATTTCGAAAAGAGAAAAAAAAAATGTTAAGAGAATATCATTTAATTTGATCTATTTTTCATTTATTAAGATTTGATCAATGATTACCAAAATTGTGTCAAGTCATCTATTTGTATTTACTTTTATATCTATCTCTATAATAGATAGAATATAAAAAAATATTATTATCACTTTTAATAGAAGTCAAAATTTTCAAGTAGAATATAACGTCGGGTGAAGAAGTTAAGATGAAGACAACATTTTCTAAATTAGGAAATAAATGTTAAGCGACCGCATGCATGGTTTGAATCGTGTACTGGTCGTTTGACTCGTTTTTGTCTGTGCTGGGAGGAGTTGCATATATTCTTTGTTCCTAGGCGTACTGGTTTGAATCTTCATCAACATCATGTGGTACTGGTGTGCTGAGGCTAGAATTTGCATGCACCAGGCCGCCGCCGGCCGCCACGTGATAATTTGTTTTATTTTATAATAAAAAAATAGATATTTATAATTAATTATTTACAACGAAAAAAAAATATTTATTATAAAAATACTCATTTTAATTACAAATAATCATTTCATTAAAAATGAATAGTCATAAATAAATAATAGATCTTTTGTAGTGATATTTTAATTACTTGTGAAATAATTAATTCTCTGCATGCCATCATTCTCTTTCAAATAACCTTAAAATAAAATAATATTTTAATCATTATAAATTGTGTAGAAATTGTGTAACGTCGTATATCATTTTTCATTATTATTATTTACATAGTACGTACGTCCATCACAGCAACTGGATGAAAAACTAGTCGGCATCGTCATAGTTTAATGCCAGTGGAGAAGTCAATCCCACGTGAATGGAAAATGTACAGATTCGTAGCATGTGCATGCGAGACCGACTGAAATGTCGGGGTACGCATTTTTGTAGGCTGGACTAAATTGTGCGCTGGATTGGAATACAGAGAAGTATATAATGACTGTCGTCATCAGATCAGATATATATATATATCCAAGTGACCTTTTTCTTTATTTGATATCTATTATTATATATAAAAGCAGATATATGACTCCGACAAAAAATAGATTATTATTAACAATAATTAAAACAAAAAATAGAATTAATTTTAAAATATTATGTTTATAAAGTAATACTAATATTTTTAAAAATAATATTTTGTTATGAATTGTTATAACTTTTAAATTTTTTTTTTCTTATATATAAAAATACAAATCGATTCAAAACTCTATCCAATGACATTATTTTAACCTTTATATTCACGTGTACAAATTAGTTTGTTTGTTTACCCTACAGTCCATGTATATTTATAATGAATACGTAATTACACTACAAGAAATTGGGCTATTTGCAGCACTTTTAATTTTGTTGCAAAAGATTTCGTTACAAATAATTCTTATTTGCAATGTTTTTCAATTCGTTGCTACATTTCAAGATGAAGTTGGCAAATGCTGGATTAAATTTATTGTAAGATCTTTTACGGTGATTTTAATAACTGTTGTGACAGTTTTTGTCGTCGTAATAAATGTTTTTGTTATAACGGCGACTTTCTTTCCGTTGCGAGGATAATCTACGATGCAATATCTTCTATTTGTGGCGATTGTCTGCCGCTATAATAAAAGTAACATTACTAATAATAGCCGGTTAAGAAATTAAAAACATTCCCCCTCTCGATAGTTTCTATTTCTCTTGAGCCCTAATCTCCTCTCTCGTGTTCTAGCTTGCTCCCTCACGCTGTGCTCCTTCCCATGCCGTGCCGCCCCTTCCAGCGCTGTCATTGAAGTGAGTGTCTCTCTCTCTCTCTTCGTTCATCTCTCTTCATGCACTCTCTCTTTCTCTCTCCGTTCGGCTCGCTTTCGCTTTCTCTATTTAATCTCTCTCTTTAGTTTTGGTCATTTTTAATTTGTTTACATGTGAATTCTTGTATTTATCAGCCTGATTTATACAATCAAAATGCTCATACATTGACTATCGATCGTTTTTAGCATGAGTGGGACATTTTTTCTATTAGGGCTTCATGGAAACAAATGATTAGGATTTTTCATGATTTGTGATTCTCATGATTTGCACCTATACATGTGTGTAGGTTGTAGGAAAAGATCTTAAATTTCTTGGTTG
This sequence comes from Platycarya longipes, assembly GCA_036559045.1. NCBI lineage: Eukaryota > Viridiplantae > Streptophyta > Magnoliopsida > Fagales > Juglandaceae > Platycarya > Platycarya longipes. The sequence goes on along the minus strand of CM071799.1, from coordinate 7,613,908 downwards.
TATGCGTTTCATGGAGAAGCAAGGCTTTTCCTCTTCTCAAATTTATGTCGATTTTTTTATTTTTATTTTTGCAGCTCCTGAAAGGAAGCACATGCTTCCATTTGCTTAAAACCAATTCATAAAGTAAGGGAAAGTCCTTTTCTAACTGATTATTTTACCACTACTACTTCTAGTTGCTAGCAAGTACTACTTATGAATTTCAATATAATTAGTGCTTTTTGAGTTTGAGTTACTACTGTACTTAATATTAATATTGATACAGTTACTAGTTTTATCGTACTATGAAAGAAAGAAATTAGAGTACAATAGCTACAGAGTATTGTTTCTATTTATCTCTCGACTCTCTTACCAAAAACTAAGCTTCTCTTTTACTTCCAAATGCATCTCGTGTGCTGTTTTATTTTTAGATTATCTTTCCACAAGTAGTGTATTCATATTACACTACAGGAAATTAGCCTATTTCCGGCGATCAAAAATAGCCGCAAATAGTATAAAATCGCCGGAAATAATTATTTCCGGCGACATCATTTGGCCACCATTTAGCCGCTATTAGAGAGCCAAGAAATGGCTTTTCCGGCTACTATTTATATTGCCAGAAAAAAAAACTTTTTGCGGCGACAAATTTTCGCCGCTAAAGCTCTTATTAATTTAGCTGATTACTTTTTGTGGCAAATTTTTTTAACATTTGCGGCGACCAATTGTCGCCGCTAAATCTCCAACTCATTTCCTTGATTAGTTTTTGTGGCAAATTTTTTGATATTTGCGGTGACAATTTGTCGCCGCTAAAGCTCCAATTTATTTCGTTGATTAATTTAGCGGAAATGTTGTCACAAAAACTAATAAGTTGAAATGTGAAAAAACGTTGCCACAAATGTAAAAAAATGTTTGCCACAAATAAAATAGACTTAAAATGCATATTAAGAATAAAATAACAGTATTTTAATTAATGTGATTTTATGTAATCTATCACATTTATTTATTTTAAAAAATAATTTTATAAAATAACGTCACAAGTTATCAATTTTTTAATTGGTAGCGATAGAATATTTGCAAAATATCCTTTATTATAACAAAAATCAAACATTACAATTATTTATCAGATCAAATGATCTGTGAAATACAGTCTGAAAAAGAATTCTGACAAAACAACATATATCATCAACATATCAAGTATGTCTAACTAGTCGATAGCAGCTTTATTGTCCAGCCTTTCAACATGCTGCACAGTACAAATCTGGAGTCTCTTCGTCAAATCTTTGTAAAAAATAAGATCAGTCAGCTGTAAAAAATAAAAAATGTTAATTGGTAAACAAAACCAAACCCAATCATGATCGTGAACAGAGCATGCTAAATTAATATAACTTCCTAATTAAATACTTTTTGCCATATTTGTATCTACAGCTTTATTTCTGTGATTTCCTACATGGGGCTTGTGTATCTTGCTGCCATTTTCATCTCTAAGACCCTCATATGCAGGTAAATCAGTCAAACACTTGCCAATTAACAGGGAAAGATACTACCAATTTGGTCTCTTTCTAATCATATTCCTTTCTATTTTCTGAGTGAACAAACAGGGGAGTTGTATATATAGATGATGCAAGATATGTGCTGGGGGAACAAGAAGCAATATGGTTACTGAGATTGGTTCTTCCCTACATAAATGAGTTACTGTTGAAACTTAGAGCCCTTTTTTCTGGAGATCCTGCAACTACAATGAAGGTAACTTTTTCCTCATTATTTTTCTTGGGAAGTTTAATGAAGCTGGAAAAAAGCACAATAGCTATAACGAATGACTTTAAGAAGAATAGTTTTGTTGAAGGCACACAGGTAATGAATTGCAGCTACTGAGCTAAAATATGAATCATGCGACGCTGCTCTCCAAACCGACCATATATATGTATATGTGTGCGCCCTTCTTAAGGTCTAAAATCAAATACAGTTTGCGGGGCCCAAATGCATTTCGGTGCTGAAGTCTTCTCTAGTCCAGCAAAAGTGGGGCTCTTTTGAAGTATAAAGCCGAGTGATTTGTGACTTTTTGCTCCTCTTTTCTTTGTGAAACTTTTTTTTTTCCTTTTCTTCTCATTCATTCAACACAATAAAAATACAGAAACATAAATAAAAATCAAATCAAATCAAAAGAAATAAAAAAAAAAATTTTAATAAGTAAAAAGATAATAAAAATCATATAAAAATTATACTTATTAGTGTGTGTACCTTTACGCTAGCAGATATATATACATTTGCTGGCATATGCAAAAATGTCAAAAAAAACAAGAATTGTTCCTGCATTAATCGGCAATAATAATAATAATAGTAACTATTTTATAAACATTTAATCACCAAAAAGATAGAGAGTAACAAGAAACTGACCATTTATTCAGAAATATCAGCTGAAAAGTTGGACAAAATCCAACTAACGTTCTTCAAGTCATCTTTATCAAGTTTTGCATCTACAAAATTTAAAGACAAAATAGGCAACATTAATAGCCACAATAGTAGGAAAATGCGATAAGAACAATATATTACTTTAACCTTAATCTCCTTACCAAAATGAGTAACTAACTATGTAGGTCTATGGGTCTCTAACTCATATCTCTTCATAAACTCGTCGTATTTGGCTTGTCTCTCCAATAGTAGCATGACATTTTCTTGTAAGTCATCAAGTTGACCCTTATAATCTGAAGCAGCTTTTTCAAACCTTTTCGCACGTTCAGTTAATTCTGTTATTTGGATATCAGCTGCTTGTCTAGATGATTGGGGAATAACCATCTCGCTGAGTCCCTTTTCATATCCTGATCTGTGGCCCAAAACTTCCTTAAAGATTGCTGCTGCTGCCTCTTTTGTCCGCTTCTCAGGCTCTAGCTTTGCCATCTTTGTAGCCATCTCTAGCTATCAACCATTGAAAAATCACACGTTAGTAAGGGATATGTACTATGAACCATACAAAATTATTTGGAGATTTGACTTTCACACTCACGTATTTCTCTTCTGCAATAGGAGTCACAAATTTGGCTTTCTTTTTTGACCACCTCACTTCTTTAAAAAAATCGACCAAGGTTTCCTCATTCCCAGCCTGTAAATACAAGTAAATTACATCCAACTTAGACTTAACTATATCATCTTAAGCTATCATTGATGTACATCTTGAAAACAAAATTATTGACTTACCCTCATCTCCATTAGTCTCACAAATGACCTTCTTCCAGCCGTGTGATTGTTTTGTTGCTTCTTCCTATTACTTTTATTTCGTTCAGACATCCGCTGCACTCACAAGGGACATAATATACATGAGTCAAGCTTAACATATTTTTAATATCATAATAATGACAACAAACTATTCATCCTAACTAATATTTAATACATGTCAATTAAATATTTGACTTCCAACTTACCTTATAATCCTCACTTGAATATCGAGCACATAACTTCACCCAAGTGGCTGGTGGCACATACGATGGCACATTCGCAAGTGCTTCTTCATTACTCTCATATTTCTTGTAAGTTCTATGCAAATCATAACGAATATGATTAAACCGCTTGCGAAGTGCCTTCGTAATTGTATCACGATGATTCTGCTTGGTCCAGTCAAGGATGAAGTCATTCTAGGGACAAACAACAAACATTAGCAATGTTAGGATTTCAAATACTCAATTTCATCATGTATGAATTTCTTGTATTTTTACCTGAATACGTGAAATCAATTCTTCCTTCTCATTAGCTGGTATGGCATGCCAGCTAGCATGACTCAAATCTACATGGTGCTTGACCAACCATGTAATCCTTGTAGTAAAAATGGTCGAATTTTCACAACATGGTGCAGTCTCACCATCTTTTATCCTCAAAGGTATCATTCCATACTTCCGTATCTTTTCAAACGTTGTATTTTTTGCTGCTCCTCGTCCACGCTTTTGGGTAGGTGGTACTAATGTTTTCAATTGACATGTTAGCATCAAATTAATCAACATGAAAAATGAAATGTACAATGTAAAACAATACCAATTGAATCCACTGCTGGCATATCAACTTCTGTGCTGGGGACAACATCAGGTAGCTCAATTGAGTCATCTGAGCTTGATAATTCATCATCTCGGGCATTAATAGCAGCAATGGGTATTCTATTCCGAACTTTATCATTTCCATGAGATCTATCTAGACCGTAGCTCACACTGGATGATCGACCTCTACCTCTACCTCTTCCAATTATTGGCATATCGAAATTATCTCTACAATCACACTAAACAGATACAATTAGATAATTGTCAAGCAAATTACACAAAAAAAGGAAACATCAATACAATAAGAAACTGCACGCTGCTAACAACCTCCTAACTCCTACACTAGATAAGAAAAGATGGAAAAGACGGTGAGCATAATTAGTGGTAAAATGATATTTAGGATAAGCTAAACACAATAGATTGTATTAAATCACAAGGTTATTACCAGTTTTGAAATGGCTAGTTCATCTCATCTTCTGTTGAAAGACTATTTTCTTCTATGCTACCTTCAAGTTCGGCACTATTAGACCTTTGCATTACTGACATGTCAACATCAATTTGCTCCAACTCAACATTAGGCCTATGCATGTCTTGCAATGGAATTTCATCAATATGGACACTCACATAAGCATCACCAGAATTATCCTCTTGGTATGCATCACCGTCGCTAGAATCAGATTCATCATCTTCAATAAGGGATTCGCGTGGAAGGTCATAGACATTTCTATGTGTGACCTTTTGCACTACGTACCAATCACCACGGATGCTGCGATTTTTAAGGTAAAATACCTGCGACGCTTGGCACGCCAAAACAAAAGGATCATCCTTATAAGCTGTCCGAGACATATTCACACTAGTAAGATGATGCTCCTTACGTATCCCTCGTTTGAAATCGAAGATATCAAACCATTCACATTTGAATAAGTAAACACATCGCCAACCCATGTAGCGGACTTCCATAATGTCAATTAGTCTACCAAAGAACTCAAGTTTTTCTGATCCTGATTGTTCACTAATGACCATGACACCCGAATTTTGGGTGCAACGATGTTCTTCACGTTTTTTTGTGTGAAATCTTATACCGTTGGCTATACAACCAGAATAGGACGCACCCCAGGGGTCAGGACCACATGCTAGGGCATATAGATCCTCCGAAACTTCTTCAGGATTTTCAGCACGCCTACCTTGAATCTATCACAAGTTCAAAAAAGAAATCGCATAAAGTAAAAATAATACATGTGATGGCATAAAACAAACATATTCATAGGGAAATAGGGGTGAACTTCCAAATAAGTTTGCATACGTGTGTCTTGAACCAGTCTGGAAATTTTGCGGCATGCATACTATCAACATTATCAGGATACTCTTCACTCATATGCAGGTAGTGCTCACTATACAAAAAGGCCAACACTAGTTAAATCAGTATATTGAGAACAGAAAATTACTAAGTTGGTAAGTAGTTCGGTTACTTACTTAAGATATTCTCCAATCTCTATGCAATTATTCAGAATGTACCATCTAGCTTTTATGAAAATGTCATCATCCAATCGGTGACGTGATGCAACACCCATGGGTCGTACCTTTTGTGAAAAAATAGATAGTCCCTCTCGTACACCCTTTTCTCCTTCATCAACGTTACGTTCAGGAGGATTGAATCTAGTCTCAATATCATGGAGGTACATGGAACAAAAATTCAAGCATTCAACATGGATATAGGCCTCGGCTATTGAACCTTCTGGGTAGGCCTTATTCTTAACATATCTCTTGAATTTTCCAAGATACCTCTCAAAAGGATACATCCACCTATATTGAACTGGCCCTGCAAGTAGTGCCTCACGTGGCAAATGATAGGCTAAGTGTACCATTATGTCAAAAAAGGTAGGTGGAAAAATCATCTCAAGCTTGCAAAGAATGACGACAATATCAGTTTGTAGCCGCTCTAAGACATCAACCTTAAATGTTCTAGCACATAGTTCTTTAAAGAAAATGCTTAGCTCAGTCAGTGCCAATCGTACATCTTGGCGTAAGTATCCAGAAATTGCAACAGGAAGTAATCTTTGCATGAAAATATGGCAATCATGACTTTTCAATCCCGAGATTTTGCAATCACTTACACTAACACATCTAATGATATTTGAAGCAAAGCCATCTGGGAATTTCACACTGTGCAACCAATTACATAAACCAGTCCGCTCAGCTCCATACAACGTATAAAATGCATGTGGCATACCAATGCATTGTCCATCCTGAATAAGGTGTAACTCCTTCCTTATATTGAGATTGGAAAGGTCACGACGTGCATTAGGATGATCTTTAGTTTTGCCGGAGATATTCATCAAAGTTCCTAAGATGTTGTCACATATGTTCTTCTCAATGTGCATTACATCTAAATTATGTCTAATCTTTAAAGTCGACCAATACGGCAATTGAAAGAAGATACTTTTCTTAGTCCAATTGAACTCCTCAGTAGTACGCTTTCTTTTCTTTATGCCTTTGCCAAAACTTGCATCAGGAATATTTTGGAGTTGAATGAGTATATCCTCTCCTGTATCCATTGTAGGTGGGTCCCGATACTCTACATTGCCATTAAAAATAGTCTTTTTCTTTCTCCAAGTGTGGCCCGGTGGCAAGAATCGGCGATGACCCATATAACAATGTTTTCGACTATGTGTCAACCATATGGAATCTGTTTCTTCCTTGCATGATGGACACGCCATCTTCCCCTTAGTGCTCCACCCAGAGAGGTTTCCATAAGCAGGAAAGTCATTGATTGTCCATAACAATGCTGCATGCAATTGGAAAGTTTCTTTGACCTTTGCATCATATGTATCAACACCATTATCCCATAGATCAATCAATTCCTCTATTAGAGGCTGAAGATAAACATCGATTTCATTGCCTGGTGATCTTGGTCCAGGAATCAAGAGTGAAGTGATAAAAAATGGATCTTTCATGCATAACCAAGGAGGCAAATTGTAAGGGACAAGAATTACTGGCCATACACTATAAGGCTTAGCCAAATTATTAAATGGGTTGAAACCATCGCTAGCTAAGCCAAGCCTGACATTTCTTGGATCTTCCGCGAACCAAGCATGCTCTTGATCAAATGTTGTCCACACCTCAGAATCAGCAGGATGACTTAGAATACCATGTTGAATGACGCGCTGATCCTTATGCCACCGCATGTCTGTTGCTGTTTTTTGTGACATAAACAATCTCTGCAACCTTGGCTTCAATGGAAAATGTCGTAGAACCTTTTGAGGAATTCGTCTCTTCTTAGTGTCGCTAAATTTCCACCTTGAGAGTTTACATTTTGGGCACTCATCTTTATCTAAATTTTCTCTCCAATAAAGTATGCAGTCATTCGGACAAACATGTATCTTGGTGTAAGTAAAGCCCAGACCTTTTTCCAAGTTACGTGACTCTTGATATGAGTTTGGCAAAAGGGCATTGGGAAAAGCTGACTTTAGCAAATGCAAAAGCATGTCAAAAGACTTTACACTCCAACCACCAAGTGTTTTAATGTGCAGCAACTTGACTGTGAATGATAGTTTAGAGTACTTTGTACAATCTTCATAAAGAGGACGCCGGGAATCAGCCAACAGTTGATCGAAAATGTGAGATGAATTAGTATTGACCGATGGTGAATCCTCGGGATGGAATGACCTGGTTATGGGAACATCAGGAAATTCTCTAGCCCGAATATCTCGCAACATAACATCAACGTCATCAATGAAGTCTTCCTCTTGGTCAGGATCATGTAAATCATCATCATCATCACTTATGTTTAAATCATCTTCCTCGCCATGAAAAATCCACACCGTGTAAGTCTTGTCAATACCTTTGATGAATAAGTGTCTCTCTACCTGGCTTAGTGGTAGGAAGTAATTATTTAAACATCGGACACATGGGCAACGGATTACCCCACTTGTAGCATGAGATCGGGCCAAAGTAAGGAACTCCTTAACTCCTTTAGCATATTCCCTAGATCCAAATCTATCAGTGATTTGCATCCAACTCTTGTCCATTTAAAAAATCACCTAAGGAGTTACTGAACCAAGATTAGTGATTTGGATAACAACTCTTGCTTTACTCAAAATATTATATATTTAGTGTGCGTTAAAAATATTTCAAAGTTAGCATTAAATTAAAAAAATGTTTTAACTATAAGGAAAGCTCACAAATTAAAGAATATCTACAAAATAATTAAATTAAAGGTGTGATCCAACTCCAACTCCAGGAAAGAATTCTAGCGCAGAAACTTTTCTATATAAGGTGATTTGATGAATACTTTTTATTAGTCAAATTTGTATTTTATTATTTTAATCTCCCTCTACTTCTCCACAATTTAGATGGATTTAACTAGCTAGCCAAAGGGTTATTTAGCATTAAATGACAACTGAAAATATGAATTTTTAACTAATAATCTAATCAGAATACGTTACTAATTAACATATATTATATATAATTAGGTTCCTACATGTCCATTAAATTCCTGCAATGGCAGAGCACCTATTTTAGTAAATGTACATGTCCATTAAGTTCCTGCTATAGCACTTAGGGATAGTTGAACTTGGTGGAGCTTCTTTGCAGGTTATGCACCAAATGTTTATTGACCTCAAGTTTAATAACTTTTATATGTAAAATGTATGCTGGCTTATGGCTATAATTGTGGTACTCTTCTTCATGCTGACGATTGGTTTGTTTAACTAAATAGGTTTCGTCTATTGTATACCATCTTGTGTACTTGGCTTTGCCTATTTTTATCAATAAATTGTTTACTTAAAAAAAAAAAAGTTGTATATATGTTAAATAAGGGATATCTACAACATCCAGGCACTTTGACCCTAAATATGCACTTTGTGGACCCTAAATAACACATAAGAAAACAAATGACTAACCTTTTCTTTCTCAGCACTCTGGCAGACAGCAATTTCTTCTTCTACATGTATCCTATACCGCTCCAGGATTTTTCCAATACTGTAGCACAAGGAAAACACAGCATTGCCTTATGTGTTATTTGAAAAAATAAGTGTTAGGTCAATCTTACAATTAAAAGTTTAAGCACTCTTACAGTTTAATATAATACAACAGACTTATTTTATAATAATAAAAAGATCATATTAAACCACTTGCAGACCAATCATTCTTTCAAACAAAATATGACTCATCTGAATGTTTTTTTGGCAATGAGTTTGAGCATTGAACCCAAGCTGTAGCAACAAAACTTGCACATAACAATGAATACAAACACGCAAGTGGCCTTTGAAGAATTGGCTGTCCTTTGTGCTGTGCAGTCAAGACACTCTGTTTCAACATTACTGCATGGTTTGAGTTCATTGAAAGCGTCCCCAAAACAGATACATTACTGTAGGCCACTGTGTAAATCTTGCTCTGTTTTGTCCGAGAAGGCTGAGCCTTCCTCTGTTTTTCCATGATTAGAAGCACGCTAGTTGATACCATAAATTAATACATCCAAACGAGAACTAATTATAAGAAGAACAAGAAACAAAATTAAGCATGCAAACTACAACAATCCACATTTAATACGATGCAAAAACAGAACAACACACGGCCATCCGTTTGATAATATAGATAAGTAATAACAAAACAACACACGGCCTTCCGTTTAATAGAAACTCCTAGACGGTTTAGCAACGTACATTTCATTCCGTTTAATATCGACCAGCAGAGTTAATAGAAACTCTCAAACTTGTTTCATAACAGATTTTCCTATTCGTGCCAGGAAACCAATCAAACCCTACAATGCAACCAAAATAGAATCCAATCCAACCCTACGATGCTAAAAGATTGAAAAAAAACACGAATAGAAAAGATAATAGAAGAGTTGTGGCACACGTACCAGAAATTTGAAAGCGATTAATAGTAGAACGCACGGTGCCTTGTTTAAATTTGACAGAGGAGCTTCGACGAAGCTGAAATGGAAAATCTAACGGCGGGAAGAGGGCCAGATTCAGGCGGCGCTGGCAATGGTAAACCGTGTGAAGCAAAGAGTGAAGAAAAAGGGCGGGGGGCGGGGGGGAGGGAGAGGGAGATCAGGGAGAGGGAGAGGGAGAGGGAGAGGGAGAGTGAATGTTGCGGACGCGGGGTTGGGTTGGGGAATGGAGAATGGAAAATTAGGCATGCGTTGGGATTTAATTTGGATTGTTTCCGGCGGTTTTTGTAATTGACGTGAAGGAAAATCGAAAATGACAAAAGTGACTTTTTGTCACAAAATTACGTGTCGCCGGAAATATATATCGCCCCAACTGCTATATTCTCTTGTAGTGTTAGAAGATGATAGTTGCTATTATCCTGATTATTTATCCAAGAGTTTAATGAAGTTTATCATTAAATTGTGTTTGCTGTCATTATTGGATTTGCCAACATTAATGAATGATATGTATGCGTAATTAAGGAGTTTAAGCCCATTAAGTACGTTAGGTGTACTTTGTTCATATCTATTGACTCCTTGTTTTGATAGGTAATCATAATTGAGAAGTTGATCATAGATATAATGTTTTTGATGAAACGCCATTCAGGTCAGTGTCGCTGGCTATCAGCTCTCAACTGTTTTTTTTTAAATTTCGTGAAGGACCATTGTCGGCCATTTTTTATAGCTGAAAATATTTTTTTGGCACTGTAACACTATGTGCGGCAAGATTGATTCACCGCAAAAAGTTTTACCACGGTTAAATTGCTGAGTTTGGCGGATGCTTCTAGTTTTTGCTGCGAAATGGAATCGCAGCAAAAGGCCAATGTTCAACAATTTGTTTTCGATGGAATTGTATATTCTAATCAATATTTTCGCAACCATCATGCATCAGTTTTAAATCATTGGAAATGACTTTTTGCGGCATTTTTTATACTTTTTAAGACAAAATTTGACACTACAAAAAACTTATTTTCTCGTAGTTTTAGTGAATAACACGATCAATATATTCAGTTTTCTCTCATTATACCGATCACTTCCTTTCAAGCTCTTCCTTTTTGTTTCTTTGTTATGTTTATTTCATAATTTAAATCTACACAAGTTTTTATAGGTACATTAAAAGAATTAGATATTATTATTATTTAAGCTTATTTTTTAAGTGCGTAAAGGATCATTTGCATCTTGTAAGGATTTCAACAAGTAAATATGCAACGAACTGTTGTTTGGCCAGTCTCACTCTTACCTCTCACCTCTCACCTCTGATCATGACCTCCTCACCGAAAACCCAACCCCTTATGCTAAGGCCTTAACACTTGCAACTCCACCCCTCCCTGGCCTTTTTGCGATCAGTCGCATCCTCTCAGCTCTCCCATGTTCCTTTTTCCCCCGCCATTTCCCTAATTTTTCTTCACGGAAAATAATAAATTACCAACTGATTTACTACTCTTAAACTACTATGGAATAAAATAATATTTATCCAAATTTTAATTTTTGATTTTGATTTTGATTTTGATTTGATGTGTCTAAAATTTGAAAAACTTATATCGCATGAGGAAGTAGTAGATAAATTGTAGATAAGTTGTAACCATATCATTGCCCTTTCATCATTGGCCTTTCTTCACTTCCCATGATACTTTGATAAAATTTGTAGATCCGCACACTATTCACACTCCCCCACTGAAACAACTATCCTTCCTTCAACCCTTACTATTCTCATCCATGATACTTAGAACCCATACATACCTATGACATACGTGAACCTAGCTAGAAGCCGATGGCAACTATATTCTTAGCTTGGTCTTTTACATGACACTATACCATGCCCTTATAATTGGAATTGTTTGAATAATTGCATTATTTTGCTTGGGACATTAATGGAGGGATGTACCCTCTAATCTTCCAAAACCCTTCTGAGTTCGTTGAGGGAATGTTCATAATTCTCTTAGCACCATTGCTTCCTTGATGGGCCCATGTTGGTTATCGATAACCATTTGTACTTGTGTGGCAACATGGGGGCGAAAAAAAGGGATCCTATCAACTTGTTTCGACCTAGGAAAATTAGCTCATGAGCTTAGTCTTACTTCACCGTCAAGAAACGAAAGAAGACTTCCATCTTTCTTCCCAACGAGCCCATTTATCTTTTGATACATGTAGGGATGAGGAGCCCACGACTGACTTAAGATGCTAGCTAAGAGGATGCGCCCCTGGGACTAATCTTCATAAATCATTATGGTTTGTGATCAGCTTGGGATGATGTGGATGTACTTCTCGGCTCAAAGCTTCATAAATCCTTGGGAGTTATTAGAGATAAAGAAAAATATAGTTTTTTTTTCTTTCTGTATGTACTTTACAGTAAGCTAAAGTATTAGATAGTGTTATATTTGAAATTTTATTTTTGTCGTCATATCAGCTTGAGTATAAAAGCTGACTTTGCCCAATGTAAATGACACTTAAGTAAATGCAATTTGAATCATTTGTATTCTTCACAACACCAATTTCATCATGGTATCCGTTTGAAAAATGCCTTCCCATGCAAAAATGTCTTCAGATTCATCATCTTCGTCTTCTTCTCCTCCAATCGATCCTTCCAACCGATCCAATTATCGTCAGTCAAATTCTCACCGGTGACAACTACACACTTGGAGGTGATCTTTGCTCATGGCTTTAACAACCAAGAACAAGATTGTCTCATTGAAGCATTTGTTCTGAAGCTACCTAAAACTTCTTTTTCTTTGCCTTATTGTACTCCCTGCAACAACATGGTTCTTTCATGGATCATTAATTTCATTTTCAAAAACAATTGTTGCTAGCGTGATTTATGTTGATTCTTCCATGGACATGTAGTTAGATCTTCAAGAATGTTTCGCACAAGATAACAGAGCTCGAATTTTTCAACTATAGAAGGCAATTGCTTCTCTTGTGCAAAATGATCTTTCTATTAGTGCTTACTTCACTCAGACGAAAGGCCTATGGGATAAATTGAGGAACTATAGACCATTATCTGTTTGTTCTTGTGGCGGTTTACATGCATTACTGGAAATGCATCAACAAGAAAATCTCCTAATGCTTCATCCTCCTTCAATTATGTCACTGTTGACGATTCATCCTCTTATTTTACTTTAACACCACAACAGTGTCAGCAGTTCCTTACTCTTCTCACTCCTAAATCAAATCCTTCTTAGACAGCCAATGTGATTTCCTCCATTGATAGTCTATTTGGTAGCTCGATATTTTCTTCTGCACTTTTTTATTAAATCTCATTCAAATTCACATATACATTATAATGATTGGATCATTGACACTGGTACTATGGATCATATGATCCATTCCACCTCATTATTCACTTCTTTTCATCCTGTTCACAACTCATTTGTTAAAATGCCTAATGGCATTTCTGCACCAATTACTCACAAAAGATCCATTCATTTGTCACCTCAGCTTGTTTTACATAATGTTCTATGTGTGTCTTCATTTCATTTCAATCTCATTTCTGTTAGTCAATTAACAAAATCAGCTTCGATCTGTTGTCTTTTTCTTTGGTAACAATTGCCTTATACAGGACCTCATCAATTGGATAACTATTGGGAAGGGTAAAGCTGCTAGAGAATTATATCTACTACAAAAACTAGATAATTTTGTTGCTCTTTCTACAAAACTTTCTTTACATTCTAGTTATATTTCTGCATTAGTTTACACTGATTTTGATATCTGGCATAGAAGGTTGGGCCACCCATCCTTGTCTAGAATAAAAATGTTATCTCATGTTGTACCTAATGTTTTAAATAATGAAACATTACATTGTTTTGTTTGTCCATTAGCTAAGCATAACAATTTACCTTCTCCAGTTCATAGTGAGCATACTTCTTCTTGTGCCTTTCAACTTTTTCATTGTGACATTTGGAGTCGTTTTCAACATCAATCATTAGATGGTTTTAAATACTTTTTAACCATTGTAGATGACTTCTCTCGTAGCACTTGGGTTTATTTATTAAAATCCAAATCAGATGCTCAAATTCTTTTACAACATTTCATTGCTCTAGTTGAGAATCAATTTGATTCCAAAATAAAGACTATTTGGACTGATAATGGCAATGAATTCAACATGGCTCAATATTTTTCTTTCGAAGGCATTGTTTCATCAATTGTCTTGTGTGGCTACTCCTCAACAAAACTCAGTAGTTGAGAGAAAGCACCAGCATATCCATATTAATGTTGCTCATGCTCTACTATTTCAATCCAATGTTCCTTTATTTTTTTGGTCAAATTGCATCCTCACTACAGTATATTTGATCAATAGACTCCCTTCTCTTATATTAGGGAACAAAACTTCATATGATTACTTTTCCAAAAACCACCAACATATTCTCATCTCATGGTTTTTGGTTCTCTTTGTTATGCATCTACACTAGCTCACAATCGATCTAAATCTTCTCCCTGAGCTAGAAGATGCATTTTTCTTGGCTACTCACTTGCTATAAAAGGCTGTAAACTTTATGACCTTCATAGCAAATCTATTTTTGTTTCTCTGGATGTTGTTTTATATGAAAACATATTTCCTTTTCATTCTTTGAATTACAACCAATCTTCTCAGATTCAATCTCCTTCAGAAAATGTTTTTCCTAAACCCGTTCTTGATACCTTTGATCCACTGCTTTTATTTTCAGAACCTCCCACACCTTCATCTGATTTCTCTATTCCTTCAGAATTTCCATCAATTGTTCCAAATGATTCTCAAATTCAAACTCATCTTCCTATTGATTCTATTTCTCCAAAATCTCCCTCACCAATTCTTAATCTTCGTAAACTTTCAGGAGTGCATAAAAAAAATGATTATTTGCAAAGCTTTCATTGCCACCTAGCTTTTTCACAAGCTAATCATTCTCTGTCTCCACCAAGGAAATGTGGCCCTTTATCAGGTAAGCCATATCCAATTTCTTATTCCCTTTGTTACTCCTTTTTGTCATCAAAACAGAAGGCTTTCACATTAGCTCTTTCCACAATTTTTGAAATTTTATCATCAAGCTGTTAAAATTTTCTATTGAAGAGTTGTTATAGATGAAAAAATTCAAGCCTTACAACACAATAACATTTGGACCTTGACCAATTTATCCCTGGAAAGAATCCAATTGGATACAAATGGGTTTATCAAGTTAAACTCAAATCTTATGGCACACTTGAGAGATACAAGGTAAGGTTAGTTGTCAAGGGTTTCACCCAAAAAGAGGGAGTGTACTAATTAGATACCTACTGTCCAATGGTTAAAATAGTGACTGTTAAATGTCTGCTTAGCATTGCTGCTATCCAAGGCTGGCATCTAATCCAATTAGATAGCAATAATACCTTCCTATATGGAGAATTATTTGATGAAGTTTATATGTCAGTGCCTCCAGAATTTAGTGATAAAAAGGATAAAAGAGTTTGCAAATTGAATAAGTCCTTATGGGTTGAAACAAGTTTCACGCAAATGGTTCACAAAATTATCCTCCACCATTCTTGAGCTTGGTTTCACTCAATCCAAAATAGACTATTCTCTTTTTACCTGACTTCACAGAATTTGTTTCATTGCATTACTCGTATATGTGAATGATCTCCTCATTGCTAGCAATGACTTACAATCTATCAATACCCTTAAGTTGTTCCTTAATCAGAAATTCAAACTTAAAGACCTTGGGCATTTGAAATATTCTTTAGGATTAGAGGTTGCTCGCAACACAAATGGTATTTCCTTATCTCAAAGGAAATATACTTTGGAAATCTTATCTAATTCTAGTTTTTTGGGATCAAAACCAGTTAAAACCCCCCATGGAACAACACCTTAAGTTATCTTAAGATGTTGGTCCTACTGTCGAAGATCCTACTGCCTATAGAAGATTAGTAGGAAGATTGCTTTATCTCACCATAACAAGGCCAGACATAACCTTTGATGTACATGTCCTAAGTCAATTCAGGGATAATCCCAAGCAACCTCACTTGCATACTACTCATCGAATTTTGCAATACATCAAAGACTCTCATGGCCAAGGTTTGTTCTTCCTTGCTACTTCAATCCTTCAGTTGACTAACTTCACAGACTCAGACTAGGCTGAATGCCAAGATACAAGAATATCCTCCACGGGATTTTGTATTTTTCTTGGTTCATCATTAATTTCATGGAAATCTAAAAAGAAATCGACAATTTCAAGATCCTCAACAAAATCTGAATAACGGGCCATGGCAAACACAATTTCTAAAATTCTTTGGCTACTGTCTTTATTGAAAGATTTACAAGTTAATCATTCTTAAGTTGTTGCCTTATGTTGCAATAATCAAACTACAATCAATATTGCAACTAATCTTGTATTTCAAGAACGAACAAAACATATAAAAATCGATTGTCATTTTGTTCGAGACAGGATTCCTACAAGAACTTTCAAGCCATTCCATGTTTTTCATCAATTGGGTGATTGTTTCACCAAGCCTCTCAGGTTTCCTCTTTTCTCCTCTTTGGTATCCCAGCTGGGCATTATTAACATACATGCTTCAACTTGAAGGGGTATTAGAGATAAAGAATAATTTTTTTTTTCTTTCTGTATGTACTTGACAGTAAGCTTAAGGATTAGATAGTGTTAAATCTAAAATTTTATTTTTGCCTCCATATTAGCTTGAGTATAAAAGTTGACTTTGCTCAATTTAAATGACACTTAAGCAAATACAAATTGAATACTCTGTATTCTTCACAACATTAGTTTCATCATGGGATCGGTTTGAAAAATGCATTCCCGTGCAAAAATGTTTTTAGACTCATCATCTTTGTCTTCTCCTCCAACCAATCCTTTCAATCCATATTACTTACATGATGGAGATAGTCCTGGAGAGCAAGCTATCATTTTAGAGTACACGTGCAGCTCACGTGTCATTTCATTCTGTGAGTTTCCTCCCCCAACTGAGAGATTGGCACCTTGGGAGATCTGCAGAGGGGTGCGTTTGCTGCCCTGGATGCTGAAGGGCTTCGGATCGATGTTCACCTTTGAAACCCTATGAGACCCAAAATCACTGTTGGTGACCCTGGTGCACGAAACAGAAGAAAAACAAAAGAAAATAACAAAGAAAATAGAGGGAGAAGAGATGAGGGGACGGGAGAAAGAAAACTACAAGAAGTAAAAAGAAACCGAAACAAAGCAAGAACCAAGAAAACAGAAAACCAAGAAATGGGTGTGGGGGCGAGAGGAAGGGAGAAAAATGGGAAGGAAAGGGGGAAGTGGGGGAGCCCAGACTCCAAACCCTTTTCCCCACGACGCTAGGGCTTTTGAGAAATCTTAGAGTTTTGAGAGAAAAAAGAAGAGAGCATTTTCAAATAGGTGAGTAGTAAACTTTCTTCATGTTTTTTTTTTAAAAAATAATTAAGCTATTTGGTTTAAGTTTGGACCATGTTCAGAGCAATTAACCAATATATAATATATATGAGGGATGCTTATAAACGATCGGGCTAATATTTGAAGTATAACAGCCCTCATTATGGGTGTAAGAAGACCAAACCGGACCAATGGACTGGACCGAATCGGATGAAATTCAGTCCGGTCCGGTCCAATTTTTATATGGATGAACATTTTCAGTCCGGTCTCTGTTCAGAGCATTTCTCCTCCTGGATTGGACTGCATGCACATTATTATTATAATATATATATAAGTAATAGTATATAAATTATAATATTAATGCTAATATAGATTAAGAGTGGTAGTATAACATATTAATATATAATATATACTCTTATAATATTGGCATATTATAATTTATAGTAGTTGATTAGTTGTAGTATAAAAATATATATTATAGTATACCTATATAGAGTATTAGTAATAACTTATAAGTAAATGTAATAAGTGTATTATTATTATTTAATATATTATTACTAATTTATCACTATTTACTAACATATAAATTTATAATATACTAATGTAATAGTATAATAATTAAATTTGGGTTAGAAATTATTTTTCATTATTGTAAGATTTTGAATAAAATTTTAGCCCATTAAATCATATCAGGTACCCATGGACTGAACCGGACCACCCCTAAACCGAACTGGACTGGACCAGTATGAACAGAATACGAGTTCGGTCCGGTCCAAGGTAGGAGAATTCTTTAAACGAATAGAACCGGTCTACATTTTTTCCGCACCGGACCGGACTATTTACACCCCTAGCTCTCATTGCCAAATCAAAAATCACATCAGAGCAGTTCCTTCTCATCCATGTCGCCCCCCTCTTGCGAGTCACCAAGAAAATCACAGCGGCCATTATTCGACCAAAACCCAAAGCATTCCTGGTGCACGAGGTTCATTCCCATTCCCTTCTTAGAATCGAAGCTTTGGATTAGAACAGATGATGAAGATGATTTTCTACTACAACCTCGAAAAAGGCCACCACTAAGCCCTTTGTACCCTGTGACGCGACTAACGACCATGTTCTGAAATAGTGAACAAAAGGTAAATGTCCCCACCTACCCAACCTTCAACTTCAAGCCCATAGTCATTGTTGTCGATTTGAAGTTGGGAGCGTTCAAACACGAACAGAAAATGGAAATAGAGATTATAATCCACAAGTTGATAAAAAAAATAAACAAAAAAACAAGGAGAAAGAAATAAAATTTAAATAAATAAATAAATGGAAAAATGGAAAAAATAAAACGAAAGGAAAGAAATCACCTTGTTTGAGATTGACCTTGGTGAAACTGCTCCGCCATGCTTAGAATCATCTAACCTTTCTTGAGATTATCTTGGCAATAGCAATGGGAAGGTCACTGCACCTCCTTGTTCTTCTTCTAAACTTTTCAGTACATTTTTAACTTCCTCAAAGTGAATTTGTGTTTAGAAGGTCTGAAGATTTTGTGTTGATTCGGTGAAGAAAATTGAGGGTGGGTTTCATCGAGCAAAGGGAATGTTGTTTTTCTAAAAGAACTGATCTCAAGGAAACCAGAGGAAGTTCTTGTGAAATTCTTGGCTTCACTTCGTGCGAGATGGATTGGAGAGGGGGGAGAGGGGAAGGGTTATGCTAGACGAGAATAAATAAGATGGGAAGAAATGAGTGAGTTGAATTTTCTCCTAGTTGTAGTCTCTTTATAGTGTAAATGGAACGTTTACAAGGTATTAAATAATGAAAGAGCATTTTTTTTTCTTTGGGTTGTCCCCTCCCTCTTATTTGTCTATGATTCTCTCTCGTAACTCACGTTGTCTCCTCTCTCACTACATTCGTGCACCATACCTCACTGCATCTCTCCAATCTCATGCCACTAAGGCCTTGTTTGTTTTTAGGGACTATCTCATCTCATCTCAAACTCATCATTACACATTTTCAATTTTTTATACAAAATAAAATAAACAATTCAAGTTTTTCAAATCTCAAAATAAAATTAATATTAAAATAATCTATAGCAACAATATTTTATTCTTTTTTTAACTTTTATCTCATATCTGAAAACAAACTAGGCCTAAGTCTTACCTTCTGCTAGCATTTGTTCAAACTGGTCGTTCAAGCTCTCTCACTCAACTCTTTCTAATTAACCTATGTCTTTGATTACACCTATCTTTCTCTCAAATCTCCGAGCTCCTAATTACTGTTCCCTTTCCACTGGAGGCCCACCGATGATCACATATCCCTACATCTCACCTAAAATCGATGTCTCATCGCCCCTATAATTGATTTTGCACAATGGTAATATATACTATAATATAAGGCTCAATTTTAATGTTGTTTTGATGTTTGATAATTAATTTTCCTATTATTTGATTTCTAACTTGTTTATGTGTGAATGTACATGCGTTTTAAAATTTTTAGAATAAAAACAGTAATTTGAGAGTTTCCCATTGCGAGCGTGCTACATGCTCGGTTAAGTATTTTGTTTTTGCATGAAAAAATTTATTATCATTAATTTATTGTGTTCTAATTGTGTTGTAAAATTATCTTTAGGTAACTTATAGAAAGATGAGTAAACTAAAATCTATTTAGAGTCCTAGTCATGTGATATTGCCATGTTGCAAACTAGCTAGCTACCGTGTAATATACGGTATTCTCTTTTGTTTTCTTCTTTGTTTTTTAAGTTTTTGTATTTGGTAATTATTTATCTATTTAACATGCTGGATGGATTCTTTGTTTACTATAATTGATGTTGGTTCAAAAGAACTGATTATTAACTTAGGAGATGATTAAGAGATACCCGAACATTAGGACCCCTGAGTGCCCAATATATACTTGTCCACATACTAGAAATGCAAGAATATGGATCCATCAATTGTTTGGGATTGTTAATTTACGAAGGTAGAGGGTTGTTTTGTAGATGTGCCTAATTAGGCTAAGCATGTAATTATTGTGGCTAGATGTACGTGGCTTGATACTCAAAGAGGATCGAAGCTTCAACCATACAAAATCATTTGCCTTCCTATCCCATAAATCCTCATAAACATGGGCCTTTGGATAGGTAAAAAAAAAAAATGGCTAGTGGTGAGACAACACCCAAGAAAAAGGTTGGAGATAGTGATGGTACGTTACGTAATACGACGAGGAATCTTGTAACTTACAAGTATAGTATACTAGGTTGTTGATTGGAAATATGGTAATTATAGATGAATTGCCATTTAGGATTGTTGAAGGAGTTTTGGAAGTCACATGTCTTGGCTCTCAAAGATCTTGAATCAATCTCTAATAGAAACTAGCCATTGAATATGTGGGATATTGTCGTAAAAGAAGTTGTTGGCAACTAATGAAAGAAACAAATCCCCTTTTACCAATTGTAAAATAAAATATAATTAAAGGATATCATGAGGTTCTGATAGTGAAGAATTCCAATATATATGAACATTATAATAAAAATGCATGCCCATAAAAACCTTTGTTTACTATAAAACCACGCCAGTTAGCTAGCGGCAAAAGAAGAAGAAAAGGAATTGCCAAACTAAGCTTTTATTCATAGGTCAATAATTACGCAAATTTGGATACAGGTGAGTGTAACTATATATAAAGCCTCACAACTATAGAGTATAGGATGCATATAAAGGCTTCATACAAGGCACTTTTGTGGAAAGCAATAGAGTATATTTCTCACATAATTGTACCACATATATATTATATGTAGAGCTCAGGCTTGGATAACCTTGGAGTTGGAATTGCAATGATTGGGTTCTTCTTCTTGGTAACAGCACCGAAAATGTCAGAAAATTCTATCTCTGAACCTTGTGGCAATTTCCACTCATAGGAATGTACAAATGAAGCCAATATGTATTTGAGTGTCCTCTCCCCTAGTGTAACCCCTGCACATATTCTTCTTCCTGACCCAAATGGAAAAAACTTAAAATTGTTACCTGAATAATCAAATCTACCATAAGCATTATGTAGAAACCTTTCAGGTCTAAATTCCAATGGATTGTCCCAATATTTTGGGTCCCTTTGTATAGCCCAAACATTCAGGAAAATCCTACAACCTTTGGGTACATGGTACCCTCCAATGATGCTAGATTCACTTGGAGTACGAGGTACTACGAACGGACCAGGTGGGTGCAAACGGAACGTCTCTTTAATCACAGCATCTAAATAATGTAACTCGGGCAGATGAGACTCTTCAACTAAGTTGTTTAATCCCACGATTTCGCTTAATTCTTCAGTGACCTTTCTCATTATCTCTGGATGCTTCATCAGCCTTGCCATCACCCATTCCGACATGGTTGTTGTGGTGTCGGATCCTCCCACTACTATATCCTATTTAGACAAAAACAAATAACAATCAAAACAAAGTTTGATTAATGTCTATGCATAATTAGTATTGAAACACAAAAGTAGAAAAGTGGACAGATATACATACAAAAACTATGGCCTTGAGTTGGGTCAAGCTCATTGATCGTGCACCTTCATCCTGCTCCCTTAGTTCCAATAGAACTTGCAAAAAGTCCTTTTGTCTTGTCTTTATCGTTCCCTCTTCTTTGGCCTTGGCCAAACTCTTGATCTGTTTGTCAATGGCATAATCAAGTACACGGTCAATCCTTTGGGAAATCTTCTTTGCTTTCCTTTCTAGCCCTTGTAAATCAAAACGTGCTAATGTAGGGAAAAGATCCGAAACATTTAGTTTTCCAAGAATCAACATTAACTCCGCAAATATACTCTTAAACTCACTTCCAAACTTAGCCCCTTCCGCCCCACGTAGCGTGCCACCCCACAACGTGCTCATGAGGGCATTCATCACGGTTACAAACGTCAACTCCCCTAAATCTATAGGGGTGCCTATTTTTCCATACACATCTCTAATGGTGTTCTTTGCTTCTTCTCTTCGTAAAGTGAAGGTAGTATCAAGATTTGCTGGACTTAGCATCTCTCTCACAAAAATCTTTCGCAACATCTTCCAGTCAGAACCATGCGGAGAAAAAGCAATATCAGATCCCCCGTACGTGAGAGCAAGTGCAACTTTAGTAGCATCATGGTTTGAAAAGATTACGTCTTGGTCACGAACAACTTCTTTAACTAGAGAGGGTGAACTAATCACAATGCACAATTTATTTGCAAGCCAAAGCTTATAGATGGGGCCATATATCCCACCCAGTTGCTCAAATTTCGTATGAAGTTCTGTACCTATAAATGGAAGGTACCCGATTATCGGCAAGCCACGGGGACCTGGTGGCAATGGAGGTAGTGCAGCCTTTCTTTGTTTCTTGACTGCCCGTAGCAACCATAACACCACAAATATACCAATCGAAACAGTGAGAGTTGAGCTAGAAAATCTCTCGTCGCCGACATAGGACCTCCACCATCCCATCGTAGAATTAAGCTGCATTCAATTGTAGGGCGACATGAAAAAAAGAGTAAACATTAAGAATATCTATGTCATCTTTACTCTCATATCGGTTTATAAACCACGCATGTTAAGGATTTCCAACCTTATAGCTAAGAGTTTTTTGGGTATATCATGTGAAGTTTTTAGAAAGAAACTCTAGTGTGAAATGGATTTTGGGGGGGCATTGATACTCATGAGAAAGCACTATTCACAATTCACATATTTATATCATTAGTAAATATTGTCTTTTTGCTCTGTTCTTTTATTTTTATTTTTAATGTTCAGTAATTAATTTCAATAAGAAATGTGCGGATGGATTCATGATGGAATTAATACCATTACAACGACATGTCAAACACTCTACTGGCTATCGCTATTCCTTCAAATTAAGTAAAAGCACTTAATTTTGAGGGGCCCCAATATCTTCAAAACACTCCTTTCTAATTAATGCTATAGGACTAAAGATCCATCTTGAGAAACTCCAAAGTTAGTCTTTTACTGCTTGAAATGATGCTAGCATTTTGATTCTACAGGAATATGACCAACATGATGACAGAAATCATCCCACTAGCTGTTGGATGCAATTAGAACGTACAAGGCCATTCGTGGCAGTTTTAAAGTGCTAGCTATATGACATGACTTTGTGGATTCAAGTAGAACTGTGAATCAATGCAAAGCAAGAAATAACATAACAAAATAAGCAAAAAGATAACGATATGTATTTGAGGAAATAGTTTTAGAATTGATAAACGAAGACGTACATGACTTACAAGTTGGAACGCTTTGGATGAATGTCACAGGTTCTTTGAGATCATGAAAAGTTTTACAGATGTAAAGAAGTTTTTAGAATTCTGCTGTACTCATGTTTGAGCATGCCTTCTTATATAGAGCCTGAAGTCTTGAAATATTTGCTTCTCAATCTACTTTCTCCTGAACTTGGGTGATGTTTGGCAAGTTAAAATTAATCCCTCCAAAGTCAGATATGATTTTCTGAGTCAAAGATGCTTTCATTCGCAAACATGATAGATCTAAAAACGCCTCATGATTTTCAAACCATGCAAATATAAATAAATAAATAACTTCTTCAAAATAATGTTTTTTTAAAAGAGCTCTTAATGCTACCCAATACCCCTTCCTTTTCCAAATACGATTACAAATTCATTTAATTATTATATGGAAGTTTATATATATGGGGATTGTATGTAGTAATATTGCTCATTCACAAAAGTACCATCTTTACATCCCAACATCACCCACTTGTTTGGAAGTGAGATGATTTCAAATACATGAGATACAATTTTAGATCTGGTTTATTTTTAAAGATAAGATAAAATGAGATGAGCTGAGATAAAAGTTAAAAAAAGAATAAAATATTGTTATAATATATTTTTTTAATATTAGTTTTGTTTTGATATTTGAAAAATGTGTTTTAAAATTTGAAAAAGTTGAATTTTTATTATATTTTGTATGGAGATTTGAAAAAGTGTAATGATGAGTTTGAAATGCGTTTTAGATTTTTAGTTTCATCCCTGTAAGCAAACCGGCAATGTTCAACTTTTTTATCTAATTATTACAACTTTCAATATTTTTTAAATTTTAAAATAAAAATAATATAAAAAAATAATAGTCTAACAATATTTTAATTAATTTATATATTTTTATTCAACTTTTTCTCTCTCATTTTTCAAAATCGAATAAAACATTTAAACTCAAAAAATTTCATTACTATTCATAAACCATTTTACTACCATTCATTATTGGATTCTCGTCTCATGCATCTCATTACCCACACAAGCCCTAATCTTTTGTATTCGATTTCTTTGATAAATTATAGTTGATGTATCATGTATGCGTGTACAATCATAAAGAATTTCAAAATAATATTCTATTGTAATTGATGTGTTACGCTACCATACCAATGGTCATGTGATTGATGTGCCAATAATTAAGCTTACGAGTAAATTTCTTTAATTTCTTTTACATTATGAGGAAAATGCTAAATTTATTCAAGAAAATTTACAAAAAAAATTACTTTTCCATACGTATGACGTTATTGATAGATTGGCAATTATAAAATAATTTGAATTTAAAAAAAAACTAATAAAACGAATCTTGTAAATAAAATTATAAATACATATAGTAGTACTCTTTTGATTATAGGCTGGCTACTGTACCAATTCAAATGCTAAATAAGGACAAAAATCAGGAGGAATTCAATCCACGTGAATGGAGAAAATTCGTGCGTAGAATATTGTGGGAAGCCGATTAATGAAATATTATTAATGGGGTATGTATTTTTGTAGGCTGGAATAAATTGTTGGATTGGAATTTTGACCAAGGGCTTCTAGCCGTTGACGAAGGACCAAAATCACAGAGACAAATGTGAACAAGCCATTTAAAACCATTTAAAAGTCCTAAGCAATATTTTCTCTTTTATAAAATCCCCTGAGTATACAAAGAGGACTGGTCAAGTCAATACATGAAAAAAATAAAAAAAATAAAAAAAGAAGTCAATGCATGATATATCTTTGGAGGCGCGCGGATTATTATTCTAAAAATTCTATTCCTAAACCGGTTCGGAAATTACACGCCCCACACTTAACAAAAATGATGAGGAGAAGCCATATCCAAAAGCATTCACTCACATGAACAGTGACATGTATTGTTCATGTCACTGTTCATGTGAGTGAGTGCTCTTGGATGTGGTTTCTCCCTAACATATCTCCACACTTAATGGTTAATGCTATTTGTCTCACTTGTGATGTCTCAATTTTTTTTTTTAAATAATTTTTAAGTAAATATTTTTAAATAATATTATTATTTTTTATATATATTTTTAAAAGATATTTTTAAATATTAAAAAAATCGTATAAAAAATGCAGCAAACCTACCTTAATAATGCGGCAAACCTAGTCCGGTCCAATTGTCGTGTTCCCTCTTCTATTTTACAAACACAAAAGCTCTCTCTAGCTTTCTCTCTCGTTCTTTCATCTGCAGATTCTCAATGATATAAAAAAAACTAAATTTGTTTTGCTCTCTTCAAAACAAGAACAACGGAGACAGGGGCGGAACCAGAATTTTGTGTTTGGGGGGGCGATCGATAAAATGTGTACTATATATAAATTTTAAAAAGACTCGATAGAAATATCACATTTTTTTGTTATCGAACTCTCTAAATGTATTACTCTTCGAATTATCTACATTCTTTTAAAAAAAAATCAATTTTTTTACTTGCTCATATTATTTTTTGATTTAAAAAAAATTATAGATCAAGAATAAATATAAAAAATTTTTAATAACTATTGATATACCGATGTTAGATTTTTAACAAACTATATCTTATAATCATACAATCAAGTTAGTGTGAAACTATATAAGTAAGTATAATTAATCAATTTTGACAATCATATAAATTTATAATCATATTTTTTTTAGAATTAGACTGTTAAAATAATTATGAGATTAGGTGAGTTCAAATTTGAATTTCAATAAAGTTAAAAGTTAGAATAAAATTATATGTGTATTAACATTTGAGAGAATAATTTTAATAAAAATTTGAGGGGGGCAATTTTTAATTTTTTTATAATTTGGAAAATAATTTAATATTATATATATGTAAATATATAAACTTATATATCATATATAAATTTTTGGAAGAATCTTGGGGGGGCTGTAGCCCCCCCAAGCTCCCAAGTGGGTCCGCCCCGTTACGGAGATAAACAGCCACTAGCACACAAACTCTTGGAATATTTTCTTCGTCTTTGAATAGTTTTTTTCTATCGGGATCTCTAAACTTCAAAGCCCATAGTCATTGTTGACAACTTAAAATTGGGAGCTTTTCAAACACGAATAGGCAACAGAAAATGGAGACAAAGATTATTCCACGAGTTGATAAAAAAATAAGCCAAAAAAAAGAAAATCTAAATAAATAAAAAAGGGAAAAAGAATGTTAAGGACATATTCTGCAGTCTGATTTATCAAATCCCAATTGATCAGAGCCTGTAAAATAAGGACGATCGGGGTTCGGGACCGCTCCGACGATCAAGTTAGTTAGAGAGAAAATGAAAAGAGAAATTTGTTTGAGAGAATTGTTTAGAATGTACCCCTTTTCGGCTTTGGTTCAGTCTTATTTATAGGTGTTCCCTCTGAATGATGGTTTTATGATAAAAAATCTATTTATCGGGACATCACTCGATCGTCATCCTTGAGAAGGGAAAAACCTGATCTGATTCTGTCTGTCTCGTCGCATTAATTGGGTATCTCCTTAATTAATGCTCAATTAGACCCTTTTGGAGAGGGACATTAAATGCTGCTTTATCCTCCTTCAATCTAGCAATTAATGATGTGCGTTTATAGTATCTCCGCATTTAAGAGAGGAAATCCGTAGACCGGCGATTGTCTGGTTGCTCATAAATGCGGGAATGATCATGATGTGAGGTGGATTCAGGACATATGCCAATAAATGAACCGTCGTTCTTGGTGTTAGCGTATCCTCGAAGCCGGTTTATTCTCATCTTCTCGATTCGAGATAACCAGTGACTTGGATCGTCTCTAATTCCGGTATTCCTAGTTGAATTCGGACACCGTGTCATCTGGGTTCAGATCACGGGCCTTGGGCCCAACTTTTCTTTTGGGCTTAGGGTTGTTGCTAGCCACCCTTTCAGTACCCCGCGAATTTTTATCGAAGGTACTTCGATGGAGATTCTAAATGCTTTAGGGTTAGAGTTTTCCTTTTCTTTGTTTACGTTCTCCTTCAGTACCGGACAATGTTTTTAATTCTCCTTCCGAGCGGAAATACTTGGTCGAATATACTCGGGTGGTTCCAGTTGGTATGTCGTTTCGTTTACCCGTTGGGCTCCAAGGGGACGATTTGAATTCTGATTAATTAATGCCAGGTCATAACCTGTCGTATTCTGTGTCAGGCATTCAATACTTTTCAAAATTTATTTGTGCCATTGTTCCGATTTCCGAGCCGTCAGTGACGTTTATGGTTGTGCTGTTGATTCACGATTAGCTCATGATATGCACGCGCGTGATCATCATTAACTGATCTGTCATTTTGGCGCACGCTTCTTACCTCTGATTGGTCAGCTTCGAGCGTGCCTCCTGTTCCCAAGGGTCACGTCTGAGGTCATGGCTTCGGTGTCGTTTCGTTTCCCGTTTGCTTTAAATTCGGTTTCTGGGTATAAATTACCCAGAGACCTCCTCACTGTCCTTCCTTCTCTGTTTGCTTTCTCAGACTTGCTCTTCGTTGCCTCCCTGTTCTTCTGCTGTCATTCTTTCTTGCATTCGCTTTTCACTGCTTCCCTGTTCTCCTTCTACTCCTTACATTTTTCTTAACTTCTGTTCCCATGGCTTCCTCTAATCCATGCCTTTTCTTCGCGGGTAATGGCTGGACCTCTTCCATACAGTCCTCTGGTGTGGACGCGCTTAGGAAGAAATATCGCGTTTCCTGGGGGCATTCCCTGGAGGCCCCAAGGGATGGCGTTAGGGCTTGTGAACGCGATGTGAGGGCCCAAAAAGTTGTCCTTTTTCTATCTCATGTTTTCGAAAGGTTTCCGCCTCCCCTTCGTCCGTCCTGTTCGAGAGGTTCTTCATTTCTTGGGTTTAGCCCCTGCCCAACTCATGCCGAACGGGTGGCGTATTCTTTTGGCTACTTGCGTGGCGTTCCGGATCGTTCTTTTTGGGAGGAACGATCCCTACCCCGACTTGACTGCTCGGGAGTGCTTTTCGATGTACCAGCTTCTCCGTCGGGACGGGAATGTTTCTGGCTTCCAAATAAAGCCGAAGTGCAGACTGATTCGAATGGAAGAGAGGCATTCGAGTGCCCGAGACTATCATAAAAAAATTTTCTTTGTCTCGGGTAGGGACTGGGAATTCCCAGAAGGAGAGGGGAATAAATTTCCAGTTCAGAAAGATTGGGATTTTCTTCCTTCCCCGACGCATATGGAAATTACTCTTACAGCCCAGGAAACTGAAAGGGTGAAGGCTGTCCTTTCCTGGGGGGCAGAAGATCCCGACCGGCTGTGGTCTGATGCTCTTCTGACCGAGGAGAAGATTGAGGAGTTTCTGACCCGATCAAACCGATCTTATGCTGAGGGTCAAAACTTCTTCAATATTCCTGAAGAGCCCCCTACCTTCTCTCGCAAGCGGGCCTCTGAACGGGAGGTAGGGAAGGAAAGACGTACAAAGAGCCGAGCCGGTGAAGCCACTTCGAGCCGTGGTGCCCGTCCTAAGAAATCGAAAAAGGGGAAGGGTCCACGTACCGAAGATCAGGGCAAAAGCATTCCCCCTACGGACTCTCCGATTCGCAGTCCTGAGCGGGCCTCCTCGTCGTCATCTTCGGATGGGCTCCGCTTCCTGCAGACTAAGGGGATAAGGGCTGAGGCCAGGAGGGTTGTCATTGAAGCCCAGATAGAGGCAACCGATCTGGCAGGGGTCGAGTCATCGGATGGAGAAGACATCGACCGTGCCTTTCAAGAGGCTCTGGATCGTGCCGCCGAATTGTCCTCGGGTGCTATGCCCTTCGCGCAAGTCTTCCGACAGGAGTCGGAAGAGCGAGTCGCCAGGGCGAATCAATTGCCTACTCCCCCTCCCTCATCTTCCGAGCGTCACTCGGATGCTTCTGAGGGGGAGGATGAAGTTGTAGGCGAATCCGACTTCGAGGGCGATCATGAGGGAGCCGATCAGCAAGGAGGCTCGGATGAAGGACGCCAAGGAGGGGTCGGACCCAAAAGGTCGGGTGAGTCTGGCATTCCGGTGGAAGGGATCCACGGGGAGGTCTCGAATGAGGGCGGGCAACCTGTCGTCGAGCCCGATGAATCTCCTGAATGTCCACCCCCTACCTTTAAGAGGGAGTCGACTTCAGGGGTCCAATTTGATGATGGGCACCCATCTCCGGACTCGGAAGTCCCTCCCCGACCCCCGTCCCCGGTCCCCTTTTCGATCTTGAAGTGGGGTTGCGGTGCTCGGTCGATTTTTCGAGTCGGATTCGGAAGGAGGGCATCAAGCCGGTGAAGCTGGTTCAGAGCGCCCCTCACGTTTTGAACAAGTCAAGGCGGATGCTTTCGAGTGAGTGGCCTTGATGCTAGAGCCCTTACTGACACAGGTTTGACTTGTAGATTTTGTCAGATTTTGCGTAGTCTTTTGGTTTCGAGATGCTAAGTTCTTTTCCTTGTGTTCAGGTTGCCAAGGAGATATCCCAGACTGTGGGTTCCGAGTTGGCAGAGCTCGCCGAATTCAATAATGAGCTCGGAACCGTCTGCAAGTTTGGGCTATACAAGTTGCAGCAGGTGAGAGATCAGCTTGAACTATCGTAGGAAACTTGCAGGGGTCTGATCAAGACGGTCGAAGAGCTAGGGGCCGACAAGAGCAGGCTAGAGAAGGCCAACGCTTCTCTTCGGGCCGAATTGGAGGTGACCCGGGATTCGCTGGTGACTGCCCATCGAAGGAACACCCGCCTTGTAGATGCCAGATTGGCCACCGAGCAGGGCAAGATTCTCCTTCAATCTGAGTTAACTGCTCAGACGGCAGAACTAGCTGCTTCTTCCCAAATTCTTTCATTGAAGGAAGAAGAGCTGGTAGTTTCCGAGCAGGCTCGGATTGCGCAGGAGGAGGAATTGGACGGTTCGGAGCGAGCCCGAGAGGCTTTAGGGGTGGAGTTGACAAGGTCCGAACAAATTCGGGCTGCTCGAGAGACCGAGCTGGAGGAGACTCGTCACGCTTTAGAGGAGGCCCATTCAAGAATTGCTGACCTAGAGCAGCAGATATCTCGAGTGGTGGCCATTCGCAACTCGGCCTGGTAGTATGGTTATGCTGAGGGTCTCCGTCGGATAGGAGCCTAGTTTTTGGTGGACCCTCATCTCAACCCCCGCAACATTTGTCTGAAGTCTCTTCGTCCGGACCGGGTCGCGAAGAGATTTGTGAAGAAGATCGGGAAGCGTGGCTACCCGCCTTTTGATGACTTGAATCCTCCTCCTCCCCCTTCTGAGGCTTGACCTTGTCACTGGGTCAATGTATATGTTTCTTCTCTTTTTTTTTTTTTCTTGTATAACTGAATATATGACATTCGAGATATTGTAACTGAATATATAACATTCGAGACCTTGATTTTTCTTTAGATGCTTTGTTCGCTCTGTATACCCCGCGAATTTTTTGGTTAAGTGTAAACTTGAGAAAAATTTTATCGAGCGTAATATGCGTTCTTGAGATCGAGATTTAGGAGTTGTGAGTTACTTTGCGTGGGTGAGTTACTTGAGTGTTGTTTACTTCGCGTGGGTGGGTTGACCGACCCCGCGGGACTTTGAGTGTTGTTTACTTCGCGTGGGTGGGTTGACCGACCCCACGGGATTCCGAGCATTTTCTTCGCGTGGGTGGGTTGACCGACCCCGCGGGATTCCGAGCGTTTACTTTGCGTGGGTGGGTTGACCGACCCCGCGGGACTTTGAGTGTTACTTCGCGTGGGTGGGTGAATCGACTCCGTGGGAATCTAAGCGTTTACTTCGCGTGGGTGGGTTGACCGACCTCGCGGGATGTGAGTTACTTCGGTGGGTTGACCGACCCCGCGGGAATTTGAGTGTTACTTCGCGTGGGTGGGTGGATCGACCCCACTGGATTTGGCGTTGAGAACTTTATAATTTATAATGCATTGGATATCAATAACAACGGGCTTTTTATAATTTCAAGAAGTAAAATGCATCGGTAAACATTATGCATAGTACCTCTTAAGCCTCTCACTATTCCAGGGGTGCGGTAGGTCGGTTCCGGAGCTGTCCCTGAGTCGGTAAGATCCGAGCCTGTTTGTTGCTATCACTATGTAGGGCCCTTCCCATTTTGGTCCTAGTTTTCCTTGTGTTGGTGTTGTAATGCTCGTTTGTCTTAGTACTAAGTCCCCGACTTTGAAGTTGCGCGGTTTTACTCTTCTGTTGAAGTATTATTCTGTCTTGCGTTTGTTGTTGGCAATTTGGATGAAGGCTTCTTCTCTTTGTTCTTCTAAGGAGTCTAAGCGTTCCATCATTTTAGCATCATTGGTAGCAGCGTCATAGTGCTGGACTCGCAACGTAGGTATCCCAATTTTGACTGGAATTACTACCTCGCAGCCATATGTAAGGGTGAACGGTGTTTTGCCTGTGGGAGTTCGGACTGTTGTGCGATATGCCCAAAGGACTTCCGGCAGTTCATCGGCCCAAGCCCCTTTATGCATTCCGAGTCTTTTCTTTAGCGTATTGAGGATCATTTTGTTGGTCGCCTCGGCTTGCCCGTTAGCCAGTGGGTGGTCGGGCGAAGAGTATTTCACTTTGATTTTCAACTCAGAGCACCACTCTCGGTAATGATTGCAATCGAACTGCTTTCCGTTGTCTGATATAAAGCTCTGGGGTATCCCGAATCGGCAAACAATCGATTTCCATAAGAATTTCGTAATGGCTTGAGAGGTGATGCTGTCGAGGGCTTCGGCTTCTACCCATTTCATGAAATAATCCACTGCTACTACAATGAATTTAGTTCCACCCCTCCCGACTGGGAATGGCCCTATAAGATCTAGCCTCCATTGATCAAAGGGCCAGGGGGATGTTATCGAGGCGAGTTCCTCCGACGGGGAATGTAACATCGGGCTATATTCCTAACATCTTGGACATTTCTTAACGAACTCTTTTGCCTCCTGGAACAAACATGGCCAGTAATACCCTGCACGGGTTGCGCGGGTGGCTAATGTCTTAGCCCCCTTGTGAGCCTCGCAGATTCCTTCATGGATTTCGGCTAGTATATATTGTCCTTCTTCTTTCGTCACACACCTGAGTAATGGTTCGGAGAAACCCTTCCTGTATAACGATCCGTCAATCAGAGTGAACCTGGCTGATCTATTCTTTATCTTGCGAGCTTGACCCGGGTCAGGAGGTAATGTGCTTGTCTGGAGATATTCTGTAATGTCGGTTGCCCAGTCGGGATCTGCAACGGCCACCATTCTAACTTCACTGCCGGTGGAGGGGGTGTCTATTATTCTGATCTCTGTGTTTTCTGGAGGCAGATGTTCGTCCTTTCCCGACGCTATTTTTGCCAATTGATCTGTTAAATGATTTTCTTCTCTTGGGATCCACAGCAGACGGAAGTATTTGAATCGATCTCTCTCGATGCATACTTGCTCCAGATTTTTTTTCAATTTTTCGCTCTTTGTGATGTATTGGCCGAGTACTTGATGAAATACTATTTGAGAATTGGTTCGGGCCTCCAGCTCCATTGCCCCAAGGACCCGAGCGATTGTCATCCTAGCTATGAGGGCCTCGTATTCTGCTTCGTTGTTGGTTACTTTGAAAGTTAGGCCTATAACGTAGTTGTGCTGGGCACCCTGGTCGGTGAAAGATAGCTGCCATGACTGTTCCTGAGGTTTGCTAGGGATCTCTTCTGGAAACCCGGTGTATTCTGCTACAAAATTCGCCAGTGTTTGTGCCTTCATTGCTGCCCTGGGCTGGAACATCAGATCACACTCGCTCAGCTCGATTGCCCATTTGGCCAATCGACAGGAGGTATCGGGCTTTTGGAGAATGGTTCCGAGGGGCTGATCGGTCATTACTTTTATGGTGTGAGCTTGGAAGTAAGGACGTAGTCGGCGTACTGCCGTCAGTAGGGCGAATACCATCATCTCCGTATGGGGTACCTGGCTTCTGCTCCTTGAAGTGCCCTGCTAACATAGTAAACAGGCTTCTGGCCTCGATCAGTTTCTCTTACTAGAACTGCAGACGTTGCATGAGGTGAGACTGCCAAATAGGCCACAAAAGTTTCTCCGGGAGCTGTCTGGCTAAGTAGTGGAGGACATGTCAGATAGTCTTTGAGTTGTTCGAATGCCTGCTCACACGACGTGTCCCACTCGTGTGCTTTCCGGAGGACTTGAAAAAAGGGAAGGTATCGATCGGTTGACCTTGCTATGAATTGGCTGAGAGCGGCGACTCGTCCAGCTAATCGTTGGACTTCCTGCAGGTTCCTCGGGGAAGCCATTCCGAGGATAGCCTGTATTTTCTCGGGGTTGGCTTCAATTCCTCGTTCGGAGACCATGTATCCTAAGAACTTCCCAGATTCGACCCCAAAGGTGCACTTGGCGGGGTTGAGTTTCATTTGATAATGCCGCAAAATAGAGAAGGGCTCTCTTAGGTCCGCCAAATGGTCGTTAGGGCAGCGGCTCTTAACTAGGAGGTCATCGACATAAACTTTCATGTTTCTTCCGATTTGGTTTTTGAACATACGATGGACCAACCGTTGATAAGTCGCCCCTTCATTCTTGAGTCCAAAAGGCATGGCGGTGTAGCAATAGAGTCCGCAATCTGTAATGAACGCCGTTTTTTCCTCATCGTCTATGCTCATTTTGATCTGATTATAACCGAATAGGCGTCTATGAAATTGAGGAGAGAGTGCCCAGCAGTTGAATCTACAATAAGGTCGATACGCGGCAGAGGGAAGCTATCTTTAAGGCAAGCTTTGTTCAAATCGGTGAAGTCTACACACATACGCCATTTTCCGCTTGTCTTCTTACCAACACTACGTTAGACAGTCATTCCGGGTAGTGAACTTCTCGGATGAACCCGACGGTCAGGAGTCTGTCAACTTCTTCCACTATGGCAGCATATTTTTCGGCACAAAAGCTTCTTCTCTTTTGTTTAACTGTCTGGGCTGTTGAGTTGACACATAGCCAGTGTTCTATTATGGACCTGTCGATTCCAGGCATGTCGGCATGCGTCCAAGCGAATACGTCTTTGTGCTCAATGAGGAGATTCTTGAGCTCTGCGTGTATTCCCAGATCTATTCTGGTTCCCACTCGCACCGTCCAATCCGGGTTGTTATAATCGACCAGAATCAGTTCCAGAGGTTCGTTGGTTTCCGCTTGACGTAGTGTTCCTTCGTCCCTAATTTCATCGTCCCAAACCGCTCTGGGAGGAGCAGGCGGGAATTCGGTATGCTCGCCTTCCAGGGAGATCGTAGCCACGGAATTGACTTTGTGTTTCAATTCTCGAGCGTAGCATTCCCTGGAGGTGACTTGTTTTCCTCTGACTTCACCTATTCCTCTATCGGTCGGAAACTTCATTTTGAGGTAGTAGGTAGAAGTGACTGCCCTCAGATTATTTAAGGTCGGCCTCCCTAAGATGGCATTGTATGAGGAGGGGGCTTTCACTACCAGGAATTCAGTCATGACTAACATGGTTCTGGGTGCGGTACCTATCAAGATCGGAAGTGTTATTACGCGTTCGGGGTGTATTGCTTCACCCGTAAATCCTTTAAGGGGGGCTTAGATGGGCCGAAGTTGGTGGGGATCGATTCCCATCTGCATAAGGCCTCCCAGAACAAGATATCGGCCGAACTCCCGTTGTCAACCAATATCCTTTTGACTGTGAAATTGGCCACCAATACTAATATTACCAACGCATCATCGTGTGGAAAGACGATGCCCTTTTCATCCTGTTTGTTGAAAACGATTAATTCTCCCTTAGGGCCCGGGTTGCCTTGTCTCGGTGTTCTTCCTAGTGTGTAAACTTCTTCATACCTGGCTCTTCGTGCGTGCACCCTTTGAGAGGAGGATGTAGTCCCTCCTCGGGATGGTCCTCCAATGATGGTTCTGATCTCGCCTGGTGGGTGGTTAGATGCAGGATCGCCCCGGTATCGGCTTGACTCTCGTTCCTGAAGGAGGGGGGACCTCGACTGGGTTCTGTCTCTTCGATCGCTCAGCTGTTCATCCATTTGTCTATTCTTCAAAGCCTGACAGTCTTTTGTGTTGTGGCCCGTAGTCTTGTGATATTCACAGTACATACTCCCCCTCTTTCTTCTAATGGATTCTCGTCTTGATTCAGATGGGTTCTGGTTTTCCACCGCCAAGTTGGATTGAGGCCATGATGATAGTCCATGTTCCCGTGGGGGGTCTCTTTTTCTTGTTTCATCTGCGAACTTCCTCTTCCCCCGATGCTGGCTGGAACTTTCTCCGGTATTGGTTGCTTTCCAGTCATGCTGCCGGAGTTCTCCTCGTCGTAGGTCTACCAGGGCTTCAAACGTGTCTTCGACGTTGATGAACCCGTCAGCTTGATCCATAAACCCGTTCAAAGTCGTGAGAGTCTTGCGAGCTATCTCTGCCATGAAAGGGCTCCTGGGCCATATGCCGCCCAGAGGGCCATATGCCGCCCAGAGGGCCGCTAGGGTGATTTTTTCGTCTTGGTTGTCGGTCGTCATTCTTTGTTTGTTGAACCTGGTCAGGTACCCTTTCAGGTTCTCTTTCTCTCCTTGTTTGACGGTCAATAATTACGCCGCGGGGCGCCTTCTTTTCCTACTGGCCATAAATTGGGTGGTGAAAAGTCGAGCTAATGTCTCAAAGCTACTGATTGATCCCGGAGGAATGGTTCCGAACCATGTCCTAGCCATCCCCTTCAGTGTGAGAGGGAACGCTCGACACGCTACTTCGCCGAGATAGCCATGCAAGCTAATATGTGCTTTGAAGGCTTCTAGGTGTTCCACGGGATCCTGAGACCATCATACGGTTCTACTTGCGGGACCTTGAATCTGGACGGGAGAGGGACGACCAGGACGTCTGCACTGTAGGGTGTCCCTATGCTTCCTTGCGAGGAGACGTGCCCTGCAGCCGGGCCGATTAGTTTCGCCATTTGGGCATACTTGTCTCCTAACTCTTTTAACTCGGTGTGCATCCGGCGTCATTCTCCTTCAGAGGCCTCGCTCTCCTCAGGATGCCGGGAGCTCACATTCTCCTCAAGATTGATCTCGCCACGGGCCGATATTTCTTCACAGGGTTGCCGAAGGGCGGCGTTCTCCTCTTTCAGCTTCCTCACCATTTCTTCCAGCACTTCTAGTCTTTCTTCCATGGCCTGGTCCAAATGCTGGTCGTGTTCGGTCGTTTGGGATAATGGTAGGGTAGACATGCAAAATAAGGACGATCAGGGTCTGGGACCGCTCCGACAATCAAGTTAGTTAGAGAGAAAATGAAAAGAGAAATTTGTTCGAGAGAATTGTTTAGAATGTACCCATTTTCGGCTTTGGTTCAGTCTTATTTATAGGTGTTCCCTCTGAAGGATGGTTTTATGATAAAATATCTATTCATCGGGACATCACTCGATCGTCATCCTTGAGAAGGAAAAAACCTGATCTGATTCTGTCTGTCTCGTCGTATTAATTGGGTATCTCCTTAATTAATGCTCAATTAGACCCTTTTGGAGAGAGACATTAAATGCTGCTCTATCCTCCTTCAATCTAGCAATTGATGATGTGCGTTTATAGTATCTCCGCATTTAAGAGGGGAAATCCGTAGACCGGCGATTGTCTAGTTGCTCATAAATGCGGGAATGATCATGATGTGAGGTGAATCCAGGAGATATGCCAATACATGAACTGTCGTTCCTGGCGTTAGCATATCCTCGAAGCCGGTTTATTCTCATCTTCTCGATTCGGGATAACCAGTGACTCGGATCGTCTCTGATTCCGGTATTCCTAGTTGAATTCGGACACCGTGTCATCTGGGTTCAGATCACGGGCCTCGGGCCCAACTTTTCTTTTGGGCTTAGGGTTGTTGCTGGCCACCCGTTCAAAGAAAATACAAAAGAAAGAAAGAAATCACCTGGATGAGTTTTGTCTTTTTCAATATTTGTTTGATTTTTAAAAGTAAATCTGCATTTGAAAGATTTGAGAAATTTTGTGGTGATTGGTGAAGAAGATTTGGAGGTGGGCTTTTTTGAACAAGGGCAAATTCGTTTCTTGAACCAGCCGAAAACTTATTTATTCTTTTTGTTTTATCTTTCACTTTCCTACTTTGCTCTTTCTTGGCTTCTGAGTTCACTCTTTTTGTTGTATTTCCCTTGAAAATCTACCGTTCTTCTTCAAATTTTGGAAGTCAGAACCACAAATAACAACAGCGACGTGAGTAGATCTTCTGGCCGCCGAATCAACACCACCAAATCACCGCCACATCACCACTGGAAGTCTTGTTGGCATGAGGACCACCGCACTTGAGGTCTTGTCAACAAGAACCAAAAACCCTCTTTTTTTCATCGATCTTCTCCTCCCAAATCTATCCCATATTTAGTCAATAGATCATATTCAATAGATTGTCTAAATGTCCAATTCATCCAATATTTAGTCAATAGATCCTAATATAACATCATATGGGAGAGAGAAAGTGAAGAGAGATTAAACAATTTGGTTATGGGGAATAAAAAGACATCGGGGGAGAAGGAAAAGAACAATGCTTTTAGGGTTTTATCAAACACTTTCGTTTAATTATCTCATCTTAATTTTGCTTTGCTAGCTAGGCTTCGGTTTTAGAAAAGAATCTTGGGTATGGACTGTGTCATTTCATTATAATTCATAAATTGATATGATTACATGTAATACGTTATATTTATTTCACAGAAAAAAAAAAAGAAATTAGAATTGATATAACACGTCTGACTTCTCTAGGGCCTCTGGTTTGTAAAGTGTTTCTCCCTTAGACTTTATTCGAAGGAGTTTTGTTCTTGTCTCATCCTAGGACGGGTTGTGGTTTGTTTTGGTTTGCTTGTTAACTTTGGTTCGGACAGAGTTGGACTTTCTCTCAAGCATGATTTGGAGAGATATGCAGCTTAGAGCTAGAGAATACCAATCACTTTTAGTGCACTAGGACGTTACAGATATTCGTTTAATTGGCTTGTAATATATATTTCAAATTCAATTGTAATGCTCATCTATTAATGAATGCAATCTGCCTTCTTTTAAAAAAAAAAAAAGATATAACACATCAGACCATATTAATTAACATGCGAGTTACTTTTAGGATATATCTAGCTATTTTGTGTGATTGCTACTTGGGTTTAAATTTTTGTATAATTTCTAAGAAAAAGTACTGTAGAAACGTCATAGAATATTTAGATATAACTCTTACTCTAGTACTGTAAAAACCTCATAGAATTAGAGGAACTCTGACTCTGGGACACACCTAAATAACTAGAATCACACCTAAATAAGCTTCGTATAGGAATCTACAAAGAAATTAAACGATCAAATTGATTGAGATACGTACACAAATTCGGATACAAGTAAATGCACGTATAAACCTCTATGCTAACAAGCAAATTAACCGGCATTATTTGGAAACCATTACATTCATATGTCTACTAAAGGAAGTCGTGAAAGCCATCACAACCTTATCAGTTATTGTGCATAAAAATGCTTCATACATTGTACTAGCTAGAGTATGCAAATTAAGCAACTTAATTAGTATATTTTTCTCATTGTACTATATCCTGTGTGAAGCTCATATATTTGGACAACGAACTTGGAGTTGGAATTGCAAGTACTGCTACATTCTTCTTCTTGGTAAGGATACCGAAGTGTCTGAAACATCAAACTCTAAACCCTCTGGCAATTTACATTCGAAGGAGTATAAAATTGCAGCCAATAATTAGATATATTTGAGTGTCTTGTCCCCTAGTGTAAGACACGCAATTTCTTCTCCCTGACGCAAATCGAAAATACTTTAAAATTGTTGCCCCATTAGTCTAATCTACCATTACGTCCATCATTTAGAAATGGGCCATGCTACACGTCCCGATTTCGGATTTGAATTTGGACTTTTCTCTAAGGTTTTTATTTTTATTTTATAATTAAGTAAGTATTTTTAAATAATATTGTGATTTTTTTGTATTTTAAAAAAAATTAAAATCTGAAAAAAATCATGTAAAAAAATATGAAAAATACTTACTTAAAAATCATGTAAAAAAAACGAAAGAGAAAAAATAAAATGCAAATCAAGATTCCAAATAGAGACAAATTAATACCATTTTCCTTTAGAAGTCTGTCGGGTTTAGAGGGAATATAGGCTTTTAGTGTTCGGGTTCCTCTTTTTGTATTTTCATATGCCATTTTGTTTTGAATATATAATTTCTTTTTAATAACTTATATATATGGCATCGCATTATTGATGCCACCTTAATTAAGAGGGTAAAGTGAGTGGTAGAATTAGGGTACATAATAGTATAATTACTCTAAAGAATTTGTAATGCACATAAACAATCTATTTTGATATGATCATGATTAAGGTTGTGCCGTTACTGTGTCGTATCGTCTAATTTTAATTATATATATTAATAATTAGATCATTCGAGTATTTTTTTTGTTATTTTTCCCCAGTTACGGTATAATCTTTTAGTTTTAATGATAATTCAGAGTTTGAGGATCATGCAAACCTAATTTCGAAATGAAAAGAAATGTTAGAGAACGCCATTAATTTTAATCTATTTTCTTATTTAATTATTAAGATTGATATCCAAATTGTTTCAAGTCATATATTTGTGTTTTTTTTATTTATATATCTATCTCGATAATTAGAATATAACAAGAATATTATTATCATTTTTTTAATATAAGTCATAATGTTTTAGTTTTGACTGGCGGGGAAAGATCTACACATAAAGATGAAGCCACATTTCCAGAAGGTCAAAAAAGGATTTAAAAGAACATACATCGACGTATTTATGTGAAAGTTTTTTGTCTTTGTTGGGATCAGTTGTTGCATATTTCTTTGCTCGTGGTTTGAGATTTTGAATGTTGAATTTTTTTAATGCGCTGCTAATGTACTGATCAGACGAGTCTCCAACGTCGCCGCCATGTGACAATTTTTCTAATCTTCCTCGCGGACTAGTAGTTCTTCTCTGCCATCGAAAATGCCGTCTTATACAGAAAGCAGCTTCTATATAATATAGCAGTCTTACCAAAATTACACCACGCATGCATGCTTTTCACCTTTTTCGTCCTTAATTAATTTGTACGTCCGTTTATGATCTTTATATTATAACATTTCTCATGCTGACCGTTGCTAGCTTCTTGGACAAAATCTACTTGATAGATAGTCCAACATGGACTTTTCAAAGTCCGTGCACTAATCTTGCAGATCAGAGCTGCCATCTCGACCGCCCTTCCTATCTTTTTTATCTAACAAAACAAACAAATTCCAACGAGTGTAAAATTGAATAAAAATGAGTAAACTATGAATTAGTTAAGGTTTTTCTTTTTACACCAATCTTTAATTTATTTTCTAACTATTCATGATGGAATATTAGCTCATGACAAATATTACACGTGTTGGAATACTTCATTGATCATGATCGAAATTAGGGTTTGTTTACTGATCTAATACCATGATTAATTTCTATATCTAATTTATTTTATTACCTTTGTAGAGTAGATTGAATGCATGCTTAGAAAACATAGTCAGCGGGAATTGGTACTCCACAATAGAAAGGAAAATAAAATATGATAAACTGAATTGTATATATATATATATATATATATTGATTCGATGCATAGCATTTTTCATTATTAGTTAATACTATATATCCTGATCATGACAACTAACTATAAAAATAATAAGAGAAGTGTTAGACAATTTTACCAAGATTTCCTTTTAGAAATGACAGATTTAATAGTCTAGAATTTTAGTGTTTTGAAAACTTTGCAAAGCTTGGTCAGAGAAGTCAACACAATGGATTTAAAGAAAGATAAAAAACAGAAAATAGCAAGATCAAAGCAAAGAAAAAGCAAACACACGATTTAACGTGGTTCGACTCTAATGGCCTAGATCCACAACAGGAACAACCATATGAGAATCTTCAATTAACGATGGTGAAGAGTTACAAGAGATCAAACATCAGTTTTACACAATAATATCACCGAAAAAGCCCAAAAAAAGCATAAACCCTAATCCTAGAAATTGCCAGAGCACCTCTGCCTTTCTTTTTCTCTCTCTCTTCGATATTAACAAGTAAAATAATATCATGAGCACAGTAGTTATCGCATAGTATCTATACAAGCCATAAAACAAAGACATAAATGCCCTTAATGAAACCCTAATACATCCAACACACTAAAGAATATTAGCAATTGGATTGCAACACTAAATAGTGCATCATCGGTTGGATCCCATCCATCTGGCGCCATCTGAGCTTGACACATGCAAAGAATCTCCATCTTGTCAAGTTTGTCTCCATTGCAGTGGTCATCTTCTCCTAATGTTGTTCCTACATGTTTTTCCTAATGGGTACTAACAATTTCCTAGATTTATTAAGTTCAAATAATGCTCAAACTTAATTTTAGGTACTACCTTAATCATAATATCAAAGGGATTGTCCTCTATTGGTATTTTCCTCACCTCTATTTCCCCAACAGTAATGACATCTCTGACAAAATATAACCCAACATCTATATACTTGGACCTCTCATGAAAGACATAATTTTTAGCAAGATGAATAGCGCTTTGATTGTCACAGTGAACTGTGACAATCCCACTATACATCTCTAATTCACGTGATAGCTCTTTTAACCATATAGCCTCCTCGAGTGCCTCTGTCATGGCTATATACTCAGCTTCTGTGATAGACAAAGCTACCACAAATTGCATGTTAGATTTCCAACTGACAGACCCAACAAAACTGAAGAACATCATACCAATTAAAAAATTTCTGGTATCTACATTACTAAAATAGTTAGAATCTACATACCCATTCAAACACATATCACAGTGCACATTTTTTTCAAAAATTAATCTTAATTGTCTTGTACCAAATAAGTATTGAAAAAATTTGTTTTAAAGTATGCCAGTGAGGTTTTCCATGTTTACTCATAAACCTACTAACAAGATTAACAGCATATATTAAATCAGGTCTAGAGCATATCATAATATACATAATACTTCCAACCCTACTAGCATAAGGAATCTTGTTCATAAACAATAATTCAGTTTCAGATTCAGGACATTGTTTACTAGACAGTTTAATGTGTTGTGCAACAGGAATAGAAACAGGTTTTACATGATTCATTCCAAATCTACTTAAAACTTTTGAAATGTAAGACTTTTGAGATAAGTAGAGAAGATTTTTATCTCTTTCTCTAGTTATTTCCATACCAAGTATCCTTTTGGCAGGACCTAAATCTTTTATTTCAAATTCAGATTTAAGCATGCATTTAACTTGATTTAATAGATCTAAGTCTTCACAGGCAATTAACATGTCACTTACATATAATAACAAATATATATGACAATCATCACATTATTTATAATAAACACAGCTATCATAATTACTTCTACAAAAATCATTTTTAATCATGTAGGAATCAAGTCTCTTATACTATTGTCTAGATGATTGTTTCAGTTCATATAAGGATTCATTTAACAAACACACATGATTTTTATCCATTTCTGTATCAAAGCCTTTGGGGAGTTGCATGGAAATAGTTTTCTCTAAGTTTCCATGCAAAAAAGTTGATTTAACATCAAGTTGTTCTAAATGCAAGTCATTAAAAGCAACAAAAGATAGTAAAAGTCTGATTGAACTATGCTTCACAACAAGAGAAAATATTTCATTATAATTCACCCATTCCCTTTGTGTGAATGTCTTAGCCACTAGCCTAGTTTTATACTTAGATTGTTCAATTCCAAGAATCCCTTCCTTCCTTTTAAAGATCCATTTGGATCCTACAAGTTTCTGTTTTTTTGGTCTAGGTACCATTTCCCATGTTTTATTTTTGTTTAAAGACTTCATTTCTTCTTGCATTGTAAGAATCAATTTCTTTACCTCTTTATTGTCCATGGCCTCTTTAAAAGTCCTAAACTCCACCTCAATATCTATTTCAACAACAGAGAGAGCAAAAGTTGTCATATCAGCTTCCCCATACCTTTAAGAAAGTCTTATGACCCTCCTCACCCTATCTCTTGCTAGAAGATAGGTTTTATTAGGTCCAGAGATTTCAGGTTTTGAGGTTTGCACCTCAGAATCTTCAGCCTCTGTTTCTGGACAGTTGTGAAAGGTGGAAGGTTGCTCCACCACAAACTACATGTCACTGGTGTCAGAACACTTAGCAAATTCATTTAGTTTTTCTAGTTTACCCCTCATTGCAGTTTCATGGAACACTACATCTCTACTAATTATGCATTTTTGTTTTCCAGATTTAGGAATCCAGATTTTATAACATTTAACACCTTCTGAATAACCCATAAACATACATTTAATAGCCCTAGGTTCCAACTTATCTGTTTTAGTGTGAGCATAAGCTATACAACCAAACACTTTTAAATGTTGATAACTAGAGGGTTTTCTAGACCAAATTTCTTGGGGGGTTTTAAAATTTAAAGCTGACGAGGGGCATCTATTGATAACGTACACTGCAGTTGCCACTGCCTCTGCCCAAAAAATTCTGGGTAGACCTGAAGTGGCCAGGATGCATTTTACTTCTTCAATAATAGT
The DNA here is from genome assembly GCA_036559045.1 of Platycarya longipes. Taxonomy (NCBI): domain Eukaryota; kingdom Viridiplantae; phylum Streptophyta; class Magnoliopsida; order Fagales; family Juglandaceae; genus Platycarya; species Platycarya longipes. Next base: position 7,569,938 of record CM071799.1, on the reverse strand, counting down.
TTTATTCATCCTCTTTGCCAACCCATTTTGTTAGAGAGTTTCCCTAACAGTTTTATGTCTAATTATGTCCTCAGCTTTACAAAAATCAAATAATTCATTATATAAATACTCTAATCCATTGTCTGTTCTGAGTGTTTTAACCTTTCTGCCAACCTAAGTCTTAACTAGGATTTTCCATTCTTTAAACTTCTCAAAAGTATCAATTTTATGCTTTAATACATAGACCCATATTTTCCTTGAGAAATAATCTATTATTGACATAAAGTCTCTAGACCCTCCATGAAAATTCACCTTGACAAGTCCCTATTAGTTTGAATGTATGTAATCAAGTGTCTATTTTGTGGTGTGAGTGGACTTCTTAAAACTGACTCTAGTAGACTTACCCAAGACACATTCCTCACAGAAAGGAAGTTCCTCAAGTTTCCTATCTCCAAGAAGCCCCTGTTTTTCCTGTTTTTTGAGGCCTTGATGACTAACATGTCCTAGCCTCTTGTGCCACAAAGAAACCTGACTTTCTACCCTGTGATTGATAGGTGAAGCCTCGCTTATCACATTCTTTCCTACCAATGTATACAGCTCATTTTTTAACACTCATTTCATCACTACAAGTGATCCTCTACATATTTTAAAAATGCCACCTTTAGACTTAAAAAAATAGCTAGTTCTCTTCAACTCAAGTATATACCTTACATCTCTCAGCACCCTTTCCATCACATCATGCATTAAAAGTCTCACAATCCCAATACCTTGTATATTACATGACTTGATATTTTCTAAGATGACATGACCCACATCTAGATATGTAAAATACTCAAACCAGTTCTTTAATGGACACATATGAAAGGAATACCCTGAATCTAGTATTCATTCCTTTCCAGAGTCTATTTCAGAAATATTCAAGACTTCAATATTATCGTATCCATCTAAGACTACATCTGCCTTACCATCAGATTTTTTAATGGTGGTATTGGCAGTTTGTTTCCTTTTAGGGCAATCCCTTTTAAAGTACCCTTACTTGTGACAGACAAAATACTTTAAAGGTTTTCTCTTAGACTTTAATCTGGACTTCTTACTCTTTCCTGTCTTGTCCATTTTTTCAGACCTACCTCTAACATTTAAACTCTCCCCTGCCTCTTGTTTGGACTCAAACTTGGTGTATAATTATCTTGAGTGCAATACAGATTGCACTTCTTTTAAAGTTAGACTCTCTCTCTCATACATCATAGTTTCTTTAAGGTTATTGTAGGTAGAGTCAAGAGAACTTAATAAAATAATTGCTTGGTTCTCATCATCTATACTAATATAAATATTAGCAAGATCCAAAAGAATTTTGTTAAATTCATCCAAATGTTCATCTATAGATGTTCCAGGGTTCATTTTAAAAGTATAGAGTCAAGTTTTCTTATGGAGTCTGTTTGCTAAAGACTTTGTCGTATACAAACTCTCTATTTTTAGCTAGACTCTAGTTGACGTATCCTCATTAGTAACTTCTCTAAGAACTTTGTCTCCTAGGGACAAGATAATGGCATTGTGTACTTTTTATAAAATTTCAGGTTTCACCTTACTTGTTAAAGGTGAAACAGGTTTCCCCTCCTGAGAAGTGGAAACCCCATTTTTGGCTCCAAGACGGGTATCCTGAAACCCCTGTTGGACCAAGACCAAGATGGCTTGCATCTTGATCCTCCATAACCCAAAATCGTTTTTACCCGTGAACTTTTCCAACTCAAACTTAGCAATCTCCATCGAAAACCTAACTATAGATACCACTTGTTTGACTATTTTATTAAGATTTCCATTTAGAAATGACAGATTTAATAGCCTGGAATTTTAGGATTTCAAAAACTTTGTAAAGCTTGGTCAGAGAAGTCAACACAACAAATTTAAAGAAAGATCAAAAACAGAAAATAGCAAGATCAAAAAAAGAAATAGCAAATACACGATTTAACGTGGTTCGGCCCTAATGGCCTACATCCATAGTAGGAACAGACCTATGAGAATCTTCCATTAACGATGGTAAAGAGTTACAAGAGATCAAACATCAGCTCAGCTTTACATGGTAATATCACCAAAAAAGCCCAAGAAAAGCATAAACTCTAACCCTAGAAATCGCCAGAGCACCTCTGCCTTTCTTTTTCTCTCTCTTCGATATTAACAAGTAAAATAAGATCATGAGCACAGTAGCCATCGCATAGTATTTATACAGGCCATAAAACAAACACATAAATGCCCTTAATGAAACCCTAATACATCTAGCACACTAAAGAATATTAGCCATTGGATTGCAACACTAAATAGTGCATCATCGATTGGATCTCTTCCATCTGGTGCCATCTAAGCTTGACACATGCAACAAGAAGTGTTACAGTCAAAGAAATCCTACAAAAATAAATCTACAAACTGGATTATTTTTATATGGTACATTAAATCCACTTTATAATAAAAATGAACTTAAATAAATTCTACATACAACCAAGGTTGGGGAATCATTGGGGAATTGGCTATTATACAAAAAACAACCATTTGGTGATATGATGAATCAGTCGGTGGGTTGCATTTGTGTTGGGTAATCAAGATCACGCACACTACCGTATTGGATACCAAATCTGCATCTTTGTTCGTCTTCAGGGGTTGAAGCGCGGTTCACCTGACATTTTGTGCTCTTATGGATATTTTGGGGGCCATGGGTTGCATCTGTGTCTGTCGCCATGGGTTGATTTATTTTCCTAGATATTTTGGGCATCTAGGCATATACCCATTTAATGGATGACTGTTTTGTTAGGAACTTGAGGAAGAAGATGAGAAGAAGAACTTGCAAATGAGGAAGTTGCGACCACATCTTCGTTTGTTCAGGAGGAAGGTTTCATGCTTTTGTGCAGAAAGATGAAGGGAGCAGTTCTTCAACAAGGAAGGCAAATAAGATGGAACACATATCAAGTCATTTCAATTTGTAATGTACTTTATAAAATCTTTGTATAACTTAAACATATCTCAAATATAGTAGCAATAATGACGTAATGGAGATCGAACTCAATCCACATGAATGGCAAAATGTAAAAATCCGCAGCATGTGCAAAGGTGCTGATTGAAATATTGGGTATAGACTATAGTTTTTAATACCATACCATACCGGCCAGTACAGTCAAAATATATCGTATCAACCGGTACAAATTATGTGTGTGTTTCGTACCAGCCGATACATAAGATTTCGGCCGATACCGGCCAATCTTGCGTTTCAGTCGTACCAAATTTTGGCCTTTCATTTTTTTTCATTTTTGCTATTTTTTTACTTCAATTCAGACTAGATTAATTATATATATTTATATATATAATTTATTTATATATTAACTATTATTTTAAAATATAATTTATATATGCATTTATTTATATAATTTATTTATATATAGATTATTTCAAAATAGTACACAAAATAGTATTGGTATCAAATATCTCGTTCTAGTGCTTTGACCGGTACGTCCACTAGCACTACAAGAAAAAAGACTTGTTACGGCGCTTTTTAGAGTGCTGCAATAGAAATTAACGGAAAAGGGCATCTATAACGACGAAACCAAAAGTGTCGTAACAAGTCGCGTCAAGTTCCATGATTGGCGTTTTGCATTTTTTGCAGCGAGATTTGAGCTTATAACGGTGACTTTGTCATTGTTAAAGATGTAATATTTCACGGCGCCATTTTCCTTTATTATTGAGATATTATAACGATGGTTTTGTACACCGTCGTAACAAATGAATTAACTTGGTTAGAAGCGATACTGTCGCCTATGCCCACGTAGTGCAGCTATCGTGCTGTCGCCACCTCCTCTAGCATGTGTTGCTATCGCGCCGTTGCCGCCTTTTCTAGCATGTGTCTCTCTCTTTCTCGCTCTCTTCACATGTTCGTCACTCATTCTCTCTCTCTGTTTATCTCTCTCTAGTTTTGATCTTGTGGTTGAATGCAGGGTTCATCAGCTGTTGAGAACATTAGGAGAAAATTTAGGGTTCACCGAAAGCCCCTTGCCGAGAACGCAAATCTAGGGTTTCAGTTTCCTTCGTGGGTCTCTCTCTTGGCCTCCTCTCCAACTCATCTCTCCATTTCAAAGGGTGGAATCCTAGCCTAAATCTTCTCAAGGAGAGGGATAGACATAAGTAAGCTTCCAAATTTAAATTTCTATTTTTGGGGATTTTATTAATAAAATTACTTATCAAAAAAGAAAAAAAACAATTAGCTTATTAAGGTGATATTAGGTGTTTGGCACTAGTAATTTTTATTATTCTTTGAGCAATAATAAAAAATTACCTTGTAAGTAGGGATTATTATTCTTCGACATTTTTGGAGATATAATAGCATTTCTAAATTAATTATTAAATGGAAAAATTACCTTGTTTGGATTATCTTTTTAGGGAGTGTTCGTATAAACTAATCTGTCGAAGTCTAATTTTTTACTAATTTTTTAAGATAGTAGTCTTGGGTGTTTGGTTTCATCCAGGAATTTTTATTTTTTGTAAATATTTTACTTGTTTTGGTGATTTTGAATTGTAAAATTGTCTTTTAGAACTGCTTACAAACTTAAGGAATAATATCAAATAATATTAACTGGCTAGTATGTCGTTTTACTAAGAAAATTTAGGATGAAAAATTGTCTTTCACATCAATGCTAGGGAGACTGACGTTTGTTATTAGTTTTATTGGTATTATGCTTTATTTGAATGCATAGAAAGTATGATGAAGCAGCAGTAGATGCTACCCTATACAAAAACAAAAACATCAATGCTTTTTGCCCCTAACCCCATTCTTTATTTTTATTTTTTTGTTTACAGATATTTGATTGGGTACCAATGATGCATTCATAATGTCTTTGAATCTAGCAACAATGCAGTTATTATCTTGGTAGGTAACTTTAGAATAGCAATTAAGTTAGTATATTCATTACTTTTTGATCAATTGAATGCAAATAGTTGTAGTTTATAAAACTTAGTTGTACAATACATGTTGATGCCATTATCTGCCATGTGGCTGGAGTGTCATGGTTTGACTTTGGTAATGTCTTTTTACTTTGTTCATAATCACAAGTTTGCATCTCTTGACTTGCAATTGAAATATTGATTTTGAATTCTTGATGAAAGACAGGGGTCTATAATGTTTCATACCTTAGAGCATTTGTCTAGAGTATTGTATAAGTTATGCCTTATTAGAGCATTCTCATTGGGTTGACTAAAAGCCAAATTCAATGAAGATTTGGACAATAAATCTTATTTTCAACCCATATTGAATTGTCTAAAAGCCAAATACATTGGCTAAAATGAATATTAAAGCCAAAAAAAAAAAAAAACAAATATAGTAGGTCAAATATAATGGTCAAATATTTATTTTATTCCTTTTTTTATTTCTCTTTCTTACTTTACTCTCTCTTCTCCCTAAAATTATCACATTAATTCAATGAGTTGACTACAAATCTTCTACAATCATATACAAACTGTGATAAAATATAAATTAAAAATAGATAAAATAGTCAAAAATAGTAATTTAATTTTAATATAATATGATTACTAATTATTTTTTAAAACTCATAAGTTAATTAAAATATGATTATTAATTAACATATAATAGATAGAATAGTCAAATATGATAAAATTAATTAATTTAATAATTACAAATAATTAAAAAAATATTTAATTATTAATTACTCATTATTATATATCTTCATAAATTGATAATTTAATGTAGAGATTTGATGTGAATATCCAAAGTCAAAAGTTAGTTATATTATTTTATTGTAATATTTTTAAAAAATGGTTATTCCAATGAGGGGACTTATGTAAATAGAATGACCAAAATCTAAAATGGAGATTACATTGGCTAAAAGTATACTTTAGCAATAGGCAATCCAATAAGAGTACTCTTAGAGCTTTAGACTGCTGTTTTTGTTTTTGGAGTGGTGTAGAAATTATGTTTTATTAGAAGCTTTTCACTTTTTGTTTTTGTTTTCTTATTTTTATATTTGTACTTTTGAAAAGGAGGAGGGTTGTGTTAGTCCTTGCTGCTGCATGCCTCCTTTAATGAAAAATAATTTATTTTTTTGTTCTTTCCTACTGCATGCCTCCTTTAATGAAAAACTATTGCAGTATATATTAATAAATGCATGTGAACTGTCGTGTTAAATCAGTGTTTTAGGAGTCGCATGCCCAAACTACCCAAGTATAAATATATATGAGTATGCATTGGAGAAAAATACAAATCTTTCACATGATTTTGATCACATCCACAGTTTCTAAGATTAGATGAGAGGGCAGCAGGTAAAATTATATTAAAAAACTGATGGAAATTTGAATGAGAGGGTAGGAGTGGAAGGGCAGCTGCTTTTATCTTAAGATTAGATGCAGCACATGAATGTTAGCATTGGAATTGTCTATCGCAAGTTCATTATATTAATTTACTCTTTTGTTTATATATTTGGTAGGTTTCATTTCTCAATTTGTTTGGGAACTTGGGACTTGGGCTCAATGTTAGTGCAAGGTAATTTTTTATGCCAAGTGGGAACTTGGCACTTGGGATCGATGGCAGGTTTTGCTCTTTAGTTTGTATCTAAATTTGGATTTTTGAAATACATTCTTGGAGGGACCGCCCTGGCTTCACTCTCATCAACTATACGATTTACATTACAAAATTAGATAACGAATGTAAGCATTTTTTGTTGTTCTGAGAGTGGAAACTTCTTAGAGGACAACCAAAGAGTTAAGGGTAAACTATATATGCCATGGTATAGTTTGAAACCATTTACAATGGTTTCAAACTTTGGAGTTGAAGTTAATATTTGAAGTTAAAGATTATAGTGAGACTTAAAGATTATAGGAAATAATGGTAGAAATCAACCGCCCATTTTTGTATATGCTCATGACTTAAAGGTGGTAGTATTGAACTCATCATCACTTGAAGTGTTTTTTTTTCTTTTTTTTCTTGAAGTGTTTTTTTTTCTCTTAATGCATTTTCTATTTTATTTATTTATACAGAAGTGAGTTTATTTATCTAGTTTATTTATCTTTTTTGGATATTTACATCTTTGAAACTTTGTGTTCTCTAACTAAGTGAAATGTTGGTTGTTTTGGCACTTTTGTGTAGGTTCCTATTTACAAATAAAAGAGTTATCATTCCTGAAACTCTTGGTTCAGTAAAGTTGTGGGAGATCAATAAGAACATTATCATTTAGAATTATGGAAATGTTTCATTTGTTCTTTTTCTATATATTTGTGTATGATTAGAAAGATATTACTATTGACATGCCACTAATGCTTAATTGCACAAGGGCCTGTAATTGTATTTATATATTACTAATTAATAAATTTTATTTTAGGTGAACACCATAATCATTCATGATTTTTATTGTTAATAACTCTTCAATTTAAACTATTTTTTATTCATACCTATTTTATAACTCTTCAATACTTCTAAGAGAAGTGAGATGCTAATGTATATAAATTATGTTTTATGTTGATGTGAAAATTCATATAATGGAATTTTATAGTCCTATTTAATGGCATTTTTTTTAATTTATAAGGGGCCATTTTTGGCTTTTTTTTGTAGCTTATTATATCTTTTTTAAATCTCTAACATTATTTGCGGCAAACTCAACTCGTATTTTTCTTAACACTAAACTAGAGTTAACAGATTATTTGTGGCGGATTTATGACTTTTGCGATAGAATAAAGTCACCGTAAAATCCCTAGCATCAGCGCCATTTCTCACAATTCGAAGCCAATAAATTGTAGCGTGCAAACGATAGCGATGAACTACCGTTGCCAATAGTATCACCACAAAAAAAAAAAAAAAAAATCATAAATAATAAGGTTATTTATGATGAATTCCAAGTGCCGCAAAACACTTTATTTCTTTTTTGGGAAAATGAATTAAATCATATGCATGTCTACCGATGTTTTATTTATGTATTTATTTTTATTGAATGATTAAAGAAATATTTTTAATAAACTAATAATTTCTTTAAAAAATGTAAAAGAATTTAAAAAGTAAAAATTTTATAAAAAAATGGTACTGTTAGTAAAAAACTCGGTAGGAAATTTCGGTTGACAAAGCGGCCTCCCTTTTATACTCGAATAAATTTCTTATTAATATATAGTAACTAAGTCGAGTGGTCAAGTCAATACAACTAAACAATATTTTCTTCTTGTTTTGGTCCTCATCACCCTAGTGGTCAAGTCAATACAACTAAACAATATTTTCTTCTTGTTTTGGTCCTCATCACCCAAGTGGTCAAGTCGAGTGGCCTCAACGTTGCCGGATGAAGACTGTTACCAGACAATATTATAAAGAAAAATATTGCAGTAAAAAAACTCATAAAATAAATTTATAAATTAACATATAACTTTGTATAGATGCATTAGATATATTTTCTAAAAGAAATTTATAATTTAATGTATAGTATCAGGTTATGAGCGTAGTTTTATAATATCATGTGGTTGTTAATTAAACATTTCTCTAATTATAAATAGGTTGTACACTAATGATTTTACATTCATAAAAGTATTTTGATCTTGGGTTATTGTTCCTTAATTGGGTTTAATTTAAGAATACTACAGAACACATTTAAGAAATCTTCATGTTCGAATCTACTAATTAGAAACTATCAAATTGGTTAGGATAAACAATGGCCACTGTATTCATAAAGTATTATTGTATTGTTCTTTTTTTTTCTTTTTTTCTTTTTTGGAGAAAACCAAGGAATGAAATTGGAAACAGATTTATTATATTGGTTGTCAATATTGAAATGTATTAAGAATTCGAGAAATCCAAACAAATGAACAAATCATTTTTCTCTGAGGTACAGTTTATTTTTTTCAGATGTTATGTGCATAAGCCCAATAAGTATATTAAACTAAACACCAGCGGCCCGGCCCGAAGTATCAGCAAAACTGCCGAGATGTTTCTTTCTGGGCCGGGCCCTTTAAATTTAGTTTTTTATTACACTAGTTTCTTGGGCTTGGTCTTGTCAAATTATAAAATTGTTTTTATCATAAAATAAATTAAATTAAGTCACATTATTTTATAAGATTATTTTTTTATAATTTATTTATGAATGTAGCAGTAGTCTTTAACTTTTGGTCTAAGTTTCAAACAAAGTCTATCGTTTATATAGTTTTAATGTTCAATAATTTATTGATTTCATGAAAAAATTAATGATGGTTATCTCCTACGAGATAAAAAATAAAAAAATAAAAAAATAAAAATTCATACGTAAAGTATAGCATGGAACCTATATCCTATATATATCATAAAAAGCGTGTCGTATTAATTTCTTTCGCCACACAAATTGATAAATTAACATGTTTAATTTTTTTTTTTTTAATTTAGAATTGAATTAATTCACATCATTACAAGCTCTATCCTTTACGATTAAATGATATAACTATCCTCCCTCTAAAATAGCTCCCCTTCCTTCTGTAAAGCCATCTTTACAAGCTGGCGTGCCACGGCCCACCTCATTTCTTTCTGTGTAGGAAAGCAATTGTCCACAGATCATTGGTGCGAAGATTTTGCTTGATATCCTAAATTATCTCCCCCGGCCCTTCCCTTATTCATGGCCACTGCGAAAAAAAAAAAGTAAAAATCGATAATAAAAAGATGTCTTTGAAATTTAAATATAAATAAAACTGAAGTTATGGCAGCCGGGGCGGGACAGGGGTTCACCCCATCCCGCCTCGACATTGTCTTCATCCTCCAAAGAGGGCGAGACAACGGGGCCGGGTACCCGCTATCCACTCCTACTATATCCAATATATATCATACAAAAATGTGTCGTATTGATTTTTTTTCGCACACAAATTAATAAATTAACATGTTTTAATTTTTTTTAAAAAATTTAGAATTGAATTAATTCACATCATTACAAACTTTATCTTTTACGATTAAATGATATATATTTTTTGGACTCTCCTCCCTCCAGAATAGTTCCCCTTCTATATAAATAAAGTGCCACCTGAGAGTGAGCCACCTCATTTATAAGATTTTTAGACACTACAACAAAAGTCCTCTTTTGCTGTGTTTTGTTTACTTGCGGTGGATATGCCGAAAAATATCAAGATATTTTCTTCCATTCATTATCTTTGCGGCAGCTACGAGAATTATAGTGAATTTTGATCTTTTTGTGGTGAGTTTGAATCTTAGCAAAAATACATGTTGAGAACATCTCCAAATAGACCATGATTTGTGAATTCTCTGTAAATAAACATATTTTTTGCGAGTTGTGCTCACCAAAATAAGTGTAATAAAAAATATTTTATTTTTTTATTTTTTTCTTAATAACTAAAGATATTAAAAAAATATTTTAAAAAATAATAAATAAATAAATATATTATAAATAATAAAATAATAATAAATAAGAGTAAGTATATTATTACTTTTTTAGTATATAAATAATAAAATGAGAAGTAAGTATATAAATAATAAAATAAGTATATCATTACTTTTTTAGACATCATCATGCATAGGTGTAGACCGTCGCGTTAACGTGCTTAATATAGTTACATAAATATATAATTGCACTTATCCACTATAAATGGGATGAGCCATACACGTGTATTCAAAACTGCCAAGTGTTATACGATAATGTATAAAAATAGAGTAATGTTAGGGAGCATTCAACACTCATAGCACACACTCACATGAACAGTACCCATGAGTACTGTTCATGTGAGTGTGTACTATGAATAGGTACTGTTCATGTGAGTGTGTGCTATGAGTGTTGGATACTCCCAATATTTTCTCATAAAAATATGGTTCAGCCAAGACTTGTCTTTATCTTGTAGGTAGTATAGGTCATCATTAAACAAGACTAGCCATCGGTCCGACCATGCTTTTTCAGATCAAATAAGCAAGGCCGACTGAATAGGTTAAGAACCTAAGATTAAATTTTGATTGAGATTCTATTTGTATTTAAAATTCATCTCAATTTATTTTAATTTATTTTTATTTTATCATTATATTTTTATAATTTTTTATACAAAACATAAATTTTTATATACATTTTTCAAATCCCAATACATCTTTTTTAAATTCCAATATACCTTTTTTAAATCCCAAAATAATAATAATATTAAAAAATAAACTAAACTTATCTCAACTTATCTCATCTTCGAATCCAAACGGGGCCTGAGATTTAAAAAAAAAATAAAAAAACATTATTTTTATATTAAATTTTTATTTAAAAATAATTCTTCTCATTTATCAAATAAATTACTACTTTAAATTTTATATTAGCTTTTCAATCAATATTTTTAATTAATAATGTCATATATATGTAATATCTATTTGATATTTTTTATATTCTTTTATTGAATTAATTAATTTTTTTATTTTTTAAAAAAATTTTACTTTAGATTATTTTTAAATTAATTAATTAATCTTTTATTTAATTAATTAATTTTTTCATTTAGGGCCTTAGACAATTACCTAAATGATTTAATGGAAGAACCGGCCATGCAAACAAGAGCGTACCTGCACGGGACAAGGTTCAAGCTAGCTATAGGTGGGAATTTCCAGGAAAATATCAATATAAAATCCAAGTTATCGATGAGGAACTCTTGTTTTCCATCAAGTGCTGAATATTTTCTACTGCAGCAAGTCTTTCTCCTTCATACCAAAGCATTTAAGGATGTGTTTTCTCAAGGTTAACAGGGAGTCCACAGCATTTTCTCGGTGGGTCTTTTTATTGTTTTATAGTTTTCACAACTTCAATTCCTCTCATCTCTGGCAAGGTTTGAACTAGGGGATATTTTTAATATTTAGGCTTTTTGTTTGGTTTACAATTGTTCAACCTCACAACTGCATAAATTAATCAAGAACAATATATGCAAACTGTTCTTCATTTTTTTACGTACATGGACAAAGAGATGAGTCAATCAAAGAAAATGAGAGATTGAAGAATAGCTGGAGGAACAGGGAGACAAGTCCTGCCTCCATCCTCAAGAAATCCACATTTATAACGTTTTCATTATGGATCTTAAGACAGTCACATCAATAACCTTAGCCACATCTACAACATTTTTGTGACAATTTTTGGTAAATTGCTTGCTCCGGCGACATCAGGGAACTCCATAAAATGATTTCATCGCCGTCGATGTCTGGGTTCTTTTACGCGACAAGAGTCCATATGCAGCTAATGTGGTAGACAACAAAAGCAAATCAAACGACGGTTAGGAGAACGCCATAAAAAGTCACCATCCATCGCTGGGCGAAGTAGAAGTCTGGCGAGCCCAGTATTACTGAGAACTGAAGTTGCGGTTGTGAGATCGCAAAAGCTTCTTCTTTTCAAGACGAGTAGTAACTCGCAGGTCTAATGGCTCACTAGCAGCGCTGAAATTTACTTGGTGTGAACACTATAGCGGCAATTATCGCCAGCGGCTTTCTGGACAGCAAGATCGTGACAAAAACCAATATTTCATCGACAAAACCATAGCGACAAGAAGTAGAGAATTTGTCACGCTTATTTTCCTGCGTTTCATCTTAGAGTTAAATACTGTGGCAGTTGGATTTTTGTCACGATTTATAAGAGTTTTGCTGCAATTTTTAAACACCACAAAAACTATCAAATGTTGTAGTGAGTCATTAGACCTGCGAGTGTGCCACCTCATTTCTAGACACCACTACAAGCTGGTGTGAAAGCAAAGGCCCTCTTTTACAAGCTGGTGTGCCATCTCATTTCTTTCTGTGTATGAAAGCAATTGTCCACAATTCGACCCTGGTACGAAGAATTTGTTTGATATCCTAAATGATCTCCCCCTTCCCTTATTCATCTCCCTCTCTTCAGACTTTATTATTATTATTATTATTTTTATTATTATTGAAGAAGGGCACTACTTTCAGACTTTATTGATTATCCTTATTTATAATGGAAGAAAACCGTAGATGCAAGAAAACTAATTAAAATTAAATAACATCATTACGACAAACAAAAATAATAAACACATTAAAACTGCAATCTCAAATAAGGAAGACCTAACTCATCCGTTTTTAATAAACCTTTTAGAAGGAAATGAAGACCTGAAAAATTATTCTAAAAACAGCTGCAACCATAATTTAGCACCCTGCATGCGTGCCAGGAAGTCCGCCGGAATATTACCTTGTCTATATACGAGAGAAATTGTATGGTTCAAGCCTTCTAGAATAGAGGTATTAATTTCCATTCAATAATCTTCAAAATATCAAAGATCACAAAGTCCACAACGCAAGTCCTTAATCCATTTAACCACAATTATAGAATCCATCTCCAAGTCAATGTGCACTAGGCCCAGATTTGCAATAAGGCGTATGCCATGTAAAAGGCCCATTCCTTCAGCCTGATTATTTGTACCATGTCCCAGGTCAACAACAATTAACTCATTTCATTCTCCTCAAAAAAAAAACCATCTCGGAATGTCAATTTAGCATACAACTCCATAGCCATCCATATATGGAGCATTACATTCGGCCATGAAAGGAGAGTACTTTAGATAGTAATTCCTTGCATAACACATCGAAGCCAACATGTCTTCATTGTCCCTAAAATATTCTTCATTATAATCACCACTGCTTACGATTTTTCTTTTGGTAGCTTTCTATACATATCTATCCACAGCTGTACAAAATCTCTACATGTCTTCCACTTGTTAACCGAACTATCTTTCCTACCCACACATCAAAGGCAGTAGGGAAACTCCACAGTCTACGAATTATACATTCCTCAAAGGTTTAACATATAAGTAGGTCATATATGAGATATCACATTTCTTAGGAATAAAAAGTTTTTATTCTTGATAAGATTCTAATAGGACTTCAATTTTATTATTGACTATTCATTTTAGAATTTAGGCCGTGTGGCTTAAACCTTCCATTAGGATGTTAAAAATAGTATCCTAGTCTATCCCAACCAAAAAATGAGATTTGAGCCATACCACCTACAATAAACAAGTCCAACGAGAATATCGATCACTTAAGGGGGTAGATTGTGATACCCTATATAATAAGAATACAGGTAAATAGTGTATGAAATCCTACATTGCTTAGAAATAAGAAATTCTTTCTCTTTATAAGATTTTAATAAAACTTCTATTGTATCATTAACTAATCATTTTGGAGTATATATAAGCCATGTAATTTGGGCCTTCTATTGAATTATTACATTTATAATATTTCTTTTCCACAAATTCAGCCTTGTAGACAAAATGTTGTTGCCAGATTTTCATAAGATTAATACCAACCTCTAAATTAATTGTATCTAGCAATCATGGTTTCATTCGTACGTGTTATCAAATAAAATCTTATCTACATGATCAACAGATGCATGCAATTTCACCTATAATTAATATATATAATTGTTATCGTTCCATGTATTAATCTTCCAATAAACATCTAGTAGTACTACTTCTCAACCTAATTTCTTTCAAGGGTGTATATAATAAGTGAAATGTTTTAACTACAAAGAGATCTGCAAAATAAATAGGGAAGTATAATAATATATAGGGAAGTATCAAGGTTGGATGACTTATTGACCAACTTCAAAGACTCGAAGCCAAATGGAGCGAAAAGCTGAGAAAAAACACCGATCGTGGCACCGTGAACTTAGGCATAGAGAGATGGATCAGGTAACCTTGGGGTAGGAACTGCAACAAGAGGTTTCTTCTTTTTCAGAACAATCCCAAACTTTTCCGAAAGGTCCAACTTCTGATCTCCAGGAGGCAACTTCCAATCAAAAGAATGCAAAAGAGTAGCAAGTGAATACATCACCGTCCTCTCAGCCATTGCTATGCCAGCACATATTCTTCGCCCAGACCCAAATGGGAAATAGTCGAAGTCACTTCCAGTGTAATCCCATTTACTATTATTGAAGAACCTCTGGGGATCAAATTCTAATGGATTTTCCCAGATGGAAGGGTCCCTCTGAATTGCCCACACATTCACGAACATCCGAGAGCCTTTTGGAATGGTGTAGCCTCCGACGACGCACGTCTCGGTGGGGCAATGAGGGACTAAGAGCGGCAGCACAGGGTGCAACCTCAGGGTTTCTTTCATCACAGCATGCAAGTAGGGTAATTTGGGAATGTGAGACTCTTCGACAATGTTGTCTTTGCCAACTACGTCCTCTAATTCTTGTTGGGCTTTCTTCATCACTTCTGGTTTGTTCATAATTTCAGCCATGGCAAACTCGATCGTGTTGGAGGATGTATCTGTCCCACCCACCACCATATCCTGCACGGCACAATACTCTAGGTTATGCATGTGGATGAGACGTCATTTTCAAATTATATATATATATATATAGCAAATTAATTCGCTAATAAATTAACAAAATATTGTAATAGTAATATTGTCAACCCACGTGCTGACGCATCTATTAAAAAATCTAATATTTATATCATTATTAAGTCATCTCAACCCTTTAAATATTATATATTGTAATTGATGAAAGGGTGTCATTATCTCCACCTATTCAAATCATCATATAAAAATAATAGACGAGAGAGAGAATAACGACAGTTGGGGGGCACATTCATGTGAACAATAAGTTATTATTACATCGTCCACTTTGATGATGTCTGTGCAGGCTTTTAAAATCACGCACCCCAATTCAACGTTACAAACGGAAAATGATAGTTATCCCGGTACGTTTCATCCGTTTTCCATTTCGATTTGATTTTTTTTTTAGTGTTTTTTACTGTTTTTAAATAATATTATAAATATTATTTTTAAAATATTTTTAAAAATATAAAAAAATTATAATATTATTTAAGAATACTTACTTAAAAATTATATAAAAAAAACTTCAAAAATAAAAAAACCAAATCAAAATAAAAAACGAGATGAAAGATACCGAAATATATTAAGAATATTTTTCCATTGTTAATTAAGTAGCTATCAAGTTATGTTATGTGCTGAAATGTATTAGTCCATTATATACTCTTAAGCATTTTAGACTTATGTTTTTCCCGCCACTTTCTTGACTTGTATATAAAGGACCTTTGTACTCTGTTTTCATTAATGAGATTTTTATAGAACTTACAAACCCCTTAGTACGAAAATTATCATGGTATCAAGAGAAAACTCGAGCTCATCATCCTCTGATTCTTTCTCTGATTTATCTATCCTTCCTATGGATCCTTCCAATCCATACTATCTTCATCGTGGAGATAGTCCTGGAACAGTTCTTGTCACTCAGCTCTTGATTGGTGACAACTTTAATATTTGGCGCCGATCTATGCTTATGACATTAACTACCAAAAACAAGGTTTGCTTCATTGATGGATCTACTCCATCTCCTTCTGAAACATCTCCTATGTTTCCGTCTTGGACACGTTGTAATAATATGGTGCTTTCCTGGATCCTTAATTCTCTTTCCAAAGAGATCGCCGCAAGCGTCATTTACGTTGATTTTGTCGTGAGATGTGGTATAATCTTAATGAAAGATTTTCTTAAGGTAACGGACCTCGAATATATCAGCTACAGAAGTCGATTGCGTCTTTCACTCAAGATGATCTTTCTGTTAACGCCTATTTTACAAAGATGAAAGGCCTTTCAGATGAACTGATCAATTATCATCCTCAACCTGTTTGTTCTTGTGGCGCACTGAGATCTTTGATGGATATGCAGCAACAAAAACATGTTATGCATTTTTTGATGGGATTGAATGATTCATATTAACATATTCGAGGTCAGATCCTTCTTAATGATCCTCTACCATCAATTAATAAGGTATTCTCTCTGGTTCTTCAAGAAGAACGCCAATGAGAAATTGGATCTGTGTTACTACCAGTCGTACCTTCTACTGCTTTTTTCGTCTACCAAACATGTTCATCTGAATAAGGCTACAATTGGTTGCAAATGGGTCTACAAAGTAAAACTTAATCAGATGACACCCTTGAGAGGTACAAAGCTCGTTTAGTTGCTAAGGGGTTTACACAAAAGGAGGGAGTTGATTATTTTGACACTTTTTGTCCAATTGCAAAGATGGTGACAGTCAAGTGTCTTTTTTCCATAGCTGCTATTAAGGGTTGGCATCTAATTCAATTAGATGTCAATAATGCATTTCTTCATGGTGATTTGATGGAAGAGGTATATATGAATTTACCTCCTGGTTTTGGTGATAAAGAAGAGAAAAGAGTATGCCGATTGAATAAATCCTTGTATGGTTTGAAACAAGCTTCCCGCCAATGGTTTGATAAGTTTTCATCAACCATTATTTCTCTTGGTTTCAAACAATCCAAGACCAATTACTCTTTATTCACAAAACATCAAGGATCGAGTTTCATGGCTTTATTAGTCTATGTTGATGACATACTAATAGCCAGTAATGATATAGCTTTTGTGAATACCTTCAAAACATTTCTTGATAAGCATTTCAAGCTTAAAGATCTCGGGCCTCTAAAGTATTTTTTGGGACTTGAAGTAGCCCGAAATCAGTCTGGTATTTCTCTTTCACAGAGAAAATATGCACTAAAAATTTTATCTGATATAGGTTTTTTAGCTTCTAAACCTGTTAAAACATCTATGGAGCAGCACCTTAAACTCTCAAGATCTGAAGGTATTCTTCTTAAAGATCCTAAGCCTTATCGAAGGCTAGTTGGCAGATTGCTATATCTGACTATAACCAGACCTGATTTAACATTTGCTGTACCTACATTGAGCCAATTCATGGATGCACCTCAGCAACCACATCTTCAAGCTGCTCATCGAGTATTACAGTATGTTAAGGATTCTCCTGGACAAGGCCTTCATTTTCCTGCTTCATCAGAACTCAAGCTGACTGCATTTGTCGATTCTGACTGGGTTTTGTATGTCAAGATACTCGGAGATCAATAACTTGGTTTTGTGTTTTTCTTGGCAACTCTCTCATTTCTTGGAAATCAAAAAAGCAATCCGTGGTTTCTAGATCATTGGCTGAGGCCGAATATAGAGCTCTTGCCAACACTGTTTCTGAATTACTTTGGATCTTATCATTGCTGCAAGATCTTCAAGTTCCTCATCCAAATCCAGTTGCTGTTTATTGTGACAATAAATCTACAATTCATATTGCCTCAAACCCAGTGTTTCACAAACGAACAAAACATATAAAAATTTATTGTCATTTTGTTCGCAACAAGATCCAAGATGGTTCCATTAAACTCTTCCATGTCAATTCTCACAACCAACTTGCTGATTGTTTTACAAAACCACTTGGTTTTCCATTGTTTTCTAGTCTTGTTTCCAAGCTTGGCATTCTAAATATTCATGCACCAGCTTGAAAGGGGGTATTAGGAATATTTTTCCTTTGTTAATTAAGTGGCTATCAAGTTATGTTATGTGTTGAAATGTATTAGTCCAGTATATACTCTTAGGCATTTTAGACTTATGTTTTTCCCGCCACTTTCTTAGCTTGTATATAAAGGACCTTTGTACTCTGTTTTCATTAATGAAATTTTTACAGAACTTACAAACCCCTTAGTACGAAAGTTATCAGAATACATAGCATTGGCCTTGGCAAACAAGCAGCCAAGGATGGCACCGAAGAGCCATACTTGTTTTTGGCGCTAGTGGCCGAATGATAAAAGTATAAACCCGATCTTCTAATACTTTAATTATAAAATAAGTATATAAAAATAATTTTACAAATAAATATATTTTAATGTAGTCTATCAAATTATAAAATTATTTTTATTAAAATGCAAATCTAACAACTTACAAAGAAATACGTCAATTTATTAAATTACATTTTTTGTATTTTTTTTTTTTTTATAGATGTAGATGTAGCACAACTACTCTAATATTTAAAGCCTAAGTTCTTATGCTTTTGAAAGTTGAGGTTTTTTCAGTTGTTCTATCCTTTTTCTTATAATCCAAAGGTCCAAAGTCATTCAAAATAAAGTTTATCTTCCTTTAATAAGGAAAATTCTTATGACAAAAGACGAGGAGTAAGACTACAATAGGAGTGGATCAAACTAGACAGATAAAATTGACTTGACCGAATAGTTTGGTCCAAGTTAATATTAGTCTTATTGGTTGATCTCGAGGTGTAGTTTTTTTCGACAGAACCGAACCTAGACCGATTGAATGCATCTATATATTTATATTTTTAAATATTATATATAATATTATTTTATATGGTAATTATAGAAGTTAATTATGTAATTATATCTAATGGATCACTATTGACCATTTATACCATGAAATTATCTATATTCATTAACAATATATAAAATGTTAAAAATATCACTTAATTTCATTAACCATATATATACAATGAAAAAAATATTCATAAACCGGATCGAACCAAATGGATGGACCAATAGCACCAATTTGACAAAAATGATGAATTGAAATTTCAATCCATGACTCCTCAAATCGAACTGGACCGAACCGATTACAATTATAACTAGAAGGAGTAGCCCATTCTGCATGGATAGGCTGAAGAGGGGTGGAAACAAATATCCCTTTATAGTTTATACAAGGATTGTTGCATAATGAAATAGATTTAAGGGTGACAATATGTGACATGACTTATAAATTCAATATGAATATGTAACACACCTAATAATATTGTGTTTGGCTAACAAGAAAATAAGAGGAAAAATAGAGAAATTATGGATGAATATTGAAGAAATATAATGTATTCTAATCACACTGTCTTATTTTGAGAGAAGACTTCCTCCAAAATCAAGAAGATTTATAATTGATTTCTTTGATAACTCTATGAAGCCACTTATTCTACTATTTATACTAATTGGTAACCTGACTTAATGACTTGCCCAGATACACGAGCTAAAGTAGACAACAATTGGATAAAGGGCCTGACTCAAGCCCAAGTACAATATCGAATGACTAAGTAATATAATATGGTTCATTAAGCCCACTTCAGCCCAATACAACTTTAGTCTCGCATTGTGGAAGTCATGGACATGTTACATACCTTTCCCCTTCAAAGCACCTTGCCCATAAGGTGCTGATGTGCTTCTCATGTATGAATAGTTTGCATCAGAAAATTGGATTGCACAATTGGACAATGATAATTCATCCTTGACTCCCCCAATCAAATATACTTTGTTGTGGATAACAATGGCTAATACACAACCTTGAGGTTTTACATCAAACCCATCTGATATCTGAGTGCTTGTGTTTACTGCTAAACAAGTTACAGCATCGGAAAGCTTATGGTTAAGAGCCTTAACAAATTTAACCCTCTTGTAAGGCTCATCTTCTTTATTAATCATCACCAAAGTTGCAAGACTTGGAACACTTTCTGATTGCACATGTTTGGCCCTGTTGGTGTAGTAGCAATCAACACCTATAAGCAGGAAAATAAAACCTTAAAGATGGACTGGTGACTCTATCAGCAATACCAACATTAATTGTTTTACCATCAACAATGGTAAAATCGAGAACATTTGCTGCACTCTCATAAATCTTAGCTAATAGTTTTCCATGCACAGTTGAAAGATTCGAATTTAAAAATACCTCAAGAAGGTGATTATCAGCATCTTGGTTCCAATACTTCACCCATTCATCAACGATCTCATCCATTACTAATAAAATTGATGACCAAGTATCACTCCGACTATGGCAATAACTAGGATCAAAGTTGTATAATAAGCATGCTTGCAAAATTTCACTCTTCCATTTCAAAAAAGCAAGAACAAACTCATCCAACAAAGAGAAATATTCCCTCCCAACATATGTTGAATCATATCGATGGTATCCTATCAAGAATGCCCATACCAGTGCCAACCTCGTTTCAGCATATCTTCCTTTATCAAATGACTCCAACACACCTCTCAACGGCATTACAACAAATAGAAGAGAAGCGAAAGAATGCTTACCTCTCGGATTCTCCTTCACGACACTAAATCAAGCATAAAATGTGTTATTGCTCTCTTAGCCAGTCCCCAATTATACACGGGTTTGTTGAGGACAATAGTGGTGTCATCAAGTTCTCCCAATCTCAGCTCTCTATTATGTGTCTTCGTCCCCTAAACATGAAAGCCTCGGATAAGAAGATCAAGATCGGCATCAACAGGTTTGGGAATCCGATGCATTAGGGCTTCGATTGCAGCCTCAGATTCCCTAGTGAGATCCATCCTGATTGTGGAAAGAAAGGGAAAAAGGAGTAGACGATATGGTGGAGGAAAGCAACTCCTTAAATCCCCTGCTTCATTTCCGTTTGCATCTTGATTGTAGGCTATCTTTTCCCATAACAATCTTCTGCAGTTAATGGAAATGAGAGAGACAGAGAGATCTCTCAAGAACAACGAAATCCTTCCAGACGGCATCGCACGACTTCCCTTTGGGTCAAACGCCCAAATCTGAGAATCTGACTGTAAAATACCTAAAATTGCACATATTAGTTTCCTTTTTCTTCCTTCATTTTCGAAATCAAACCTGAAGATGTCGCAGTCCTTTTTCACAATCTCACCATTCGAGAACTTGACCTCGCTTGGAATGGAAAATGGAGGAAAACAAAAGAGGACATGATTTCCGGAAAGTGATGGAAACGCAAATCAGAGATGAAAACATGAGTATTGGAGAAATAATTTTGGATCTGTAAGACAATATTCAGGAAAAGGAATATCGACAGAATCATGTTTGGCTCGTGCTTCCTCTTCCTCCTGTAACTCTCGAAACAATTCGTCTAGACGGTTAAATTGTGCTTCAGATTCCTTCTTCCAAACAATAGCGTGTTGATTTCTTTGATAGCTCTATGAAGTCACTTATTCTACTATTTATACTAATTGGTAACCTGACTTAATGACTTACCCAGATACACGAGCTAAAGTATACAACAATTGGATAAAGGGCCCGACCCAAGCCCAAGTACAATATCAAATGACTAAGTAACATAATATCATTCATTGAGCCCACTTCAGTCCAATACAACTTTAGTCTCGCATTGTTGAAGTCCTAGACATGTTACAGAATACGATACAAAAATTAATGGGTTTAGATTTGATTTTAATAGATTCGGGTTTAAATGGGTTGACCCATTAAGATGAGCTTTATAAATGGGTCAAACTTGCTTAATATGAAATCAACCTATTTTGACCTATTTAGAATTTATTTCAAAATTAAGATTTTATTATTGTAAAATTGTAATATTGATATTTCTAATTATACTTATGTTTTTATTATTTTTATTGTTAAAATAATGATTTTAGATCTATACTCATATTTGTTATTGTATGGTTTGTAATATATATTGTATATTAAAATTTGATTAAATAAATATGTAATTTTAGAATTTCTTAGGAAGGACATGTCCGTTTATTTAAATGAGTGTTTTAAGATAATAAATATTATGAAGGAGATTCCCAAGACGCTTCTCAGTGTTCGTTCCATGCCCCCATGGTCATAATTAAAAATACAGAAATCATTTGTAAAAAATTATTAATAGATCAATCTATATAAGTTTTTGTAAATAAGTATATTTTACTTTAAAAAATGTAAAAATAAAATATATTATAAAATAAAATAAAATATTTTTTTATTAGTAAGATTTAATTTTTAACAAAATTTTGTATAAAGTTTATCTATTTAAAGTTTGTATTAATTAACACTATTCTTAAAAATAAAATTAACAAAAGAAAGAAATAGAAAAAGAAAAAAAAAATATAGAAGACATACCATGAGCAATGCCTTGAGGTGGACCATGGTGAGAGGTGTCTTGGAATCTCCTTCATCCTTCAGTTCCAATAAGAACTGCAGGAAATCTGTACTCTCTTTGCCGGAAACAATATTCTCAGCTGCCGATCTCCTCCCGTCTTGTTTATTGATTTTCAGTCTTTGATCAATAACGACATCAAAGATCCGATCAAACCGTTGGGCCAACACTGCGCTCTTCCCCACTATGCCTTGCAAATCGAACCGAGCCAAACTAGGATAAAAATCCGAGATGTTAGGCTTCCCCAAATTCTCCGTTATCTCGTTCACCACCTCCCTGAACTCTGACCCTAGGCTCGCACTCTTTTCAACTTCCACCGTCCCACCCCACAGCATGTGGGTGATTACATTGAGCACCGTCAAGAACATCTGCTCCCCGATGTTCACCGGAGATCCGACTCTACTGTAGAAGTACGCGACGGTTTCTCGGACCTGTTTTCGGCGGAGCGTGTAGACGGAGTCCAAGGTTGCGTTGCTGAGCATCTTGAGCACACAGACCTTTCTCAGCATCCGCCACTCCGGCCCGTACGGTGTCCACACTATATCGGACCCGCCATAGGCTATGGCCCCGGCCGCGGCGGGGACGTCACGGTTTGCGAAGTTGACGTCGTGGTCCTTGAGCACTTCGTGAGCAAGGGAAGGAGAGGTCACCACGATGCCGAGCTTGTTGCCGAGCCGGAGCTTGAGTATGGGTCCGTGTTCCTGGGCAAGGCCGGCGAAGTATGAGTGCAGTTCCGGGTCGAGGGAGAGAAGGTTTCCGACCAAGGGGAGGCCACGGGGTCCCGGCGGCAACGGTGGGGTGACCTTATTACTTTTGGAGTAAATCCATACACACCAAGAGAGAGTAAAGATAACAAAGAGGGTGAAGAGCAAGCGTGAGAGTGGATCGCTTCCATTGATAATACTTTGGAGGAAAGCTGAGATGACTGTCATCATGGTGGTGTAGGGTAGATGTATCTTCAGACAGATGGGATTTACTTTAAATATTAGCAGCTAACCGCCATACAATAAAAGTGGTGTAGAACCACACAGCATAACGTCAAGACAAGGACCTATATGATTCGTTAAACAAGGTACAACAGGCCGGCGAGGGAATCTTCGAGAATATATGAGTATTATTGAAGTGTTTTATGTAATTTTTTTTATTGACACCACCGGATGTCCGAAAAACGAAGACCCTACTAATCCCGGGATTGAAAACATGCATGTAAATTAAAGTCAATAAAACCATTCACAAGAAGATCGACTCTTAATCAGGATTTGAAAAGCTGATTATGTTGCAGAAGATCAGACTCATATTACAAATTGGTCATTTGAAAAAGAAAAAAACCGTTTAGATTTGAGAGAATGGGTTGAATTTTCTTTTCATTAATGTACGTTATGTAGATGAAAGAGGGAGAAATACGTTATAATCATACTTCAGTACTCATTCAATAGATGTTCTCTATTTTATATTTATAAACAAGGTCAAGGGCTACCCCTGCATTCAAGGGGTATTTCCAGCCATGAATCATCCAAAAATGGAGCTGAAGGTTCCGACTCAGTGGGCCACTCAGAACTAACATCTATTTCATCAAAGATAATGGGTTTACATTTTCCATCTCTACTTCGATAAATGGCTTGTAACCAAAGATTGCAGTGCACAGAAACCGTATCATTGAATTTTTCCAGCTCCACTCTGCTCCGTTTCTTGGTATGCAGGCTCTCAAAAGTGCTCCAGTTCCATCCACACCAATGGGAACTGCAAGGTTGGCAAAGTATCCGTATTGCAGCTCTCTGGAGTGTGGGGATCTCATAACCATATCCTGCCCACCAATCACCTAAGAATCCCGGATGGCGAGTTAGATACACATGTAATTTTGTTAAAACAAACACACACATACACACACAAACAGTGACAGGAAAACCCAGATAGAAGTGGGAGAGAGCAATTAATTTCTCTTAAGATGAGATTTTCAACAGTAACTGCAGTTTACACGTACCTGGGGCGTTCAGTATCCTTCCCATGATTGCAAAATCAGTCCCAAGAGCACCTTGTGCATTGATGTATATTGGATGCTCTTTAGTGATCTCCATTTTATCTTTATCCGTTGTAGCCATCTTTAACATAGCTTCTTGAAACCCATTCCTCATCCGCAGATCAATCCTAAAGTTTGGATTGTAGAAAATAGAAGGGTTAAGGAATGCTGCTGCAGCATGTAAGGATGAGTGAAGCTGCATATTCCATCTTCGGTCAATTATATCCCAAATTGGCATGTAATTCTCTTCGCAACCCTTATAATATGTCTTGATTGCAACCTTCACCCTCTCTAACCCTTCGTATATATACCCCATAGCTGGCATGTCCCCTTCAACAATCCGTAAGATTTTAACGAGCGGTTCAGAAACACTTACAGCTTCATGTGAATACTTCCAAAATCTACCTAAATGCATCAAGGACTTCATGGCTTCTGCATCAGGACTTTTACTATATATGGAGGACAACCAATCAGTATGAGAAAACATGTGCTTCAAATTGTTCTCCTGGATCACAATTGACCTCAAGGAGAGAAAATTAGTCACAAATCTAGTCATTCTTGGCCTGATCAACTCCATTCCGCAGGTGAATTTTCTCATCATATTCAAAATCCACGCATTACTATAAATGTACCTTGTGATGCTCTTTGCCTCCTCCAATACTGTAGCCACCCACTCTTGTTTACCAATATCTTCTAGCATCTTATCTACACAATAGGAAGCACAAGGAGACCAAAACAATGAATTGTACTTGGACATAAGTAGTCTTCCTGCATAAACATAACTGGTTGTGGCATCAGTTATAACTTGAATGACATTTTCTACACCAATTTCCAAAACGACAGACTCGAGCAGCTCGAACAAGTAAGCAGCATCATCTTCACGACCTGATACATCAACAGACTTCAAAAATAGAGCCCCCTTTGGGCATGTAATTGAAAACACTGCAAATGATTTTGTCCTTCCATCAGACCAACTATCACATAAGATTGTACAGCCTGTTTCTTTCCATTCATCTCTATATTTCTTGTAACATTCATGTATATCACCTTTCACTTTCTCCAAAAGAGTAGATCTCAGTTTTTCAGAGCTTGGGGCTTTGTAGCCAACCCCACACTCCCCTATAGCATTTACCATTTCCTGATAATACATAGATTTAGCAGCACTGATAGGAATAGAATTGTGGAAGAAAAAAACAGCAACCTTTTTATCAGCATCATCATGTTTTCGCTTCTGAGCATCATCTACTGCTGGCTGTCCACTTGGTGAAGGGCGTGGGAATAACAAAGATGGACAGGAGCTTCCATTCTGTCTGCTAGATTCATGGTTAGGATGAAAGCCACCACTAGCAGAAGAGCTATTTTGTTGACCATTGGCTGCTGCTGCACGATCCACCTTTATTTTTTTGGGAGTTTTCTGTTTCTTGGGAGTGCTTAGTATACTTTGGATATGATCTCGCACATCAGCTGGGACTTCAGAACAAGGCACTATATCTTTGTTTTTTATTTGAGCCAAGTGAAATTTCATCCTGTATACCCCTCCACTGAATTCCCGTTGACAATAATTACACCTAACCTTCTGTCTAGTTGCATCAACAAGGACACAATGCTCCCAACAGGCATCTCTTCCTCGAACCATTCTCTCTAAAAAGTAAGAAATTCAGTAAGACCTTTTCTATATTGCAATTGAACAAAAGAGAGACACAAACACAAACATGGGCTGCATGCTAATACAATCTGTAAACTCACTATTGCTTGCAATGTTGTTTCAAGCTATGCCACATTGCTCATAAGACCAATGTTTTTTGCAATAACAAATAAGATTTGCGGCAAATGGCCTTCATAAGCTGAATATCCAATACGAGATCAAGAGGTTGCATTAGCTTCACACAACAACAATATTTTGTGAGAAATGCTTCATCCACAAAGGCATTTCACTAAAGTAAACTTACAAACTAACGTGGTTTGATGTGATATGTCAAATTTATTTTACAAGAAAAAGAACTTTATAATCTACCATACTATATTAAGCTACATCATTTTAAAAAGAACAACTATAAAAAAGCATGATTTTTATATTGGCACCGGGTGTCTCAAAATAGCGTCATGACTAATCCTGGCGGTACATAGGCCCTAGGCAAAGAGTTTTCTACAAGTGCACCTCGGATAATTCAAGGAGAAAATTCATCAGTCTGATTAAGGCATATAAAAAGCTTGATTATGGCATATTAAAAGTATTCCGAGGGTGAATGTTGCTGTAACTTGCGAGTAAGCCAGCAAACTTGTTTCAAAGTACGACGATCATTATATTTAGTCGTATATTCATGCAGACTGATCCATGAGAAAGAAATTGGCCCCGTTTGGATATAGAAACGATTTTATCTCATCTCATCTCATCATTACAATTTTTTCAAATTTCCATACAAAATAAAATAAACAATTCAACATTTTCAAATCCCAAAACATTAATAATATTAAAAAAATATCTAGTAATATTTTATTTAACTTTTAACTTTCATTTAAAACCATCTCATCTCGTCTCACTATCCAAACAAGTATAGCTCTTTTGATCATACAAGCATATATATTAAGCCCAGTGAGCATTTCTTTAAGTTTTTCTTCTTTGTAATCATCATAAGCCTTCCATTAGCAGAAAACAAGTTCAAGGTCGATCCATTGCATCATCAGCTAATGAAACATAGAGGTAATTCAACTAATGAAATGTTCCCAACCCATCGGGTGGAAGCATTTCTTATCTTAAGATTTCTTTAGCTCAGCCAACCCTGTTCTATTTCAATTATCATAATTCATCTGACATGTGTTGCTTTTGCTTCATATGAACCACATAAGAATAATAATAAAAAGTGAAAACTAAATGCCTTTGCCCTTTGTCAAGCAACATGAGAAGACGTGTCCATGAAGTGCCCAAAACTTAAAACTTTGATATCATTTTCATGAAAAAAGTCTAAATTTTGAATTGAAATTAAGAAGATACAGCACATTGAAACAGCCCACATACAGCATTATAGAATACTTTGATACAGATCAAGTTATATTCCAGTATCTGACTAAATACATCTTAGTGACTAGGTTTACGTTACTCCAATGCTTCACCACAACAATTAAGTCAGAACAACATGCTTAAACTCAGAAGCCTGCATGCTAATACAATCTGTAAACTCTTTACACCAAGAAATTTCCCTCAATAACGTGTGAATGCATCTCTTAAATGTATAAACAGCATCTTTCTTTCTCAATTTTATTTTTCCTTCTAATCATATGGACTAAGTTTAAGTGGCATAACAAACATCCAGAAATGTAACTTCTCCCTACTTCTGTAACTCCATAGGTTCTAGCAGATGCTGGAGTATCCCATCACGCATTGGTCCAACGATCCAGGACTCACGTATTTTTGCTCTGTACATCTTATCATACTAAATGGTCAATGCTAGTAAGTGATCCAAACCTTAAATTGGATTTCTTGTTATGTTTCTCTTGTTTTGGTTTTCTTCTTTCTCTATTTTCTCATTCTAAGTTCCTTCGAATATGACCTTACCCATATGCCATAAGAATCCCAACTCTGAACTCCAAGTTAACACTATGTTGGTTAATAAAAAAGATACATATTTAAACCAAAAAAAAAAAAAAACTTTATGGGTACTTGAATGACATGTTAGCGAGCATTTCAAGTGTAATACCACTTACATTGCTTATAGAACTAAAACTTACCACCCATCAACAGCATAACAAGCCACTCATTAACAGGAAATAAATCAGCAATTGGATATTATCATAATTCTAGAAAAATTTGAAATATAATCCTATCTAAAATACCAGTATATCTTTGCTTGAAACAATTAGAGAGAGAGAGAGAGAGAGAGAGAGAGCACCTGGTTGAGAGGAACCTGAGGCAGAATTGTTCTTGTCGGGAGCCGAGGGTGGAGAGAGGAAAGAGTGGGGATTGTCGGAATCTGGCGACGATTGGTATCGGCGATTCGGAGGGAAGGGAGGGAACCGAGGAAATGGAAAAACACGGCGATAAATTAGCGGTCCTCGCCACCTCTCTTCCGAGGAGAAGGCGTGGAAATCGTTTAGTCCTTCACGTGATCCGATCCGCGCGTGGGTTTATGTTCTGGAGTAGTGGTGGACCTGGTGGGGTGTTTTTTCTCTTGTTTTTACCTTGCCACATATAGCCTTCAATTTCATGCTTTTTCTCATTCTAGTACCTACCATTATTGAGTTCCATTCAAAAAAGAAAAGAAAAAACAAATTATACAATTTTTTCAACTTTTATACACCACACATATATATTTTTTAATTCTTATTATTTTTTATTTTATCAAATATTTGATATATAAATAATGAATAAAAAAATTCAAATATTTTATCAAATATTTAATATACGACTCAACCGCACAAAGAAATAACATTAGATTGTAATTTGATTTATAACTAAATAAAAAATTATTTGTTAGTATGAAAGAACCATATGATAGTCTCACCCAATATGTACCTAAAAAATTTTCTTAAGTATAGCTTCCAATAATCATAACTAAATAGGTTTTTTTATTTTTTTTGTGATAAGTGATAGATTTTATTAACGGGACTAAACATAGTTTAAATATACAGGATCTCTATAAGGGTTTACACCTAGTTAAGAAAAAAGTTAAAAATTAATTAATTTGCATGAAGCGTTGGACGAGCATTCTATAACTAGGTACATGATCTTCAAACAATAGCTCCAGAAATGTTTCAATGAAGATAATGGCATACGCAAATAACTGCATATATCATTAGAAAATTGAAGTATAACGGATCAGCAAATTAAAGCATATGATAAAATAAACAGTTGCTGATTAGAATTTGATAGCACAGTGATATCGAAGTCACAACTTTCAGATTGCCTAGAGCAGAACCAGAGGAAATGGTGGTCACAAGGTGAAACTCCAGTGAACATATCACATTACATTTTATGAACACTTGTAGACCTGGAGAGTAAAGAGTTAACAAAAGTAACACATTTTGAACCGTGAAGAACAATATTCAACAAAATAAATGTGAACGACACTTAAAAAAGACAGCAAGCATGCCAACAAATTAGACATCAAGGAGTGTGTTATTTATTTCTTCCCCAAAAAATCTAGGTGTCACTCATACTGGATATTAGCTTGCACTCATGTATCTCACCAGAAACACTCTCTCTGGGAAAAGCTACTCTGCTGGACTCACTTGCTGCCTAGCTCTGCGAATACAGCTTTCATAGTTTCTAACCATAGGGGCACATTTCAGTAAGTCCTTGGGATGCTCCTTGTAGCATGCCAACCAAGCATCGTTCTCAGCCAAACAGGGCATAGGCTTCTGATATGGAAGCTTGTATTCCTTATCTCGAAGATCCTTGGCTCTTTGTGTTACTTCCTGTGCCAAACTATCCTCCTGCTTCTGCAACCTCTCAATAACCCTCTCACTATCCTGAAGGATGGATCGAATTGCATCCAACTCTGTGTAGGCTGATTGTGCAGGAGGGTTTACAGGTAGGAATAATGGAGGCTGCAGTGGCCATACTGTAGCAGCAGCCCCATTGAATGTCTTGGAATCATCAGTATTCTCCTTCTGATTTGCATTGGTTTCGGGTTTAGGCCCTCGTGGTACATTAACTCTAGTTTTTTTTGTTTTCTTTGGCTTTTTGATGTCATCAGCAAGCTGATTAAGGAGGCTGCCGCTAATCTGAATTGAAAAATCACCCATGGCAAAGGAACTCCCACACAAAATGCCTGAAAACATCAACGGAAGTGATTGTGCTGGATTAGAAACATATAATGCAAACTTTCTTCTTATCTTTGGGTGTCAGCAATGAGTTCTGTCATTAGGCATCTAGCTTATATCGGTGAATAGATTACCTTTTTTTTTCTTGATAAAGTAATTAGAAATTTTATTGACTAGTAAATAGGCATAACCAAGTACACAAAAAGTATACAAGAGAAAACACCTATATACAAGCTAGGGACTAGAATTGGCTTAAACAAATCATGAAAAGGGTCTCCATTCAATACAAGAGCCTTCGCCCAAATACACAAAGTAATAAAGAAAAA
The DNA here is from genome assembly GCA_036559045.1 of Platycarya longipes. NCBI lineage: Eukaryota > Viridiplantae > Streptophyta > Magnoliopsida > Fagales > Juglandaceae > Platycarya > Platycarya longipes. Next base: position 7,539,177 of record CM071799.1, on the reverse strand, counting down.
CTCTCTTAAGTTCTCCCATTGAACATTCTCTATCTTCAAAGCACCCCGTGCATTTCTTTCCAACCATAAACACCACATCAAACATAAAGGAGTCATCCTCCAAATAGCAACAATGCAATTATTCCCCTTAAAAGTTTCAAAGCTTGCCAACAAGCTAAAAGATCCACCGCTCACTTAGGCATATCCCAAGCAATACCCGTCTACCAAATAGATTACAAATGATTGCTTAAAAGGCATGGTCTAGCACCCAAAATGCAAAACAAACTTCACAATGAGTGGGTTTTTTTGTTAGGCAATCTTGAGGGGCATTAGAGCCCTGGTAGGGAGGGGATTCGAAACCTCCAGCTTAGATTCCCATTATCCCTAAGGACCAGGGTAGATGCCAGTCGGCCCACAGGTCATTGGCTTCACAATGAGTGGGTTAATTTTTAAAAAAAGGCTCTTAAAACTAGGGAAAGAAAAAGGCTTGACCATGAGAGAATGAAAATCAGCTAAGGACGGACTGGATTACTTTTTTCTGACTTCCTATGATGAATTTACATTCAGATCAATTGCGTCAGTGGTCAAACAACAGGTTTCTTCGTAAGAGCGAACGACAATAAATTTCCAGTAATTAGGTAAATACTGAGAGATGAGAGCTCCAGCTACCATCAAACCTGAAGTTGTAAAAAGCGGACCAGCACCCCCCATGGTTTGGGTCAGTTAGATTTTCCCCCAAAAGTTTTTCAAGCATTAGGACACAAGTATATGGTCCATTCCAATCCAAGGTTCCCAATTAGATATTCTGTACACTTCAAATGGAAAAGAAATTACTTCCCATTTATTCCCCCCAATCTCTCCACTCTTCCTCCATGGAAATGTATAGGGTGGTTGCTGTGGCTCAACCTCTATGACATGGCAACCTCCACCTCCATGGCCATGGAGGTTGCCATAGCTCAACCTCCCTGACTGTGGAATGAGAGGGGAGAGGGGAGAGGGGAGAGGGGAGAAGAAGAGGAATTGGAGAGCACAAAAGGACAAAGAAACTTTTCTGTTTACAAAGACACATGCTACCACTCCAAGACCAATGAACTGGGAAATTCCCACTTGGATAAAACATATGAGCTACAGATGGACTGAATGGCCTATACGTGTCAAAAGACATTAAGAATTACCACAAGTTAACTTAAACCGTCATTATGCCCAAATGATGCATTGGTGAACTGCCAATAGATAGACAGGGGAGGCTAAGGTGCGAAGTTTCGTCCGCATGATAACATATCTATAATTTTTTTTTTTATAAGTAATAAGAGAGACTCTATAGGAATTTCCTATGGGATGGAATTGGGGAGGAAAAAAAGTTTCATTTGGTGAGATGGAAAAACGTTTGTCTTCCGGTATCTCAAGGGAACTTAGGTGTGCGCAACCTAAAACTTTTCAATAAAGCTCTCCTTGGTAAATGGCTTTGGAGATACCAACTTGAGAACAATGCACTATGGAGAAATATTGTGGATGGCATTTATGGAAAATCGTGGGTGAATTGGTGTTCAAAGGAAGTTAGAGGGCCTTTTGGAGTGGGTTTATGGAAGTCTATTCGGAAGGAATGGGATGTTTTTGCTAAACATACTAAGCTTAAAGTGGGTAATGGGGCTAAGATTTACTCTCTCTCTCTCTCTCTCACACATGTACATGTTCCAACATTGTGAGACATGGACTAGGCATCTTCCGTTTACCATATGGACTCTTTTTTTTTTATAAGTCCGTTTACCATATGGACTCTTGATGTATAGCTTGTAGTATCCTATGAAAATCAAAGGAAGCGCATTATGGTCCTAAGTCTAGGTTACCTCACCAAAAACTAGCAATATGAGCTTAATAGCAACATTAGCCAATTATGCATGCTGAATCCACCACCCATGATTTCTTCGAAGATCACATAACATGCTCTATTCCGTAGTTGAAACAATTGGCATTCCTCCCCCCCCCCGGGGGGGCGAATCCGACATATTATGTATCAGATGTACAAACCGAGAACTACATCCTTCTTCAATGAAATCTAATAAAATAAATCACTTCCATATAACCTATTAATTTTATTTCATCCCCCCTCCCCGGGGGATAAATTAGTCAATTACTTCTACTACTCATTCCCATTCTTTAGAAGAATATATAAAGCAATTGAAGAAAAAGTTTATGCAGATTCACAGATATTAGGTTTTCCCAAATTAAAGGTTCATACAAGAAGAAAGTAAAGCTCCTGAACAAACCAAGGCCCAAGCTTTCTGGGAACTATCAGAAATTCAGAATTGTAGAGACATGATAAACATTATAATATAAAATCTCAGAATCCGATTAATAATGCTTAAAGTTTTGGTCGAAGAGTGCCTCGGTTCTCGAACACAAAAACCAAAACAGAGAGAAATGAATCTAACCAGGAGTTGCAGGAGTATTCGGCGGCGGTCGGAACCGTCTCTGGCTGCAGATAAATCGAAAAAGTTGGGGGGAAGGGGCTGGGGGTCAGAGTTTTCGGTCGTTGGACAAGTAGCTTCGCTTTGACTATGTAAGTGCAAAAGCATTTTATTCGATAGGGGACTAAAGCCCAATTCGATATGGATTTTGACTCTTTATTCGGAGTCGGAGATTCAAGCAGTGGGTTTATTGGATCCATCTAATCTTAATTACAAGGCCCAATATAGTCCATCATGATCCCAATCAATTTTCAGCTTTCACACAGTAGATTTTCATTGCTTTTTCGGAAAAAAAAAATATAAATATATATAGTCATTTTTATTCATAAATACATCATACATATTATTTATGTGATACAATTTAAATTATAAGATTTAAATCTATAATTTTTTTTATAAATCAAATCCTACAACGAATGGGATGTATGCCATGCAAGTTTATTAAGACAAATTTTTATATATGTATATATAATACAAAATATAAAATCACCAAGTGTCACATGTTAGAGACTATTATGCATCAATTTATAAGTAAGAATAATTTTTTTTGTAGTTTTTATTTATGGACTGCATTGCAAGTTTAAGTGAAATGCTTTAATTTTATGAATAAATAAAATAAGATTTTTAAATTTTTGGAGTTTTTAATTTGTAAATTAATAAATATATTTTAGTTAATTTTATTCTAAAATTGATAATTTTATTTTTATTTATTGTTTGGATTGTAAAAAAAAATTATAAAAATAAACTATATGTACTCTATAAATAAATTGCAAATTTGATCTCAGATCTCACCCAAAATATTTATGCGAAGTAGACGGTTGAGATTTCTTTCAGATATGTGGTCTCAAGTAATGAGTCATTCATTCCTAAACTTATTGAAAATCACTTATACACGGGATTGATTTTCCAAATGAAATAATGCTTATTTATTGCTCAACGAAAACGAGACCTTCCTTTCTACAAAATTTTGTTATATTTATTTCTTGAAAAATAAAAAATAGTAAATCCTATGAAACTCAGACTCATTACAGGTTGAAATCTGATTCCACCACCTTCACAAACTAGAATAGGAGTACTCTGAATTAGGAGTAGGCAGCCGGTACCCGCACCCCTTGCCCCACCCGCACTTTGCATCACCCCGCATGGCAAGGAAGGTGTAATCCACCCAACAGACAAGGCCGCCCTCCGCCCGCTTTAAGGGCTGAAAGCGGGGGTGGGGGTTGTAAGGGGTGAATCCCGTCTTGCAAAATACCCCGCTTCCGCACTCGCATAAATTATTTATATATTAATTAAATATATATATTAATATATTATATATAATAATATATTTAGAAAAATACATACCCAAGCACAAAACAACCTATTACTTAAAATTTAAAAAAAAAAAAAACCTACCAATGTCATTTTAATATAGGATTATAAACCCATAGTCGTTTTGACTATGAGTTATCTCCCACTTTAAGGTCTCAAGTAATGAGTCATTCATTCCTAAAGTTGTTGAAAATCACTTATAGATTTTCCAAACGAAATAATGCTTATTTATTGCTCAACGAAAACGAAACCTTACTTTCTACAAAATGTTGTTATATGTATTTCTTGAAAAATAAAAAAACAATAAATCTATGAAACTCGGACCAGGTTGAAATCTGATTCCGCCACCTTCACAAGCTAGAATAGAAGTACTCTGAATAAGGAGTGGGCAACGAGTACCCGCACCCCCTGCCCCACCCGTAGTTTGCATCAATATAGCGGAGATGGTGTAATCCACCCGACAGGCGAGGCCGCCCTCCACCCGCTTTAAGGGCTGAAAGCGGGGGTGGGAGTAGTAAGAGGTGAACCTCGTCTCGCAAATATCTCGCTCCCGCCCTCGCATAAATTATTTAATAATTAATTAATTAATTATATATTAATATATTTAAAAAAATACATATCCAGGCACAAAATAATGTATTTTTTTTTTAAAAATACCGACGTCGTTTTAACATAGGATTATTAATCTATAGTCAAAACGATGCCGTTTCATTTTGACTATGAGTCATCTCCCCCTCCCCCCTCCCCCCTCCCGGTTTTGACTATGGGTTAATAACCCATCTCCTCCCCCCGACACTTTCCTTTGTCCCAGTTCTTCTATCTTTGTCTCGTCTCTCTCATTCCCCCCCCCTAAAAAAAAAAAAAATTATAACCCTAGACCTCAAATCCCCCCCTCCCCCAAATGGGAATTCCATTGCCCCTAAACTCATCTCTCTCTCTCTCTCTCTCTCTCTCTCTCTCTCTCTCTCTCTCTCTCAATTTCTCCCTATTTCAAAACCATAGACCAAACCCAAATCTCTTTCGGCAGTGCCCTCTCTCTCTCTCGTCGCCGCCATCACCACTGCAGCCCAAAGGTACCCCTGAATTCTCCCCCATTTTTTTCTTTTTTGAAATTCCTATAAACTATGAATGGTGGATGAAATAATTAATGGAAAATAGTAGAAAGGATTGTAAACTATGTGCTGTGAAAATTGATTGTGCATATATGTAATTTGTGATTGTGACTTTGTGATTCAGTGTTTCAGATTTGATTATATTTTTTGTTGTGATTCAAATTTCAATGTCTATGCTTTCTTAAAATATATATGCGAGGATTATGCACAAAAAATCTTTTGGTGATTGGTGGTTAATATCATCCATAATCTATGGTCAGGTCTTTGTTTGGGCATTTAATTTTCACTTGGTTTAAAGACTTACTGATATGGAAAGGAAGAAAATTTCTTGATATGGGAAGCAGATCTTTCACTTTTCGTGCCTAACCTGGTTAAATAATTTTAAGGGTGCATCGTGCTAGAGCTGTTGTCTTTATTTTATTTTATTTATGATCTGTTTTTGTGATAAGTGAAATAGAAAGTGGCTGTTGTCTTTATTAGTGAAGAGAGTTTGTCCATTATCAATGAGACTTAAGGGGCTTACATGCATTAAATTCTAATTTCGTAGAATAGAGCTGTAGTTAATAGTATTCTTTGTTTTGATAGCATGGAACTTAATACGAACTTTTTACCTAACAAAGTACCCCTTGTATGCTCAAGAGGAAAGTCATAAAAAAAAGTCCCCCTTGAGCGAAACCTTTGATGCTTTTGTAAATTTATTACCTATGAGGTTATGACTATGATTGTTTTGATAGCATGATCCGATTCCAAGCTGGTTTCTGAAATTGCAATGAGCTATTTCTGTATGAACTTAATTTTTTATATAAAATTGCTTAATGATTAATTTATGGTTGTTCACATGTAATTAACAGATTGCATGATGCTTATTATAAAGTCAAAATAACCATGTTAGCAATATTTTTTCTGTTTGGATGCTTTTGTTAATACTTGACAGTTGACACAATCATCATGTTTTTCTTAATTTCATTGACCATTTGTTTGCAATAATTTCATATTTGCTGTAAATAAAAAGTCCAATTGATTCTAGTGTGTGCTCCTCGATCGAGGCCCTGTGTACCCCTAACCTTACCCCTACCACTATCACTATCTCAAACCCTACTCTTATTCTGGTCGAGAACCTTACCACTAGTCCTACCCCTAACCCATCAACTTGCCCTGCTCCCAAACCTAGCAAGTAGAGGAGAGCATTGACCGGTGGACCGGAAAGACCGACCGGATCGATCATTTTGAACCGGACCGGTCTCGGTCCAAAATTACAATATACTATAGTTCCGGTCCAGTCCAACTTACCCCTGCTTTGGTCCAGTCTCGGTCCAACTTACCCCTGCTTTGGTCCTGTCTCGGTCCCAAAAATCAGGATTGAAATAGTTCCGGTCCAGTCCTAGTCCCAGCCTAAAACCTGACCGAATTTACAATATACTATATATTTTTAAAATTATATATATTATATAATTAATTATAGTTGTATATAATTAATTATATATTCTATATTATTTAGTATCAAAGTATTATTATTTTATTTGATGTATAATTATTTACTATAAGTCTATATATCATAGTAAGTAGTATTAGTATTAGTAAATACTAAATAGTATTAAGTCCAAAGCCTATAACTTTATATATTTAGTAAATTAGTTTCAATGTGTTATTATATTTTTTAATGTACAATTATAATATATAGTACTAGTATATATTAATAATTTAATGTCAACACTTAACATATTATAAGAGTTGTAATATAAATTATAATATATGTATAAATTTATAATAGTATAATGTTACATGTATGTATTGGTATAGTTAAATCAACATGTTAATATTAAAAATTAAAATAACATCTAGTAAATTAGTAAATAATACTAATACTAGTGGTCTAGTATAAAGTCTCTAGACTATACTTATAACTTATAGTGTTATACTATTGGTACCTGGTAGTAAGTCTATAACTATATTTTATATACATATATATGATATCAATGTATTATTATATTCTTTAATGTGTAACTATTAACTATAATTTATAGTACTAGTATATATAAATATATTAACATATATTAAGATATGTAGTCTAAATTATAGTATACGTATAAATTTATAATAGTATAATGTATTAGTATAGTTAAATTAACAATACATGTTAGAATTCAAATAACATCTAGTATATTAGATTTGTTAGTGAATAATAAAATACTAGTAGTCTAGTATAGAGTCTTTAGACTATACTTATAACTTATAGTATTAGACTAGTAATAAAATAACATCTATTATATTAGTAATTATACTAGTATTAGTATAGAGTCTATAGAGTATAGACTATACTTATAACTTATAGTATTAGACTATTAGTACTAGATAGTAAGTAACTAATTAAGTTTATAATGTATTAGTTATTAGTATAGTTGAATTAACATATAAGTCTATAAATATATATATTGGGGTTTGAATTTTTTTTTTTTTATAATTTATTTTTAATTAACAAATAAAATTCTAATTAACAAATAAGAAATTCCCTAAAAAAAAAAATAACAAATATCAGTGTACGACATCGTTTAGTACAATTTTGGACCTAAAAGGCGTCATTTGGAACCATAATAGCAGACTTAAATCAAGTTAAGGGCTATTTTATTTTTTATTTTTTATTTTTTATTTTTTATTTTTTATTTTTTTCATTTCTTAATACTTAAACGGCGCCATTTTTGAATTATTCAGGGCTCATATTCGAGTAGGAGCCTTTGCATATGGTTAGGTCATTTGAGCCTCTGGCCCTCACCGTTTGCTCATCTTGCTTCCAGAGTCTCCAGACTCTTCTTCTTCTCTTCAAGCCCCACAAGTCATGAAGTCAAAACCCTAGCTAATTTCATCTTTTTGAAGTCAGTTTCTCAGTGCCTCCATGAAATCGTAGCCCTTCTCCTCTTCGTTGCATCACAGCCCTACAATCTCCGTCATAAGTCACAGCCGATTCGACCCTATAGGTATACGTTTGATTCATTTGACCTCCTCGGCATTTCTCTAGGGTTTGATTAGGGCTTTTCTCTAGGGTTTGATTAGGGCATTTCACTAGGGTTTCATTAGTATATATTGGAGTTTGATTAGGGCATTTCGCTAGGATTTGATGAGTATATATTGGGGTTTGGTATGGTGCTTGAGCTAGTTTGATTAGGGCATTTGACCCACACAGTGACCTCGCTCAACAGTCGCTCAGCATGGCATTCGAGCAAAATTCAGACAGAGACTTCGCTCGACCCTCGCTCGAGTGATCGCTCGAGTGAGTTTGACCTAGAACGCTCGCTCGACATCCCGCTCGAGCGAGTATCGGCACACGTCAGACTTTCTAGGGTTTGAGCGCCATTTCAGAAGGGGACTATAAAAGCAACATTTTGTTTTCTATTTGAATTCAACTATATATTTAATAAAAATTTTGATTACATATTTTGCTAGATGGACTCTACAACAAACGATAGTCACAATGTTATCAATCTAAATGATGTGCAAGACATAATTCAATGTCAAGACATGCCTCCACCCCAATCCATATCCGATACAAGTACTCATGTTGGTGGGTCACAAAGTAGGAAAGTTAGGTCAATGGTTTGTGATCACTTCACAAGAGTACCAGTTGGTGATCCTAGCAAACCCAAAGCTACTTGTAATTATTATGGACAGACATATGCTTGTGATACTAATAAAAATGGTACGAAAAAAAAATGAAAAATCACCTTGACAAGCAATGTAAGAAATATTCAGGTAGGAAGACAGATAAGTTCCAGACAATTCTAGGTTAGAAGGCGGGGGGAATAGTGCCCATTGCATTTTGTGTTGAAACTTGCCAAGAAGCCTTAGAGGAGATGATTATTCTTGATGAGTTGCTCTTTAGGTTTGTTGAGGGGAAGTTTATACTTCTGGTTTGCCCTAAATGGGTTGGGATTCTATCCTGTTGGACCGTTCCAAAGGATTGCATTAGAATCTTTTATAGGGAAAAAAATAAGTTGAGAAATGCTCTTCGAGAGAAACGAATCTCCCTCACCACAGATACATGGACATCTGCGCAAAACCTTAACTATATGTGTCTCACAGCACATTTTATTGATGATGACTGAAAGCTACATAAGAGAATTCTTTCTTTTACTTTAGTTGAAAATCACAAGGGTGATACACTTGGTAAGGGCATAGAGACTTGTTTGATTAATCGGGGAAGACCGAAATTACTTACAATCACTCTTAATAATGCAAAGTCTAATAGTGGGGCCATTGCTTATTTGAAAAAAAAAAGTATAGAAAGGACACGATCTTGGAAAACTCTCTTAAGTTCTCCCATTGAACATTCTCTATCTTCAAAGCACCCCGTGCATTTCTTTCCAACCATAAACACCACATCAAACATAAAGGAGTCATCCTCCAAATAGCAACAATGCAATTATTCCCCTTAAAAGTTTAAAAGCTTGCCAACAAGCTAAAAGATCCACCGCTCACTTAGGCATATCCCAAGCAATACCCGTCTACCAAATAGATTACAAATGATTGCTTAAAAGGCATGGTCTAGCACCCAAAATGCAAAACAAACTTCACAATGAGTGGGTTTTTTTGTTAGGCAATCTTGAGGGGCATTAGAGCCCTGGTAGGGAGGGGATTCGAAACCTCCAGCTTAGATTCCCATTATCCCTAAGGACCAGGGTAGATGCCAGTCGGCCCACAGGTCATTGGCTTCACAATGAGTGGGTTAATTTTTAAAAAAAGGCTCTTAAAACTAGGGAAAGAAAAAGGCTTGACCATGAGAGAATGAAAATCAGCTAAGGACGGACTGGATTACTTTTTTCTGACTTCCTATGATGAATTTACATTCAGATCAATTGCGTCATTGGTCAAACAACAGGTTTCTTCGTAAGAGCCAACGACAATAAATTTCCAGTAATTAGGTAAATACTGAGAGATGAGAGCTCCAGCTACAATCAAACCTGAAGTTGTAAAAAGCGGACCAGCACCCCCCATGGTTTGGGTCAGTTAGATTTTCCCCCAAAAGTTTTTCAAGCATTAGGACACAAGTATATGGTCCATTCCAACCCAAGGTTCCCAATTAGATATTCTGTACACTTCAAATAGAAAAGAAATTACTTCCCATTTATTCCCCCCAATCTCTCCACTCTTCCTCCATGGAAATGTATAGGGTGGTTGTTGTGGCTCAACCTCTATGGCATGGCAACCTCCACCTCCATGGCCATGGAGGTTGCCATAGCTCAACCTCCCTGACTGTGGAATGAGAGGGGAGAGGGGAGAGGGGAGAAGAAGAGGAATTGGAGAGCACAAAAGGACAAAGAAACTTTTCTGTTTACAAGGACACATGCTACCACTCCAAGACCAATGAACTGGGAAATTCCCACTTGGATAAAACATATGAGCTACAGATGGACTGAATGGCCTATACGTGTCAAAAGACATTAAGAATTACCACAAGTTAACTTAAACCGTCATTATGCCCAAATGATGCATTGGTGAACTGCCAATAGATAGACAGGGGAGGCTAAGGTGCGAAGTTTAGTCCGCATGATAACATATCTATAATTTTTTTTTATAAGTAATAAGAGAGACTTTATAGGAATTTCCTATGGGATGGAATTGGGGAGGAAAAAAAGTTTCATTTGGTGAGTTGGAAAAACGTTTGTCTTCCGGTATCTCAAGGGAACTTAGGTGTGCACAACCTAAAACTTTTCAATACAGCTCTCCTTGGTAAATGGCTTTGGAGATACCAACTTGAGAACAATGCACTATGGAGAAATATTGTTGATGACATTTATGGAAAATCGTGGGTGAATTGGTGTTCAAAGGAAGTTAGAGGGCCTTTTGGGGTGGGTTTATGGAAGTCTATTCGGAAGGAATGGGATGTTTTTGCTAAACATACTAAGCTTAAAGTGGGTAATGGGGCTAAGATTTACTTTTGGATATTTGGTGTGTGGATTCTCCTCTCTCTCTCTCTCTCACACACACACACACACATGTACATGTTCCAACATTGTGAGACATGGACTAGGCATCTTCCGTTTACCATATGGACTCTTTTTTTTTTTATAAGTCCGTTTACCATATGGACTCTTGATGTATAGCTTGTAGTATCCTATGAAAATCAAAGGAAGCGCATTATGGTCCTAAGTCTAGGTTACCTCACCAAAAACTAGCAATATGAGCTTAATAGCAACATTAGCCAATTATGCATGCTGAATCCACCACCCATGATTTCTTCGAAGATCACATAACATGCTCTATTCCGTAGTTGAAACAATTGGCATTCCCACCCCCCCACCACCACCCCCCCCCCCGGGGGGCGAATCCGACATATTATGTATCAGATGTACAAACCGAGAACTACATCCTTCTTCAATGAAATCTAATAAAATAAATCACTTCCATATAACCTATTAATTTTATTTCATCCCCCCTCCCGGGGGATAAATTAGTCAATTACTTCTACTACTCATTCCCATTCTTTAGAAGAATATATAAAGCAATTGAAGAAAAAGTTTATGCAGATTCACAGATATTAGGTTTTCCCAAATTAAAGGTTCATACAAGAAGAAAGTAAAGCTCCTGAACAAACCAAGGCCCAAGCTTTCTGGGAACTATCAGAAATTCAGAATTGTAGAGACATGATAAACATTATAATATAAAATCTCAGAATCCGATTAATAATGCTTAAAGTTTTGGTCGAAGAGTGCCTCGGTTCTCGAACACAAAAACCAAAACAGAGAGAAATGAATCTAACCAGGAGTTGCAGGAGTATTCGGCGGCGGTCGGAACCGTCTCTGGCTGCAGATAAATCGAAAAAGTTGGGGGGAAGGGGCTGGGGGTCAGAGTTTTCGGTCGTTGGACAAGTAGCTTCGCTTGGACTATGTAAGTGCAAAAGCATTTTATTCGATAGGGGGGACTAAAGCCCAATTCGATATGGATTTTGACTCTTTATTCGGAGTCGGAGATTCAAGCAGTGGGTTTATTGGATCCATCTATTACAAGGCCCGATATAGTCCATCATGATCCCAAGCAATTTTCAGCTTTCACACAGTAGATTTTCATTGCTTTTTCGGAAAAAAAAAATATAAATATATATAGTCATTTTTATTCATAAATACATCACACATATTATTGATGTGATACAATTTAAATTATAAGATTTAAATCTATAATTTTTTTATAAATCAAATCCTACAATGAATGGAATGTATGCCATGCAAGTTTATTAAGACAACTTTTTATATATGTATATATAATACAAAATATAAAATCACCAAGTGTCACATGTTAGAGACTATTATCCATCAATTTATAAGTAAGAATAATTTTTTTTGTAGTTTTTATTTATGGACTGCATTGCAAGTTTAAGTGAAACGCTCTAATTTTATGAATAAATAAAATAAGATTTTTAAAATTTTAGAGTTTTTGATTTGTAAATTAATAAATATATTTTAGTTAATTTTATTCTAAAATTGATAATTTTCTTTTTGTTTATTGTTTGGATTGTAAAAAAAATATTATAAAAATAAACTATATGTACCATTGCTCTACAAATAAATTGCAAAAAAAAGTAGACTTTTTTGGGCTATTTGATCTCAGATCTCACCCAAAATATTTATGCGAAGTAGACGGTTGAGATTTCTTTCAGATATGTGCTCTCAAGTAATGAGTCATTCATTCCTAAACTTATTGAAAATCACTTATACACGGGATTGATTTTCCAAATGAAATAATGCTTATTTATTGCTCAACGAAAACGAGACCTTGCTTTCTACAAAATTTTGTTATATTTATTTCTTGAAAAATAAAAAATAGTAAATCCTATGAAACTCGGACTCATTACAGGTTGAAATCTGATTCCACCACCTTCACAAGCTAGAATAGGAGTACTCTGAATTAGGAGTA